>CM053581.1:2532932-2583922 GCA_028627135.1 Pseudochirops cupreus | reverse complement strand
TCTACATTTAGCACTTAGTACTGAGTGCTAAGTATCCTGCTAAACAGATGACTATTACAGGGCCTGAGACTAATTCACATTTTTCTTTGAGGCTTTTGATGTTTTATTGTCTTCTGAGTTTGTGTTTTGATTTTTCCCTGTCACCATAGTAATTTTCTATGATCAAGTTCTTTTTTATTGTTGTTGTTTGTTCATTTTTCCAGCCTATTTCTTGAATTTTAACTTTAGGTTAAAACTGGGCTCTGCTCCTGGGTGGAGGTGGCACTATGCAAAATTTCAGGTTTTTTGTGCAGCTGTTTTCAGAGCTAGTTCTGGGGGTCTGTAAGCTTTCAGTTTTTCAAAAATGATCTGATCTAAGGAGAGCTGTGTTGCAGTTTGGCAGAAACTAGGTATAGTCTGACATCTAATACCATATAGCAAGATAAGGTCAAAATGAGTACATGGTTTAAACATAAGGGGTGATACCATAAGCAAATAAGGAGAGCAAGGAATAGTTTACCTGTCAAATCTATAGAGAATGGAAGAATTATGACCAAACAAGAGATAGAGAGCATTATGAGACATAAAATGGATAATTTTGATTATATTAAATTAAAAATTTTTGTACAAAAAAAAAAAACCCACTGCAGCCAAAACTGAAAAGACAGCAGAAAACTAGGAAACAATTTGTATAGCAAATGTCTCTGAGAAAGGCCTTATTTAACATATATAGAGAGAACTGATTCAAAATTTGTAAGAATATGAGTCATTCCCCAGTTGATAAAGGGTCAAAGGATGTGAACAGCAGTTTTCAGACAAAATAATCCAAGCTATCTGCAAACATAAAAAATGCTAGAAATCACTCTTGATGAAAGAAGTGCAAATTAAAACAATGCTGGCTACCACCTCACACCTATCAGATGTACTAATACGATAGAAAAGGAAAGTGCTAAATGCTGGAGGGGATGTGGGAAAATCGGGACACTAGTGCATAGATGCTGGAGCCGTGAACTGATCTGAACATTCTGGGGGTTAATTAGGAACTATGCCCAAAGGGCTATAAAACTATGCATACATGACCTTTGATCCAGCAACACCACTACAAGGTCTGAATCCCAAAGCGATTTAAAAAAAAGGAAAAAGAACCCGTTTAAAAAAAATTATTAATAGCAGTTCTTTTAATGGTGGCAAAAAGTTGGAGATTGAGGGAATGCCCATTAATTGAGGAATGACCGAACAACTTATGGCAGATGATTGTAATGGAATATTATTGTGCTATAAGAAATGACAAGCAGGATGATATCAGAAAAACCTGGAAAGACTTGTATGAACCGATGCAAAGTGAAGTGAACAGAACCAGGAGAACGTTGTACGCAGAAACAACAACACTGTGTGATGATCAACTTTGATAGACTTGGCTCTTCTCAGAAACACAATCATCCAAGACAACTCCAAAGGACTCATGATGGAAAATGCCATCCACATCCAGAGAAAGAACCACGGAGTCTGAATGCAGATCGGGGCAGACTATTTTCACTTTTAACATTTTTTTGTGGTTTTGGATTTTTTTTTTTTGGCCAGTATTTTCTTTCATAACATGACTAACACGGAAATACACTTTGCTTGACTATACAGGCATAACCTCTGTCAAACTGCTTGCCTTCTCAATTAGAGGAGAGCAGAAGAAGGGAGAGAATTAGGAACTCAAAACTACTTAAAACGAATGTTAAAAATTATTTTTATTATGCAATTGGGAAAAACATTTAAAGTGTGCAGAGTTTACCTAGGAGTGTATAACCTCTAGATAAGTTTGACCACTGTCTAATCTCTCCTGAGCATCTCCAAGTGGGTATCTAAGTAGCCCTAGAAGTGCTGGGGCCCACAGACCTGGGCAGGGCTCTCTGTGCGTCTCTCTGTGTGTGTGTCTCTCTCTCTGTCTCTCTATGTCTATCTCACATACACATACACACACACACACACACCCATGTACATGTGCACACACACACGTCTTGATAGAGCAATTCCTTTGGCCTCCTGGTTGGAAAGAGCCCCATGCATGCCTCTGTTCTTTCTCTGGATCCCCAGCATCAAACACAGAGACTGGCATATAGCTGGTGCTTGCTTGTTGAATGGACAGATGAATGGAGAGCCCTGGTCACCATTTCTCACCTGCACTACAATGGCAGGTTCTCAGGATCGCCTGGGAGGCACCCCAGAGGGCCCCTGGGGTCACAGAGCGAGGCCCCTGAACCAGACTCCCAGAGCCCTCCAGTCTCTGCCTGAAGGCCCCAAAAAGAGCCTGCCTCGGATAGGAAGCCCACGTGCCAGAGCCAGGCCCCTTGCCCAACAAAGCTCAAGAACCCATACTCACCATGAACTGCACAATGTCCTCGGTTCTGTGCTTGGCTGACTTGAAGGCGGGCAGCCGGGTCACCACCACAATCTGGTATTCTATGTGGCCGGACATCATCTTCCCCCGGAACTCCTGGTAGGTGGGGACAGAGAGGTCCAGGCCAGTGTGAGCATTCTGAATTTGTCTGCACAGAGGAAGGCAAAGGGGTCAGAGTCAGGCAGGGGCAGCAGGGGAGGGATCTCTGGACAAGAGGCCGGAGGGGACACACCTGCCAGAGTTACTCAGTCAACAACCACTTAGAAATGCTTACTCTGGGCCAGGTTCTGGGCAAGCCCAGTCCCTGCCCTCAGGATGCCCTTGCAAACAAGGGAGGGGAGTCTGTGGGAGTCCCCTCTCTGCGTCAGATCCAGCTGCCTCCTCTCAGCGGCTCAGGCAGGTCGCCACTGACTATCGCCCTGATCGTGCAGGTGAGGTGAGGCTGCCAGGCCCAGGATCACCGAGCTGACAAATGTCTGAGGCACATCTGGAACCTCCACTCTTCTATCTCCTCATCCCAGCTCTCTTAGGGACAGTGACAGCACTAGGCTGATGCACCCACCTGATTACCTAGCACAGCTACCGGAATGGTTCTCCATTTCCTTCTCTGGTGTGTCCCCATTTCACAGATGAGAAACTGAGGCAAATAGGAGAGAGGTGACCTGCCCAGGATCCCACAGCTAGAAGCGTCAGAGCTTATAGTTGAACTCACATCTTGGGGACTCCAGGCCTGGCGCTGCATGCACTATGGCGCCCCCTAGCCGCCCATGCATCCTGACTTAGAAGGTGCCGAAATAATGCTGTTACATTGTATTCTCATTCATTTTGAGAAACATTTCCCGATTCCATTTTCATCCGGTTTGGCTGTACTGGAGAGGAGTGCAGGCTGCTTTGGGGGCTGTGCGTATGACCCCTCCGCATCCCCCCGGGGCGCTCCTCAGAGGCTTCAGGGCCCGGCTCTGTCTTTCTGCCCTTATACTGGGCCATCTGACATCCATAGTGACTGACTCAGCCCTATCCCCAGTGCCTCTGCTCCCACATCTAAGAACCAAGGAAGATGCAGGAAAAGGACAACAGGCCTCTCCTGGGCCCTCCCTGCCCCCAGGCCACCGGAGTCCCTCTTCCCTCAACACAGCAGCCCTTCAAAGCTTCCCAAAACAAACACAAAAGCTGGCATTGATACAGAGTTTTAAGGCTGGAAAATTGATCCTCACAGCAACCTAGGATGCTATTATATCTCCATTTCACAGATAAGGAAACTGAGGCAGAGGTTAAGTGCCTTGTCCAGGGTCACACAGCTAGGAAGGTCTTCCTCACTCTCAGTCCAACGCTCTAGGCACTGGGCTAATCCGAGCTCCCCTTGCCTCCAACCTGATGGTTGTAAACTCTCTCCTCTGCCCTGGGGCCTGCCTCAGTCTCCTCTGTAAAATGGAGGTGGTTGTGGGGAAAGTGAGAAAAAATGGTAGAGAAAGAGAAGCTGGTTCTCCATCGTCCCTTCCTCCTTTTCCTCTTCGGCAGAAGGGAAAAAGAAGCAGATTAGAAGAGACTCAAAGGCCTGGACCTGAGGGGCTCTCCCTACTTCCCCACCCCCTCACGCAGAAATTCCCCGGAGAGAGCAAAGGCGGCCTCAGCTGCCCAAGAGAGCAACCGGCAGGAATTCTGCCCCCAGGCACAACACGGGCCAAGGAGGAACTACTGCATGGGACCATGCTAGCCCCCACTTTACAGGTGCGGACACTGAGGCGTGCTCAGAATGCTGGGGTCTCTTCTCCCGACAAGGACAGAGTCGGGCAGCCTTCGGCTGCGGGGCCCCCTCTCTGGGCCTCAGTTCCCACCTGGGGAAGTGGGGGGATCCTGCCCAGGGCTGGCCCTAGAGGGAGACCGGGCCGAGGGCCCCGGGATGGACGCTCAGGGCGAGGGGCCAGGTGAAGGGCGCCCAGGGAGGGCCGGCTGGACCTTCGGAGCTTTCCAAGACTTTGCCCCCGGCCGCCCCCGACCCCGCCCCGCCGGGCTCACCTACTGGCCACGAGCACAGAGGGCCCTGGCTGCATGGCGCCGCGCTGCCACGGCCACGGCCACGGCCACGGTCACGAGATGGAGGCCGACGCCCCTCCAGCCCCTCTCTAACGTCTCGGGGGGCTCCTCTGTCTGCCGCGCGCTCCTCCTCTGGCCCTTCTTCCCGTCCTCCTTCTTCTCTTTCCCCTCCTCCTCCTCCTCCTCCTCCGCCCCGCCCCTGCTGCGGCCAGCTCAGGGCCCCGCCCAGCTGGGGAGGGTCCGGCCCAAGCCGGGGTGGAGCGAGGAACGGAACAGCCTCGGAAGGATGCACCGCGAGCCTCCGAGCGGAGACACCAGGCCTGGGCCGGCACACACCTAAGCCTCCCGCCGTGCACCCCCCAGCCGTGGACTGGGGTGCACAGAGAAAGGCGAAGACAGGCCCTGCCCTCCGGGAGCGCAGAGTCTAACCCGGAGACAACCAGCTGTGGACGACGACCTCCAGCCGGGATCAAGCGGGAGCAAGGGGTGAGCTGGAGGTGTTTAACAACCGGCTCTTGAAAAATGTGTACACTCAGCAGACACATTTTTAGGTGTAATCTACATTACCGCTATTTTCCCCCATCAGTTTCTTCCTTCTTAACAATCAACAAACCAATCTAAATCGAATCATCCCTAGCGTTTTCAGATTTCTGAGGTGTAGATGCTTGCAATGAAAATTTAACCATGGGCTCTCCCAAGCCTGTACCAGGTGGCTTAGAAAGAAGATACTGAGAAAAAGGAGGATTGCAAACAGCTTCTCCCAGAAGGTGAGATTTGAAGGAAGCCAGGAAAGCCAGGAAAAAGGAGAGAGAGAGAAGGGAAGAGAGAGAGAGAGGGAGGGAGAGTGTAGTAGATCAGACTTTCATGCTCCCCCTCTTCTATGAGGCAGATACCAGAAAGATTATAATCTTGTTGGGTGGATGCTTTCACTGGATCTATGAATGACTAAAGAAAGTTTTAGGGTAGTTAATCTGCAAGTCTTGTTTGTGACTCCCTGTTTGTTTGTGCCTCGGGACATGGTCCTAGGATGAAGTCTTAATATATAATAGCCTTGGGCTAGGGTAGGGAGTAGTCAGGACTAAAGAAGAGTCCTGGCATTTCAATTACCTCAGAGTCTCTGCTATAAGGTATATAAACCCTGTGATTTTCTTGTACTTTGGCTCTGTATGAAATGGCTCTGTAATAAACAGACTATCAAATACATCCCCGTCTCTCTCCTTTATTCAGTTGGTTGCTGGGCCATATTTCTGTGCTGGTCACAGCAGGAGAGAAAGAGAGAGACAGAGAGAGAGAGGGAGAGAGAAAGAGAGAGAGACAGAGAGACAGAGAAAGAGAGAGACAGAGAGACAGACAGAGACAGAGATAGAGGGAGGTGGAGCTAAGATGGTGGGAAGTAAGCAGTAGCTTCTCCAAGCTCCCCAAGAATTTCGTTGTTAAAAGCTAAAAAGTAAATTTGAGCAGATTTAAGAGTGACAGAACCCATTGGGAGATAGAGAGTGGCAGATTCCCAGCCCAGAAAAGTGCCTACTCAGGTCGGGGCAGGGAGAACCTGGAGCACACAGGAGTGGCACCAGTGCGGACCTGAGAGCGAAGTGCGGCAGACTGAGAAACCCCAGCCAGCAGACTCACCCAGCTGCAGGCTTCTGCAGCCGTCACACCATGGAACTGAGAACCGACTGAACTGGGTAGGAGGGAACACCGTGCATAGCAGGATCAGTGGTTTTTCCTGGGGCTAGCAGCCCGAGGCCTGGATGTTTGAAACTACATACCCAAACTTCCAGAAGTCAGGATGGAAGAATAAAATCTAGCTGCTCTGATCTCCCTCTCTGATCCAGACAAGTCAAAAGGTAAATGCGCCATCTAGAGTACATTCTTGCATAAGTGTAAATAGCCCCAGGCTTGGAAATCACTGAGGAAGGGGGATGGGAGATTGTATGTAGCCTAAGCCCAGGTGGTTGGAGCCAGCAAGCCCTAACAACAAAAGCCCAGGTGTGCTTTAGAACCACCTGGCCAATCAGCAAACTACAGCCCCACCCTTCTACTAGTGTGAGCCTGCCTGAGAAGCAGCCCAGAGAAACAGGTGGAAATCTGAAGGAGCCAGACCACCCCGCCCCCATAAGTTACTATGTGAGCCTCAGGTAACTCAGGGGAAACACTGAGAGTCCTGGCCCTGTCCTCAGCCCACATGCTCAGAGGCCACAGCTCACGAAGTTAACAACCAAACCCCTACCTCCTAGCCTGAGAAGCTCAGTACTCCTGCACCCCAGAAGCAGATATCCACTCTAAAAATACAGGATATAGGCAACCACAATGGGGAAGAAGGAAACTGCAAAGGCTAGAACCATCAAATCATTCTATAGTGAGCAAGAACAACAAAACTCAGAAGGCAACACGGACTCTACACACACAGTGGAGACCACAGAAGGCAATGTGAATTGGTCTCAAGCCCAAAAAGCATTCTTGGAGAATCTCAAGAGGGATTTTAAAAATGAAATTAGAGAGGTAGAAGATAAATGTAAATCTACAGTGACCAAATTGGAAAAAATTTCACAGAAGAGACAGAGACAGGAGACAGAGACAGAGAGAAGGAGGAGGAGGAAGAGGAAGGGGAGGAGGAGGAAAAAGAGAGGGAGAGAGGAGTTTGAGAGAGATCCAGACACAAGGGAGAGTCATTGAAAATGGCTGGAATTGGAGGTGGAGCATCCTCTGGTAGGAACAGCAGGGTGGCCAATGTCACTAGGAGGAGAAGAAGGGAAAGAAGACTGGAAGGGGAGGAAGGAGGCAGGTCATGAAGGACTCTCAGAGCCAAACAGAGAAGAGCTGGAGCTGCAGCTCCTGGGGACAGACAGTACAAAGGCATGGAAGTGGGAGCTCCTCATTCCAGGAAGACCAGTTTGGCTGAATCCCAGAGAGCTGTTCATCTTTCATTTCAAAGAAGACCCATGATGACATCATGGGCTGATGTCCTGACTTGTGGGTGAATTGGATTGAAGTGAGTCAGAGCTGCCCAGTCTCTCCTAGGGTCATCACAGGCCAGTGACGAGTCCGATGTCAGGATGGCTAGCCATGGTCCAGGATGTGGCGAATGGCTGTAGTGTCTTCCATGTCTGACGAGCACTGACAAGCTCCACAGCGCCTGCTTTGGACGCCTTCATGGCCACTAGAACAGCTTGTTCTTATTTGCCCATTCCACTGGGGGAAGCCTTCACATGTGTGGGGTAAACACCCCCTCACTGAGCAGGGGTCTGAGGTCTGTCAGTTACCCTCAATCTGCCCAGACTCTTTACTGGGGTGTGGCCACAGGGCAAGCCCTCACACCAGAGGTGTTGTTCCTCCCTGGATACCCCACACCCCCATCCTGGAGAGTACAAAGGGGAGGTGTATTTAAAAAGATTGGGATGGGTGTATGGAGCCTAAGTGTGAGGGGCTTTGAACAGCAAATAGAAGATCTATTTTGTTCCCGAAACCACAGGCTCATGCAGTTCCCTGAGCCTGAACAGCGCCTTGGTCAGGCCTGCACTTGAGGAGGATCACTTTGGCAGCTGAGTGGATGATGGATGGCCTGGCTTGGGGGAAGATCTGAGGCCAGGAGATTGAGCAGCAGGCTCCTGTGGGGGCCAGGCTCATAAAAGGCCCCTACCAAAGGCTCGATGATTGTGAACTGACAGTTCAGGTGTGGAAATATTGTAGGGGCATAAAGGACAAGATGGGGTTCCAAATAATGCAGAGCTTACAAACTGGGGACAGGAAAAACAGAAGTGTCTTCCATAGACCTGTGATAGCTCCAGTGGGAAGGACATGAGAAGAAGGCCGAGTTTTAGCGGGGTGGGGGCAGGCCAAGCTTTTGGAGGACCTGGGGTTTGGGACGGAGAGATTAAAAAGAATTTGCTGCTCCCTCCCTCAACTCTGAGGAGCAGCATCCTGGGGCAGAATCAGGGAGTCAGTGACTGTCCACAAAGATGGCTCCTTGGGGGAGGGGCCCCTCAAGAGAAGTGAAGAGATAAGTGAGTGCCCCCAGCTAGCTGGAGTCCCCTTTTGTCCACAGGAGCCAGGATTCCCCTCAGGGTTCATCGAAAATAATTAGAGAGGAAGGTTAAACTGAGAATCCCCTGAGGGCAAGGACTGTCTGGAACCTTCCTGGGCATCTCCCAGGGCCTGGCACAGTAGGTGCTCAGCAGATGTTCAGTGTGCGTTAGCTGATGCACACAGTCTGGGTCTCAGATGGGTGAAGGGAGTGGAGATGAAATGTTTCTCAGGCTGCGCCTTGAGTTTGGTCTCTTGCCGTTCTTTGAGCCCCTAAGTTAGGGGGAGAGATCAGGGTGGGGGGAGCAGAAGAAAAAGGACAGGAACTGCCAAAATGCCCTACCTCTCCCCCCACTAATGCCATAGAAGCAGAAGAGACCTTGCCCAACTCACCCATTTTAAAGATGAAAGAATCAGATTCAAGTGACTTGTCCAAGGGAACACAGTGTCAGAGGTAGGATTCGAATCTAGATCTCCTGACTCCAGAACCAGGGATTTGTCTGGGGAGCACATTCTCAGGGAAGGGTTAGAGCCCCAGAGATGGACTTCCCCCAATTGTCTGGCCAAACAGAGGCAATTAGGAAGAGGAGAGGCCATCTAGCAATCCCAGATCTCTGCAGAGCTGGGGAAGTCACAGGCAGAGAGTTTATTAAAAACTTCTCACTCACTAATAATAACAATAAATAATGAGAATAAATACCACGGATACAGCATCTGCTCTGTGCCAGGCAGTGGGCTGAGAGCCTTACAAGCATCACCTTGCTGGAGCTCTTCCTGTCTCCTCAGGAGCCTGGTCCTTGCTCCACTGCTTACATGCTGGCCCCCCCCCCCCCCCCCAGCACTCACATGGCACTCTGAGGTGGCTAATGCACTTCACAAACATTATCTCATTTGATTCTCACACAACAACCCTGTAAAAGGCAGGAGCTAACATTATCCCCATTGTACAGATGAGGAAATAGGGTTAGAGGTTAAAATGACTTCCTAGGGTCACATAACTGGGAAGCACCTGAGGCAGGATTTGAATTCAGGTCTTCCTGACCCCAGCCCTCTGTGCACAGCCCCACTCAGCTGATAATTTTGTCCTGGGAGCCTGTTTCCTTCTCTATGAAGTGGGAATAATACTTCTGTGTCGCATAAGTCCCAGCAGGGAGCAGCTGCTTTGAGAATGGTAAAGCTTGGCAGAGGCTGCACCTCATTGGTCAGTGGAATGGCTATTCTATCTGGCATTCCCAGTGCCTGGAGGTTTGCCCAGTGCTGATGAGGCAGGAGCTCAGCGAAGCCTGTCAGGAGAATAGAGACACTATTAGCTCCATCCTTTAGATGAGGACACTGAGGCTAGGACACCTACGTCTTTACTAACTGTACTTGTGCTGCACATGGTTTTGGATGCACTCATTAACAACAACACAACAGCAACAATGATAGCTTCAGATCACGGTAGGGCTTGCAAAGAACTTTACAAATCTTTCATCTGACCCTCACAAAACCCTGGGAGACAGGTGTTATTATAACTCCCATTTGACAGATGAAGAAACTGAGGCACGGAGAAGTTACATGAGGTCACCCATATATGAAGTTGTCACTGACTGTCTCCCTCCCGAGGACATCAGCTCTGTTCCTTGCGCTTGGATGTCCAGCACCTCACACATTGCCTGCCATGCAGCAGGCATGTAAACACTTTTTGATTCATAGCTGAAGAGACTGAGGCTCCAAGAGTGGTCACACAGCTAGTCACCAATCATTTACTAACTGCCTACTAAGTGCCAAATGCTGAGGATGTGACCAGGAAAGTGAGAGAGGCAAATAGGAAAGTTCCTGCCCTCAGGGAGCTTACTTGCTGCTGGAGGCTCCGGCAGGTTCACTGAGGACCCACTCCTAACCTGTTGAAAGTCCGAGGCAGGTTTGGAAGCTGGCTTTCTCCTGATGCTAAGCCCAGCCCCTAGTATCCTTCCCAGCCCCCTGCCACATGGCCTCTCTTCGAAGGAGAAGGCTCTGCACTTTCAATCAAAGGACTTGGCTTTTAAAGCTCCTTATGAGCCTTGTGATCATGGAGCTCATTTATTTCTTTGTATTTATATCCCCAAGCCCTTCGAAGTGTCTCTCATATAGTAGAAGACACATGCTTGTTCATTGATAGATCTGGAAAAGCAGAGGCTTCATCTCTAGATAAGTTTCTTCCCACCTTCAGATCCTAAGTCATAGATCTATTCAGCGGGATATCTCAGCTCAGTGAGATATCTCAGGTCAGTGGGATATCCCAACTCAGTGGGTTATCTCAACCCACTTCAGTGGGATACATCAATTCAAAGACTGTTACCTTTCTCCTCTGGGAGAACTGCTCTGGCCCCATACATCCTGCTGCCTCCTGACTCAGACTGATAGAGCTGTAAGGAAATTTAGAAATTGTGTCCTCTGTTCCCTTTATTTTTCATATAAGGGGGGCAATCAGGAAGTTCCACCCCACCTTGGCCAATCTGCTGGATCCCAAAATTTCCCACAGGAGTGAACATGTGCCCTTGGTAGGCTCTGATCCCTTGCCAAAGGACATGAATGACAAGTGAGTGGCTCCTGGTGAGGCCCTATGATTGGGGGCGGTATCAGATGTGATTGCACCTGAGCCAGGAACAACTGCTTAGGATTGCACCTCAAGTCTACACTTGTCTTTTCTGCTTCTGTCTAAGCCCAAGTGAGCAAGTAGGGATCCTGAGATGGCAGTTTCTAGCCTTGGGGGCAACCTGATAAGTCAAAGAGGCTGGAGTGCCTAGTGGTGAGTGCTAGCTGCCCAGAGGTGATTCCTATTACAGCTTCTCAGAGGAGGAGCCCATCTCCAAGAGGATGCTGCAGCTGAAGGGGTGAAGAAAGCCCACACCATGTCCTGGCTGCTCAGAAGAAGGGGAGCTGCTCAGGTTGCACCATGAGACATCTGTTGAGCAGTCCTGCAAAGGCATCTTTCCCTTCCAGACTTGTCCTGCCTCCCTGACAGGGCTGCAGTGAGGAAAGCCCTTTGGTGCAGTACACTGAGCCCTCAGGAAGTCCAGGGTGTGATCCCGGCTTCTGACACTTACTAGCTGTCTGAGTCTTGATTAGCCCCCTAAATTCTGAGCCTCAGTTTCCTCATCTGTAAAATGGTGTGGTATATAGAGGGAGACCTGAGGTCAAGTCTTGCCTTTGATCCACTTTGGCCCTGGGCGGCACTTGCTTCTCAGCACCCTAGGCAGTTCCCCAAGATTGTGGGATCCAGGGACTGTGATCTGAATCAGGCTGTCTCCACCCCAGGGTTCCCAGGTCTCCCCTGTAGCCAGCTCAACCTCCCTCAGGGGAATCTGGATGAGATGGTGAAGCTTCTCCCTGTTCCTCCCAGTCTCCACTCCATCCCAGCACAAGAGAAGCCCCTCCTTGCCAGGCTGCCCTTCCCCAGTCCCCCAAAGCCCAGCTGACAGTCTGTCATCCCGCTATCCCCCTGATGTTGGACTGAGCACTGGAGAGGACCTTAAGGAGCATCTGGCTACATAAAGGGAAACTGAGGCTCAGAGGTGGGGAGGGGGGTAAACCAGAGGCAGAGTACACCTTTAGCCTGGGACCCGTGAGAGGCTAGATGCCCAGATCTGTGCACAGTGTTCCTTCTGGAGGCTACAGGTGCTGGAGAGGTCCCTCTGAATGGGGACTCAGGGCACAAGCCACACATACCTAGAGAACTAGGAACCCATACAACACGGGGTCTTACCCCACTTTCTCTGAGCTGTCTGGTAGACAAGTGGTTCCCAGGCCAGGGAGCACTTAGAGAACTCTTCAGCTCTATGGATGCTCCCCCTCACCCCACCCTACCCCATTTTCCAGGTCATCCTTTAAGGATACTGAAAGACCAATCTTTCCCCCTCAGCCAGTGCAATGGAGCAGACTCTGAGCCCACAGATGGGCCACTTGCTAGTTCTGGGGCTTTTAGCAAGCTCCTTCTCTTGTCTGGGATTCAGTTTCCACTTCAGTCAAATGGACGGGTTTCACGGGATGTTCTTTCTACTCTACTCCAAGTCTCTGCTGAGACCCTGTCTGACTACCTGCCCAGTGGGTGAGTTGAGTGGTGGAGGTCT
The DNA here is from genome assembly GCA_028627135.1 of Pseudochirops cupreus. NCBI lineage: Eukaryota > Metazoa > Chordata > Mammalia > Diprotodontia > Pseudocheiridae > Pseudochirops > Pseudochirops cupreus. Next base: position 2,571,406 of record CM053581.1, on the reverse strand, counting down.
TCCCAGGAGCTGCTATAACTCCAGTGAACAGCAGATGGAAGTGTTCTCCTACCCATGGATGCAGTGTCTGCAGGGCCCCCAGCCTGATCTTGTTCATTCTCCTAGGCCATGGACAAAGAAAGACTTCCTCCTCTTCCTCTCCATTGCCTCCTCTCTCATCTGTTTCTTCCCCTCCCTCTACCCCTCCTCCTCTCCTCCTCCTCCTCTTCCTCCTCCTCCTCCTCTTCCTCCTCCTCCTTCTCCTCTCTCCTTGCTCTCCTCCTCATGCCCCTTCTTCCTTCTCCCCACTCCACTCCTACATCAGCCATATGGGAAGGCTTGGTCCTGAGACCAGGAGGATGCCAGCACTGTTGCCCTTAGTAACCCAAGGTAGGCAGGGCTCTTCACAGGGAGAGGATGAGGGACATTTCAAAGGCCTGCTGAAATTCCACTGGGGGCAGTTGGCAGGGACCAAGAATCCTGATCCAGAATTTGTGGAGAGCCCTCCCTGTGGAACTGAGAAGGAGGAGGGGGGCAAGGAGGAGGAAGAGGAGGGGGAGGAGGAAGATGGGGAGAAGGAGGAGGAGGGGGGAGGAGGAGGAGGAAGAGGGGCAGGAGGAGGGGGAGGAGGAAGATGAGGAGGAGTAGGAGGAGGAAGGAGAGACCCTGTCCACTATCCCTTAAAGGCCATCCCTTCCTGCTTCTGGTCGGCCCAGCTTGGGAAGAGTTTTCCATTATGGGGCAAAGCAGAGCCTCTGAAAGCATGGGGGCCCACAGCCTCTAGCCCTCCCTGCAGTGACAGCCCAGGGCCAGCTGCTTTGGGCAAGCTGCCTGATCTTCCATTCTTCCTCTCTTTGGCTTTCCTCCTTCCCTCCTAGACAACCATCCAATGCTTATCTAGTCCCCCTTGGGTGCCAGGGCCTGGGCTCTGCTGTGGGAGAGGCTCAATTCCTGCCTTCAGGCAGCTCATAGTCAAATTCCAGGGACACAGAGAGCTTGAAAACTTCAGAGTTGTCCCAGAGCTGTAGGCGAGGGATGGACAAAGGCCTTGGTCTGGAAAGGGAGTGAGTAGGGGCAAGCGAGGCCATCAAGGCGGGTTTTCTGGAGGAGATGGCCTCTGAGGTCCACCTGGAACGGCTTGTGGCATTTGGCCAGATGGAGAAGGGAGGTGGCACCCTGCAGCCAAGTCTTCTCCCTCCCGTTTTCCTTCTCTCTCCTGCCTGGGTCTCTAATTCGATGCATGGCTAACATGTGCCTCTGTCCATGCCACGTGTCATGCCAGGTATGCCTATCATGGTCAGACAGATGGAAGCTCTGGGCCGGCCAGAGGCCCTTGGGGACTGCTGATGAGCCCTTCAGCCTCTTGGCCTTCAGGGAAATAGAACCTCTGGGAGGATGAGTGAGTCTGGGCCCTACTGGTCTGGGGACCGGGGACTGATTCCTTCTCTTGCAGTCACAGAGCCTGTGTCTAAGCAGGGTCACCAGCCAGATGCCAGGGCACTATAAACATGCCACCAGGGATGCCCAGGGGAGTTTCCTCCGCCACCGCGCCTGCACCGACTGCTCGCCGGGGCTGGGCCGGCCTGAGCGCAGCGCAGCCAAGGACGAGAGGGGCTTGAGGAGGAGAGGGGCCGAGAGGGCAGCGCTGAGGCCACCAGAGCGCAGCTCCCTCCGAGGAGGCGGAGAGGGGAGCGGAGAGCCGAAGGCAGCCGAGCTCGGCGGCGTCGGAGCAGTGCGCAGCCAGCGGAGGAGAAGCTGCCCATGGACTTGGGCGCTGCCACGGCGCTCTGCCTGTGGCTGCTGAGCGCCTGCCGCCCCCGGGACGGGCTGGAAGCGGCCGCCGTACTCAGGGCCCAGGGGGCCGGCCAGGGCGGGGATTCGGGCGGCGGCGGCAGCGGCAGCGACGGCGCTAGACCGAGCCCGAGCTAGGCGGCCAGAGTGGCCCACAGCCCCCTCTCGCCGTCGGCAGTGGAGGCGGTGGCCAGAGCGCCGAGGCTCAGCGCGGGCTCGACGGGCGGGAACGGCTCCTCTCCGTCCGTGGTCCCGCACCAGTTCATGTTGTCCCTTTACCGGAGCCTGTCCACGAGGGCGCTTGCTCCAACTCCTGCCTCCGCCACCACCTCCGCGGGCAGCAACCGACAGGCTCTCGCTGACACTGTCACGGGCTTCACCGACCAGGCACCCCCAGGTACTTCGCAAGGCCGGCTGCCGCCCCTCTCCCTGTGCTGTTCACTCCCAGGGTTAGCTCGCTCCTGCCAGTCTGGGGGGCTCTAAGGGCTCGCGCGCGCGCGTGTGTGTGCGCTGCTTCTCCGGGCGGGGTGGGCTTTGCAATCAGCAGCGCCCAGGAGCCCCGAGGGCTTCCTCTGCCCTAACCTAGTGCTGCGGATGGGCCCTAAGACTGGTTTTCCTGGGCCCAGGTAAAGGAGGTATCTTCAGAAGTGAGGAGGGTCCGAGCTACGCAGGGTGGATGGCCACCATTCCATTTCGGGAGTGTATCCTGTTGGGAGGCTGGTCTGAGGCCCTGGACCTTCGGGACAGAGTTCCAAGAGGTGAGCGGGGTGAGCTGGCCCCGTGGAGTCTGTAGCACTGGAGTCCATAGGCCTTCCCTAGTTCACTGCCTGCCTGCCTGCCCACCTTCAGACCCCACCACGGGGACAGTGCATACTACTGAATCTCACCTGCTCTTTTGAAGGAGACGGACTGCTGGGAGCAGGGAAGGGAGGGTGTGATTCGACAAAACATATCCTATCTACGGGAGTCTGGGGAGATGCTGGCTGACCCTGGTGCCGTCGGGCGGCTGCGGGCTCCAGAAATGCAGCGCTGTATGGTGGCGCTCGGTAAATGCCAAAAATAATTGAATGTGGGCAGAACTGTGGGGAGGGGCCGGGGACCTAGATCCCGAGGTTCTAGAAAGGGCAAAGGTTCTCCTCCCCGACGGCTGACTGACCACTGATCTCTGCCACCATCGATTTTACAGAGGAGCAGACTGAAAGCTTGGAGAGTCGGAGAGTCCTACCCATGACTCCTATCGAAATACTCTGTCAAAAATGTCATCACTACATCATTAAAAAAAAAAAAGCCATTTCAATGTCGTTCCACAAAACAAAGGCTGAAATCTTTTTAAAGAAAGATATATGTTGAACCCACCCAAACTTGGTCAATTTATTCAAAATATGGAAAAGTACAAGAATTTTTCACCCTAATTGCGATCAAGAAGAGACTTCGACAATGGCATTGAACGTCAAAAATCAATGGTGTGGAAGGCTATGGCATCCTCATGCAACTTTTAATTAAGTTAGCTTCGACAGGTACCCTGACAACAAAAGTTACAGTTCAAGCTCTAAGTTTACAGTTAAAATGTATAAAGTATGCATTGTTACTGTGTTGGTTTAGTCGGTCTGACTCTTCATGACCCCATTTTGGCAAGGGTACCGGAGTGCTTTGCCATGTCCTTCTCCAGCCCATTTTAAGGATGAGGAACTGAGGCAAATAGGATGAAGTGACTTGCCCAGGGTCACACAGCTTGTGTTTGAATTCATGAAGATAAACCACGTGGTTGCCATGTATGAATGTCCAAAGCTGCCATTTGAGGGCACCGCTTTTTTTCTAGTTGATGGAGTTGATGAAGTCCATCATATGACCCATATAAGACTAGTTTAAAACAAAATTATAAGGAAAAGTTTTACGATTATCCCTGAGAAATATAAGAAAATGTTTTCAGATAAAAGTTAGTTAACAAGAGGTAAATAACATGTTTTGTACAAAAGCCCACCTTACTTGAAATTATATAAAAATGCATAGAATGGTTTCCAGGCAAGAGAGGAAAATTCTCAAGTGACCATCATCTCTTTTGTTTTTCCCCTTAATTGCTGAGTGAGGGGTGGCGGAAGGGATTTGGTGGTTGGCTAACTGGAAGAGAATCTGAAGCTCCAGATGAATCAATCCCAAAGGTCCCATTAGAGCTGCACACCTGCTTTGGAAGTGGGATAGCCACAAGGTGTCCTTCCAGTGGTCACAAACCAGCTCAAATATTTATTTCTTCTGGCATCTCTCTTTTGAGCACTTCTGTATGAACTCCTTTCTCCTGAACTGGATTATATTTATAATCTTCCTGCAGGAGTTATCCAACCCCTTCCTACTAAAACGGGGTAGATGGGTGTTCAGGGACCAGGTCATCTCTGGGTGAAGGCTGCTGAGCCCTTTCCAGGGCTGCTCAATCTCCTTTGGGATCCACTCGCCACCCACCTCTCACCTGTGGCTCCAGGAAGCTGGAGCGTGTGTAGGAGCTACACACAACCCAGTAAAACTCACCTTGGCAGACTAGCTAAAGGAGGGTGAGGGTAACAGACAGGATTGTAGGTAAGTTAGGGGCTGTCTTCCTCCAAATAGGCAGAGGTGAGCAGTTTATTCCACCAGCCATGAAGGAAGCTGAAGCAGGCACCATGAAGTGCTCTAAGCTTGGTCAGACATTGAAGATGCCAAGGTCAGCCACTGCATCCCAGGGCATTGCCAATCATCCTGACTTGTGTCTTGTCACTAGACTTCAAAGTGAGGCAAAGTGTGAGTCAGAAGACACCACTCATACCATTTTACACTTTACTATTTCATGATTTTATTATAGCTTATATCACTTTCATGAATTTACCTACCTCAAAGTCCTATGGTGATAGGTAAGGTGTTGGATACGGAGAAAGTGACTTCTATCTCAGGTAAGCGTCCAATGGCTTCAGCACTGATTGCTGTGTCTGTGGAGAGCACTGTGGAAGTGCCCAGCCCATTTCTCCAGGATCAGGTCCTTATCGCTGATCAGTGTGGCTCCAGCAGCACTGAGTGGCTGAGATACACGGAACATCTTTGGCCCATAAATAGCCTTCAGGGCACCATAAAAGTACTTTGGATTGTTACTATCAGCGTAAAGACTGAATTCTCTGCTTTCTTACTGAGCCAGGAATCCTGCATCTCTCTAAGCTTCACTTGCACTTTACTTTCAATGGAGTTAAACACATCGCAGAGATGGATAAACCATCCAGATGGTAAATCCTGTGGAATTTTTGTTTCTCATTTAATAGTGTAGGTCCTACCCAAATCCAAGCTACAACAAGGAGAAACTGAAGCAGAGCTCTGAGCACTGATCAACTTATTAGGGAGATCATGATCACTAGTTAATTGAATCCAGGACTTGCCCATGGGTCAAAGACCCCTCTGCTTGAGGAAAAATTGTTTTTATAGCCATTAAGGGAGTACCAAAAATAAGATGAGGCAGTGAAATTCCAGGATTAGTCAAGTTCAGAAGAAGGGGTATCCCTGTGATTGGCTAAAGGACATATTTTTTAAAATAATTTTTTAAAATTTACTTTTAGTTTACAAGATTCAGTTCCACAATCCCTTGAGTTTCAGATTTTCTCCCTTCCCTTCCTCCCCCCCCACCATGGTGGCATGCAATCATGTACAGGATCTGCAAATACTTTCACATTGTACAATAGTCTGGTTGTATAGAAGGGTTGTAACCAATGAGTGAACACTAGGAAAAAAGAAACAAAACCAAACATGAAAAAGAATGATAGCATGTATTGCTTCAGTCCCCATTTCAACTCTAATCTTTCTAGATCTTTCTCTGAGTGTAGATATCTCCTTCCATCCTGAGATTTGTAGAGTTGTCTTTTAGCTGTGCGTTGCTGAGGAGAGTCCAGTTTATCAAGGTTGGTCGTCACACATACGATGTGTCTGTGATTGGGTACAAATTTTTCCTGGTTCTGCCCTTCTCACTTAGCATCAATTTGTATAAGCCTCTCCAGGTAATTATGAAGTAAAGGACATATTTATTAAATAACCAGTGTTTAGTCACTGGTTAGTCTCCAGGGTGCTAGAGCTTGAAAAAAATTTTTTTTTGTTGTTACATTTTACATTCCAAGCTGTCTCTTTCCCTCCCTCTCAACTTTGAATTAGAAAAGGCCAACACTTGACAAAGATAGATATATATGTATATACAGAGAGAGAGAGAGAGAGACAGAGAGAGAGAGACAGAGACAGAGAGAGATATACATATATAAAAACTAAGTTAACTGATTAGTCGAAGCTAGTGTAGTGCCAATGCAATATTTGCACCCACGATCATGATAAGGACCATGATGATAAATATCACTTGACGTTCGATCACAAAATATATCAGATTCTCCAGAGAGAGGAGAGAACTAAAGCATTTATTTAGACACCAGAAAACCGAATCCCAAAACCAGTAAGCCGATTCCATCATACTACCAAAGATATTCAGAAGCTATGACACCAAGAGCCACAGCCTCCTTCAGCCTTCCCACAAACCAATACAAGATCAATATCTACACACAAGCCTCTCTGATTCCTTGCCTGAGCACCTTCTCTCCCCCACCGCCTCTATAGTTCTGACTATCAGCTTCCTATGGGCTCTGCTGCACCCTTCAGCAAATTTCCTCCATCACAGGCTCTATGTGATTACATTCAGCCTATTAGGGGGAAGAATTTACTTTCAAGGCAGGGGAGGTCTTCGGATTCACCCCTAGGTCTATTAAGGGGCAGGGAAGATCTTCAAATTCCCATTCCCATTACAGCTAGTCAACTCAAAATTTTATAAACAATGAATGTTAAAAATTATCTGTACATATAATTGGAAAAATTAATTGGAAATTAATTATTTATAATTATTAAAAATAATTAATTGGAAAAATAAAATACAAAAATAGGAATGGTTAGTCTATCGGTTGATATATGCAAAATTTTATCTTGGATCATTGTATTGCTGAGAAGAGCTAAATCTGTCATAGCTTATCATCCTACAATGTTGTTGTTACTGTGTACAACATTCACTCAGCATCAGTTCGTGTAAGTCTTTCCAGGTTTTCTGAAGTCCGCGTGTTCATCATTTCTTACAACACATTAGTACTCCATCACGTTCATGTACCACAACTGGCTCAGTGGATGGGCATCCCCTCACTTTCCCACTCTTGGCCACTACAGAAAGAGCGGCTACACATATTTCTGTACATGTGGGCCCTTTCCTCTTTCTAATGATAGCTTTGGGATACAGACCCAGCAGTGGGATTGTTGGATCAAAGGGTATGCACGGTTTGATTGCCCTTTGGCCATAGTTTTAAATTGCTCTCCAGAATGGTTGGATCAGTTCACAACTCCATCAACAATGTATTTTCCCCACATCTTCTCCAACATTTATCACTTTCCTTTTCTGTCATATAAGTCAATCTGATAGATGTGAGATGGTACCTCAGTGTTGTTTTAATTTGCATTTCTCTAATTAATAGTGATTTAGAACATTTTTTTTCATGTGACCATAGATAAGTTTGATTTCTTTGTCTGAAAACTGCCTGTTCATATTCTCTGACCACTTATCAATGGGGGAATGTCTTGTATTCTTATAAATTTGACTCAGTTCTCTACGTATTTGAGCAATGAGGCCTTTATTAGAGTCACTTGCTATAAAAATCGTTTTACATCTTTCTGCTTTCCTTCTAATTTGGGTTGCAGTGTTGTTTTTTTTTTTTTGTGCAAACCCTTTTTAATTTAATATAACCAAAATTACCCATTTTACATCTTTAAATCTTCACTGTGTCTTGTTTGGCCATAAATTCTTCTCATCTCCATATATTTGACAGCTAAATTATTCTTTGCTTTCCTAATTTGTTTATGGTATTACCCTTTATGTCTAAATCATGTACCCATTTTGACCTTATCTTGGTATACAGCATGAGATGTTGGTCTATGCCAAGTTTCTGCCATACTAGTTTTCCATTTTCTCAGTCAAACAGTAAGCTATTATCCCAGAAGCTGGAGTCTTTGGGTTTATCAAACACTAGATTACTATGGTGATTTACCATCATGTCTCATGTACACAGTTCCTTTTTGAATAATACTGCTATTACTGTGTTGGTCCTGCTCATTTCACTCTTCATTATTTCATGCTAGTCTTTCCATATTTTTCTTTTTTAAAAATTAACTTTTGTTTATTTTTAGTTTACATCATTCATTTCCACGAGATTTTGAATTACAAATTTTCTCCCTGTCTTTCCCCTACCCACCATCCCAAAACAGCAATCCCACTGTATATTCCCTCCCCCATTCTGCTCTCTCCTATATCCTCTCACATCACCCCTCTGACTTTCTGGTAGGACAAGATGAATCTCCCTACTCCAGTGTCTGTATATCTTATTTCCCAGTTGCATGTAAATAATAATAATAATATACATTTTTAAAAACATTTCATTTTCAAACTTTAAATTCTAGATTCTTTCCCTTCCTCCCTCATCACCTACTCCTACTAGGAAGACAAGCAATTCAGTATAGGCTGTATATGTGTAGTTACACAAAACATCTCCACAATGGACATATTGTGAAAGACTGACTATATTTCCCTCCCTCCTATCCCACTCCCCACTTGTTCTATTCTCTACTTTGTCCTTGTCCCTTCACAAAAGTGTGTGCTTCTAACAACCCTCTCCCCCAACCTGCCCTCCCCTCCATCCTCCCCCCTCTCATCCCCTTCCCCCCCTACTCTCCTGTAGGGCAAGATACCCAATTTAGAGTGTATGTCATTCCCTCCCTAAGCTAAATTCAGTGAGAGTAAGGTTGACCCATTCCCTTTTGCTGTCCTGTTCTCCCTCTCCATTGTAACAGTTATCCCTTGCCTCTTCTATATGAGATAATTAACCCCATTCTGTCTTTCCCTGTATCCTCTCACTATATTCCTCTCCCACCTCTCAATTTCACCTTCTAAATATCATCCCTTCCTATTCAATTGATCCTGTGCTCTCTGTCTATGTATACCTGTAGACATATATACACACACTCACATATGTATTCATATTCATATATACCTTCCTATATAGACATATGTGTATATGTATATACATTTATATTCCCTTCAACTATCCTCATACTGAGAAAAGTTTCATAAGTTACAATTATCATTTTTTCCGTGTTGGCATGTAAATAGCTCAACATTGATAAGTTCCCCATTATTTCCTTTCCCTGCCTACCCTCCCATGCCTCCTGCACTTGAATGTCAAACCTTTCATTTAGCTCTGGTTTTTTCATCAAGAATGCTTGGAAGTCCTCTACCTCATTGAATGACCACATCTTCCCCTGAAACATTATACTCAACTTTGCTGGGTAGGTGATTCCTGGCCTCAATCCTAGCTCCTTTGATGTCCAGAACATCACACTCCAGGCCCCTTAATACCTCAATACAGAAGCTGCTAGATCTTGTGTCATCCTGACATCCACAATATTCAAATTGTTGCTTCTTGGCAGCCTGTAATATTTTCCCCTTGATGTAGGAACTCTGCAACCTGGCTATAACATTCCCAGGAGTTTTCCTCTTGGGATCCCTTTCAAGAGGTGATCTGTGGATTCCTTCGATCTCCATTTTGCCCTCTGGTTCTAAAACATCAGGGCAATTTTCCTTGAGAATTTCCCAAAGGATGATCTCCAGGTTCCTTTCTCGATCATGGCTTTTAGGTAGTCCAACAATTTTCAGATTGTCTCTCCTGGATCTATTCTCCAGGTCAGTGGCTCCCTCAATGAGATATTTCACATTGCCTTCCACTTTTTCACTTGTTTGGATCTGCTCAATAGTATCTTGATTTCTCGTAAAGTCATCCACCTCCATTTGCCCCAATCCAATTCCAAAGGAATTATTCTCTTCAGTGAGCTCCTGAGACTCTTCCCCCATCTGGCAAACTCAGCTTTCCAAGGCGTTCTTCTCCTCATTGGCCCCTTGGGCCTCCTCTGCCATTTGAGTTAGTCTATTTCCTAAGGTGTTATTTTCTTCAGTCAGGTTGTTGACTCTCTCTTCATGATTTTCTTGAATCACTCTCATTTCTCTTCCCAATTTTTCCTCCACTTCTCTTATTTGGTTTTCAAAATCCTTCTTAAGCTCCTCTATGGCCTGTAACCAGTTTATATTTTTCTTGGAAGCTTTTGGTGCAGGAGTTCTCTCTGTGTTGCTTTGATACTTTTTGTCCCCCCAAAAAAGAATCTAAAGCTGGGTTGCTGTGCTTGCTTTGCTTCCTTTGCCTGCTCATGTTGCCAGTCAATTAACTTGACTTTTGAGGTCTTTGCCACAGTAGAACTCTGCTTCCAGGGGGGAGAGCTTGTCTGATTAAGGAGGTTCAGGATTTTCGTGAATGTAACACTTGGCACTTCAAAAGATCCAATATAGTTTATTTAGAATATAGGCAAGTGGGAAGGAAGCCAGAGATAACAGAGCAAAGGCTTAGGAATAATAAAATAAGAGCAACTATGATGTATATATACATATATATACATACATATCCAGAATCATCACTGATGCGGGGAAGCACCAGCACCTAACCACCCATCAGGGTCCCACTTGGGATAGGCAGAGCTCCAACTGCATAGTTGAACATATCTATACATATTTACAGTCATCACCAATGTGGGGAAGTACCAATACCTGACAACACAAGCTGGGGAATCCCAGGTACAGCCATCAGGGTTCTACTTGGGAGGGTCCCAGGCAGGATGTCTCCTCCATGGGTGAGATTCCGATTCGGGGTCTGAATCTTACAGTTTAAGTAGTGTTGAGAACAAAGAAGGCATACTGCCAGGTGTTTTTTAGTGAGCATCATCTTGTGTGAGGCCGGGGAGGGAGGCCAATCCCTCCAAGGTTCCCCCCTCCCCCCCAAGAACAATGTTTCCTTGGAATGACTAGTTCCAGGAGTTGGGCAGTTAACCATATCTCTTCTCAAGGTCCTGGCCAGGGTCCCAGGAGAAGTGCAGCCCTCATGTTCCCAGGATTTTCTGTTCCAAAACAACTCAGGGTAATAGAAAGGTCTTATTGAGTTAGGGCCTTGCTTTGTATAATCTTATTCCTTACAGAAGGGCTTACCTTGCCTCTTCAAAGCTTTGTCCCAAATAGCTGGGGTTTGCACAGCTGCTGGGGCTATTAGGAGGCTGCTGTCTCTATAGCCCTCACCACTTTTGGCTCACTGGTCACACACTTCAGGACCACCACCCAAGACCTCAATCCCAATCCAGGCAGGTTAAGGCAAGAGCACTTAGCCTCTGAATGGTTGCTTGGCCCCCCTGCAATCTGCAGGCTGGGAGCTCTGAAGCAGCCATGTGGAGGTGGCTGCAGGGCTGCTGCTTTTGCCACTTCTGGCTCTGGGGGCAGAGGGCTGGACCCACTCCTCCATCCCCCCCCCCCCCCCAATTCAGCAGAGCTCCACTGACCTTTCATTTTGTCTTTGGCATTTATGAGTTGATAATTCTGGAAACCATCACTCTCCCAAATGCTCCAGCCAGGCTGGTCGGGCTGCCCTGGGGCTAAAACCGAGGGGCTGAGATTGGCTCCCAGTGTGCTTTGATGAAGACTTCCCGTCCACCTGATGGGCTGCCTTCAGTGGAGCTTTGTTTCTCTGTCACTTTGTTGGTTCTGGAGCTCTAAAATTTGTTTAGATATTTGAGGTAGTTATAGGTGGAGCCATAGAATTTCCCTGCTTCTATGCATATTTTTCTAAAATCAACCTGTTCATCATTTCTTACTGCACAGCAAGTGTTCCATCACAATTATATACCATAGTTTATTTAGCCAGCCCCCAATTGATGTATATTCCCTCAATTTCCAGTCATATTCTCTCAATTTACCACCACAAAAAGAGATGCTATAAATATTTTAGGACATATTTCCTTTCTTAAATTTTCCTCTGATCATCTTGGGAAACAGACTTCATAGTGGTATATTGCTGGGTCAAAGGGAACACACAGTTTTATAATTCTTTGGGCATAATTCCAGATTGCTCTCCAAAGTGGTTGGATCAGTCCGCAGTTCAACCAACAGTGTATTAGTGTCCCATTTTCCCCACATTTCTTCCAGTGTGTGTCATTTCCCCCTTCTACCTGAGGGGTGAAGATGGCATTTCAAAGTTGTTTTTGTTTATATTCTCTGATTGATAATGATTTAGAGCATTTTAAAAAACATGACTATCTATAGCTGTGATTTCTTCTTCTAAAAACTGCCTATTCATATCCTTTGACAATTTTTCAATTGGAGAATGGTTCCTATTCTTATAAATTTGAGAAAGTTATCTATACATGTAAGATATGAGACCTTTTTATCTGGGATATTTGCTGTAAATTCCTCCTCCCTCCCCAGTTTTCTGCTTTCCATCTATTTTTGGCTACATTGGTTTGACTTGTACAAAAACCTTTAAATTTAATGTAATTAAAATTTAATGTAATTAATTGTAATTAATATGTAAAAATTTAAAATGTTCTGTTTTATTTCTCATGATGCTATCTCTCACTCATAAATTCTTCTTCTATCAGTAAATCTGATAGGTAATATGTTCCATGATCTTCAAATGTACTTGTATCTCCTTTTACATCTAGGTTATGTATCCATTTTGACCTAATCTTGATATATGGTACAAGATATTGGTCTATGCAGTTTCTGCCAGTCTGCTTCCCAATTTTTCCAACAATTTTTACCTAACAGCAAGTTATCCCCAAAACTTAGATCTTTGTGTTAATCAAACACAAGGTCACTATAATAATTTACAACTGCATACTGTATATCTACTCTATTCCATTGCTCTACTTTTTTATTTCTTAGCCAATACCAGGTGGTTTTGATGATTACTGCCTTATAGGACAGTTTAAAATCTGGCACTGCTAGACCTCTTTCCTTTACATTTTTTTTTCCTTTAACATTCTTCACTTTTTGTTCTTCCAAATGAATTTTATCATTATTTTTATTATTACTTTTTCTAGCTCAAAAAAACAAATAAACAATTTTTTAGTAATTAATTGGGATGGCACTGAGATTAATTTAGGTAGAATTGTCATTTTTATTATATTGACTCAGCCCACCCATAAACAATACTTCTCCAATTATTTAAATCCATCTCTATTTGTAGTATCTTATAATTATATTCATATAGTTCCTGGATTTGTCTTGGCAGGTATGCTCCCAGCTATTTCATATTGTCAATGGCTATTTTAAATATCTCTTACTTTTTCTTCTTATAGGGCTTTGTTGGTGGTATATAGAAATGCTGGTGATTTATGTAGGTTTATTGTAATCTTGCTACTTTGCTAAAATGATTGTTTGAATTAACTTTTTAGTTGAATCTCTAGGATTTTCCAAGTATACTATCATATTGCTTGCAAAGAGATATTTTTATTACCTCATTGCTGATTCTGATTCCTTCAATTTCTTTTTCTTCTCTTATTACTATTGCTACCATTTCTAGTACAAGACTGAAAAATATTGGTGATAATGGGCATCTTTGTTTTACTCCTGATCTTACTAGGAAGGCTTTTAGCTTATCCCCATTACAGGTAATGCTTGTTGGTGGCTTTAGGTAAATACTCATCTATTATCTTAAGGGAAAAAAAAACCACAACAAAACATTTATATCTATGTTTTCAAGTGGTTTTTTTTTTAAATAAGAATGAAAGTTGTACTTTGTCAGCAGCTTTCTTTTTGCATCTATTGATATAATTACAATTTGTGTTACTTTTGTTACTGATATAATCAGTTATGTTAATAGTTTTCCTTTCATTGAAGCATTGCTGCATTCCTGGTATAAAAATCCCATTTATCATAATGTATAATCTTGGTGATGTATTGTTGTAGTCTCCGAGTTAGTATTTTATTTAGGACTTTTGCATCATTATTTGCTAGTGAACTTGGTCTATAATTTTCTTTTTCTGTTTTGTTCTCTTCCTGGTTTAGGTATCACCACCATATTTGTTTCATAAAAGGAGTTTGATGGAACTTTTTCTTTGCCTGTTATTCCAAATAATTTATTTAATACTGGAATTAATTGATCTTTAAGTGTTTGGTAGAATTCTCTTGCAAATCCACCTGGTCCTGAAGTTAATTTATGGTCTGTTCAATTTCCATTTCTAAAATAGGTTTATTTAGATATTCTATTTCCTCTTCTGCTAGTCTGGGCACTTTTTTTTTTTAAGTATTCTTCCATTTAAAATTTTTAATGTGGGCAAAATAATTCCTAATAATTTATTTTATTTTTTTGTCTTTTATGGAGGGGGGAGGGCAGGGCAATTGGGGTTAAGTGACTTGCCCAAGGTCACAGGGCTAGCAAGTGTTAAGCGTCTGAGGCTGGATTTGAACTCAGGTGCTCCTGACTACGGGGCCTGTGCTCTATTGGATATGCCACCTAGCTGCTGCCCCCCTCATTAATTTTTTGATGTCATCTTCACTAGTAGTATATTCATCCTTTTAATTTTTGATACTAGTGATTTCATTTTTTTCTTTTATAAAATATTAACCAATGGTTTATCTATTTTATTGGGTTTTAAAAAAATCAACTCCTAGTTTTAGTAATTCAATAGTTTTCTTACATTGTTTTATTAATCTCATCTTTTTAAGGATTTCCAATTTTGGTATTTAATTGGGGATTTTAAATTTGTTCTTTTTTTAGGTTTTTTTTAAAGTTGCATACTCAATTCATTGATCTATTCTTTATTTTAATGATATAAGCATTTAGAGATAGAAATTTTCCTGTGATTACTGCTATTGCTGTACCACCTAAGTTTTGGTATATTGTCTCATTATTATAATTTTCTCTAATTATTTGTTTTGATGACTTATTCTTTAAGATTAGGTTATTTAGTCTCCAATTAATTTTTAGTTTCCCCGGTCCTTTGTGAAAAGCCATTTTTATTGCATTGTGATCGGAAAACGGTGCAGTTAATATTCCTGCTTTTCACTGTAATGTTTTTATGCCCGAATATATGGTCAATTTCTATAAATATCACATACCTCTGAAAAAAAAGTATGTTCCTTTTTATTGCCATTCAATTCTCTTCAGGTATCTATCATATCTAAGACTCTCTGATCTCTTTCTCAGTTTTTGGTTAGATTTGCCCGGTTCTGAGAAGGGGAGGTTGAAGTCCCCCACTATTATAGTTTTGCTATCTATTTTCAACCATAATTAATTTACCTTTTCCTTTAAAAAGCTAGATGCTATAGCATTTTGTACATATATGTTTAGTACTGATATTACTTCATTACCTGTGGTATCTTTCAACATAATATAATTTCCGTCTATAGCTTTTAATTAAACCTATTTTAGCTTTAACTTTGTTGGGAATCACAATTGCTACCCCCCCCCCCCTTTTTACATCAACAGAAGAAAATAAATTCTACTCCAGCCCTTTATTTTTCTTCTATGTGTCTTATTTTTAAATATGTGTCTTGTAAACGATATATTGTTGGGTTCTGGTTTTTGATCCACCCCGTTTCCATTTTATGGGTGAGTTAATCCCATTCATTTCAAAGTTATAATTACTAGTTGCATAATCCCCTCTACCCTATTTTTCCTCGTTATCCTTCTCTTTTTGCCTTATCCCTCCATTTACTTCTGAGCCCTGGTTTCTTAATCCACAGTCTCCTAAGAGGCCCTCCTTTAACCTATGCCCTTGTAGAACTTTCACACTCCACTAGACGTGTATTATCGCCCCTTTAACCAAATTTCCATGAGAATGAGGTGCCTGCCCTCCACCCTCAGCTCGCTATCTCTCGGACAGCTCTTTCCTTTACCTCTCCCCACCCAACATTATCTTTTAGGATCAGCTCCTCGTGCTCTGGAGCACCCCGAGCCCTGACCCTTGAGGAGGTTGTCCATAAAGAGGGTTAGGGGCGCTCTGAGACCCCAAAGTCCCAACGCGGGGTCCTGCTCAATGAATTCGACTCCAGCCAAGACAAGCAAAGCTTCTTACAAGTTGGCCCCGCTGGGTGGACTTTCGGGGAGCCCCGGTGTCGGTGACACCCGCACCGGAAAGCCTCTAGGCTCTCCCCCGGAGGAAAGGCGGGGTCCGCAGGGAGGCAGGGGGAGGGATGGGGGGGTCTCCGGGAGGAGTCCATGAGGTCAGACGCCAGCACTGAGAGGCTACGGAAGGTGAGTGGCTGGAGGCTGGCTGGAGCAGATCGGGGTGGGGGAGGACCAGGGCGGGGCAGGCAAAGGAGGCCGCAGCCCTGGGCCGAGCCACAAGTGGAGGCCCAAGGCCTCAGGCCAACGCCCCAGGGGGGGAAGATTCAAGGGGGGCTCCCAGAGCCCGGTCCTCATCAGGACGGACGCCCGGGGGCTGCGGAGAGGCGCCACCTTCGGGGTCCATCGCCCAGAGCCCGGGAGGGAGGCGCACAGAGGGGAGGGCAAGAGGGAGCTCGGGAGAGGACGGGACCAGAAGCCGAAGAACCCCGAGCAGGGACGGGAGAACACGGGCCGGAGGTAAGAGCTGGGCAGGCGCACGGGGTCCGCATGGGGGGGGGGGGGAGGGGGGGAGCGGGCCCCGGCCGTAACCCGGAAGCAGATCTAGCGGGCGGGGGCTTACCGGACTTCAAAGAGAGGCGCGCCCTCTGCTAACGGGCTGGGAAGTAATCTAAAAGAAGGCAGGGGAAGCGATCATGACAGCACCAAAAGCAAAAGCGGACCCGATCAGAGGAGATCGTTAAAGAAACAACATTTTCCTAAAAACTAGAACAATGGAAGTACGACGGAGGCCCGGTCACCAGGCTAAGAGCCCGGCTCCCAGGCCACGTGACCTCACCGGGCACAGGGAAGTCCCGCCCCCGGCGGGTCACGTGAGCCCCTTCTCCCCATCACACTCCCCGCCCCCCACTCCTGAAGGAGAGCCTCCCCGTGAGGGTCACCCAGGGCCAGCTGCCGCTCCCCCCAGGCACGGCCCTCACCACCCCCACTCGAGGACGCGGAGCTCCATGGGCCTCGCCCCGGCCGCCTTCACACACCCGGAGCGGCCGGCGGGCCACCAAACAAGTTTCGCCAGGGCCGGGGCGTGCAAAAAGGAGTCACGCGGAGCCGCAGCCCCGCCCCTTGGGGAAAGGCGGGGCGGGGCCTGGGGACCCTCATCTGCTCGCTCTGTCTCCGGGCACCGGAGACTCGCTTGCACCCGTCCACACCTTTTCTTTTACTGAGAAGGAAATGGAGGCCCAGGCTGGGGAGACGACCCCCCAAGCAGTCATAAACCAGTAAAAGGGAAGGGGCTCGAGGTCACATAGCCGCACTACCGTCCCAAACCTGACGCCCGTAAGGGACGCATGCGCCTTAACGGTGGAAGGCGCCTCCGCCCCGACCAATCACCATGAAGATAGGTCTGTGGCCCTGCCCCCAGGGACTTCCCAGAGAGGCGGGGCCAGCGGGAATTCTTTGGACGGAGTGGGAGGTGGAGCATTCTTGGAGAATCGTGATCCGCCCTGCATGGAGGAAGGCGTAGGATGGGGTGATGCTCTCGTTGGAGGGGACGCCTCCACCCCAGCACCAGCTCCGAGGTGAGATCCTCTCGCGGCTCGAAGCCTTTCTTCCCCAGTCAATCAATCAGTCAAGAACTATGAGAATTCACGAGGTGGTAGCCCCTGGAGGAAGAGACACTCGCAGCGCCGAGGGGATCCGGCTGGGGGTGGGGGTGAGGGGACATGGCAAATACTCTCCCAGAAGCTCTACACAGAGGCCCTAAAGGGGGAAATAACTCAGGGACGGAAGACCCCAGAACCAAGAGTAGAAGGGACAGGATTGGGAGAGAAGTGGGCTTTTAGCTACAAGAAAGCCAGGGAAGCCAGGAGGTAAAGATTGCGAGGGAGGGAGGGCATTCCAGGCGTGGGACCGGCCAGAGAAGAAGCCCCGAGCCCAGAAACCCTGGCATCTTGTTCATGGATCAGCAAGGAGGGCCACTTCCACTGGGAGGAAGAGAATATGTAAGGGGAGTCGAGCACAAGAAGACTAGGAAAGGGGGCAGGGAACCTAGCTTATAAAAGGCCTTGAATGCCTGACAGGATTTTGTATGGGATCCCCAATTCCATGACTCCTTCTAGGAACTTAACATACGCAGTGATACTCCCCCAGACAACCAAACTTTCTACTTCTTCAAACTATTCACTTCCCATGACTGGTCCTCAACCTCCCTTTAGTCCCACACGAGGATGGTCATACCCGTGATCATGCCCACTCGCAAGCCTTGGTCACCCACATAAGTGCCACCTCCACGGTTATGAACTCTACTGCTGCTGGGCAAAAACAAGGATGAACGATGACCTTCCAAAGTTACCCATGATTTCTCAGTTGCCAAATCCAATGACTGTTTCTCTTTCTTCATATCCCTTGGCTTCTCTGTAGCCCTGGGTTACTCTCTTCTCCTTGACTCTCTGCCCCCTAGGTTTTCAGGAATCTCTTTCATCTCTCATTTCATCTCGTCTCGTCTGGTCTCATCTCGTCTCGTCTGGTCTCGTCTCGTCTCTCTCTCTCCCTCTCCCTCTCTCTTTCTCTCCCTCCCTCTCTCTCCCCTGCTTCTCCTCCTACCTGTGTGACTGCTCCTTCTCAGTCCCCTTTGCTGTATCTTCATCCAGGTCGTGGACAGATGGCCCTTTGGGTTCTGTCCTAGACCTCTTTCTCTTCTCCCTCTACATTTACAACATCTCTTCTATCCACCTTCTCTCCCCAGATGATGCAACCAGCCTCACGGCCTCTTCTTACGGACCATCACAATGCCTGCCCCTATAGCTGGGGCAGCTCCACTCTAACCATCCTTCACTCAGCTGTTAAAGTGATCTTCCTAAAGTACCCTCTAACCCTGTCCTCTTCCCCTTCAGAAAAGGCTGCCTGTTATCTCCAGGACCAAACCTAATATCTTGTTTGGTTTTTAAAGCCTTCCTGGCCCCTTCCTACCTTTCCAGTCTTCTTCCACCTCTGTCTCCTCCATGGACTCTGTGACCCAGTGATATGACCTCCTCATTGTTCCTTATACAAGACACTCCATCTCTTGATGCTGGGCAATTGCTATACACTCTGACTCCCTGCCAAAGGACATGGATGATCAGTGGCTCCTGGTGGGGCTCTATGATTGGGGGCTGTATCAGATGTGATTGCAGCTGAGCCAGGGACAGCTGCCTAGGATTGCACCTTAAGTTTACATCTGTCTTTTCTGCTTCTGTCTGTGTCTTTCCATAAGCCCAAGTGAGCAAGTAGAGATCCTGAGACGGCAGTTTCTAGCTTTGGGGGCAGCCTGATGAGTCCAAGAGGCTGGAGTGCCTAGGGGTGAGTGCTGGCTGTCCACAGGTGATTCCTTCTACAGCTTCTCAGAGGAGGAGCCCATCTCCAGGAGGATGTAGCAGCTGAGGGGGTGAACAAAGCCCACACCATGTCCTGGCTGCTCAGAAGAAGCAGACTGGGGAGCTGCTCAGGTTGCACTATGAGACATCTGTTGAGCAGTCCTGCAAAGGCATCTTTCCCTTCCAGACTTGTCCTGCCTCCCTGACAGGGCTGCAGTGAGGAAAGCCCTTTGGTGCAGTACACTGAGCCCTCAGGAAGTCCAGAGTGTGATCCCGGCTTCTGACACTTACTAGCTGTCTGAGTCTTGATTAGCCCCCTAAATTCTGAGCCTCAGTTTCCTCATCTGTAAAATGGTGTGGTATATAGAGGGAGACCTGAGGTCAAGTCTTGCCTTTGATCCACTTTGGCCCTGGGCGGCACTTGCTTCTCAGCACCCTAGGCAGTTCCCCAAGATTGTGGGATCCAGGGACTGTGATCTGAATCAGGCTGTCTCCACCCCAGGGTTCCCAGGTCTCCCCTGTAGCCAGCTCAACCTCCCTCAGGGGAATCTGGATGAGATGGTGAAGCTTCTCCCTGTTCCTCCCAGTCTCTACTCCATCCCAGCACAGGAGAAGCCCCTCCTTGCCAGGCTGCCCTTCCCCAGTCCCCCAAAGCCCAGCTGACAGTCTGCCATCCCGCTATCCCCTTGACGTTGGACTGAGCACTGGAGAGGACCTTAAGGAGCATCTGGCTACATAGGGGGAAACTCAGGCTCAGAGTTGGGGAGGGGAGTAAACCAGAGGCAGAGTCCACCTTTAGCCTGGGACCCCTGAGAGACTAGATGCCCAGATCTGTGCACAGTGTTCCTTCTGGAGGCTGCAGGTGCTGGAGAGGTCCCTCTGAATGGGGACTCGGGGCACAAGCCACACATACCTAGAGAACTAGGAACCCATGCAACAGAGGGTCTTATCTCGCTTTCTCTGAGCTGTCTGGTAGACAAGTGGTTCCCAGGCCAGGGAGCACTTAGAGAACTCTTCCCCATGTTAGCTACGTTGGGCTGGGGTGGGAGCAGCTCTATGGATGCTCCTGCTCTTTCCCCTCACCCCATCCCACCATTTTCCAGGTCATCCTTTAAGGATACTGAAAGACCAATCTTTCCCCCTCAGCCAGTGCAATGGAGCAGACTCTGAGCCCACAGATGGGCCACTTGCTAGTTCTGGGGCTTTTAGCAAGCTCCTTCTCTTGTCTGGGACTCAGTTTCCACTTCAGTCAAATGGATGGGTTTCACGGGATGTTCTTTCTACTCTACTCCAAGTCTCTGCTGAGACCCTGTCTGACTAGGACACTGGCCTGCCCAGAGGGTGAGTTGAGTGGTGGAGGTCTTCCCAGGAGCTGCTATAACTCCAGTGAACAGCAGATGGAAGTGTTCTCCTACCCATGGATGCAGTGTCTGCAGGGCCCCCAGCCTGATCTTGTTCATTCTCCTAGGCCATGGACAAAGAAAGACTTCCTCCTCTTCCTCTCCATTGCCTCCTCTCTCATCTGCTTCTCCCCCTTCCTCTACCCCCCTCATCTGCTTCTCCCCCTCCCTCGACCCCTCCTCCTTCTCTTCCTCCTCCTTTTCCTCCCCCCCCTCCTCCTCCTCTCTCCTTGCTTCCAGTTATCTCCTCCTCATGCCCCCTTCTTACTTCTCCCCACTCCCCTCCTATATCAGCCATGTAGGAAGGCTTGGTCCTGAGACCAGGAGGATGCCAGCACTGTTGCCCTTAGTAACCCAAGGTAGGCAGGGCTCTTCACAGGGAGAGGATGAGGGACATTTCAAAGGCCTACTGAAATTCCGCTGGGGGCAACTGGGAGGGACCAAGAATCCTGATCCAGAATTTGTGGAGAGCCCTCCCTGTGGGACTGAGAAAGAAGAGGGGGGCAAGGAGGAGGAGGAGGAGGAGGAGGGGGAGGAGGAAGATGGGGAGAGGGAGGAGGAGGAAGAAGAGGAAGGGTAGAGGAGGGTGGAGGAAGAAAATGGGGAGGAAGAAGAGGAGGGGGAGGAGGAAGAGGAGGAGGAGGAGGAGGAAGAAGAGACCCTGTCCACTATCCCTTAAAGGCCACCCCTTCCTGCTTGTGGTCGGCCCAGCTTGGGAAGAGTTTTCCATTATGGGGCAAAGCAGAGCCTCTGAAAGAATGGGGGCCCACAGCCTCTAGCCCTCCCTGCAGTGACAGTCCAGGGCCAGCTGCTTTGGGCAAGCTGCCTGACCTTCCATTCTTCCTCTCTTTGGCTTTCCTCCTTCCCTCCTAGACAACCATCCAGTGCTTATCTAGTCCCCCTTGGGTGCCAGGGCCTGGGCTCTGCTGTGGGAGAGGCTCAATTCCTGCCTTCAGGCAGCTCATAGTCAAATTCCAGGGACACAGAGAGCTTGAAAACTTCAGAGCCGTCCCAGAGCTGTAGGGGAGGGATGGACAAAGGCCTTGGTCTGGAAAGGGAGTGAGTAGGGGCAAGTGAGGCCATCAAGGTGGGCTTTCTGGAGGAGATGGCCTCTGAGGTCCACCTGGAACGGCCTGTGGCATTTGGCCAGATGGAGAAGGGAGGTGACACACTGCAGCCAAGTCTTCTCCCTCCCGTTTTCCTTCTCTCTCCTGCCTGGGTCTCTAATTTGATGCATGGCTAGCATGTGCTTCTGTCCATGCCATGTGTCATGCCAGGTGTGCCCATCATGGTCAGACAGATGGAAGCTCTGGGCCGGCCAGAGGCCCTTGGGGACTGCTAATGAGCCCTTCAGCCTCTTGGCCTTCAGGGAAATAGAACCTCTGGGAGAATGAGTGAGTCTGGGCCCCACTGGTCTGGGGACTGGGGACTGATTCCTTCTCTTGCAGTCACAGAGCCTGTGTCTAAGCAGGGTCACCAGCCAGATGCCAGGGCACTTTGAACGTGCCAAGTCCCTTAGGGCAATTTAGGAGAGGTGTACCTTTTCCGCTAGGGCCAGGGACACTTCTAAGGCCTGCTGCCAACAAGGCTACCCTGGGGCTAAACACTGGGGGTGCAAAGAAAGGCAAAGACAGGATTCCTGCCCTCCAGGTCCTCACAGACCCAGGAGAAAGTCGCCATCTAAATGGGCATGACCTGAGCTCTAGCCAGCAGGAAGGGAAGGAAGGCACAACACCCAGTGGGTCCATATTGGGAGATCTCCTCGATGCTCTACATAAGGACAGATGGGGCCCATTTGGGGACCCTGGGATGACTCCTTTCAGACTCTGCTTCTTCTCAGTGTAAATGGGCAGCTGACAGACCTGTTCTCTCTTGTCACCAGAGCTTGTCACAATGCCCAATTCCTAGGAAGCCCTTGAGAAATGCAAGTAGCGCGACTGACTGACTGTCCTTCCATCTCTGGACAATTACTGAGTGTGGTAATGTCCTGACAGTATAGGCAGCTTAGGCCTTACTGGAAATGTTTCTTTGATCTCCAGAAGAACATTTCTGACACTATCTCCAGGCAGCTTTTTCCCCCTCCCCTGCTACAATTCTTAAAGTCATAGACACTGCCCTTGCCCCACCTTCCAGGAGGCCAGAGGAGGCTGCCCAGAGGTGCAGGAAGGAACCAGGAGCAGCAAACCAGGGAGCTCAAAGTTTTGATCTTGGGACCTTTTACAGTCTTAAAAATTATCGAAGGTCTCTCTACTTCCACTGAGAGCTTTTGTTTACATGGGTTGTTTCCAGGCTGCTAGTGAATGTTTAACAACCAGCTCTCCAAAAATAAAGCGTATACAACATACTTTTAAGTGTAATGTACATTATGAACATTTTCTCCTTGACTTTCTTCAGTCTGTTGTTATTTAGTCATGTCTGACTTCATGACCCAGTTTGGGGTTTTCTCAGCAAAGATACTGGTATAGTTTGCCATTGCCTTCTCCAGCCCATTTCACAGATGAGGAAACTGAGACCAACAGGGTGAAGTGACCTGGGCAGGGTCACACAGCCAGTATGTGTCTGAAGTCAGAATTGAAGTCAGAGCTTCCTAACTCCAGGCCTGGCACTCTAGCCCTTGCACCACCACTGAACCATTTCTTCTTCTTCCCCTCCTCCTCCTCCTCCTCCTCCTCCTCCTTCTTCTTCCTCTTCTCTTCTTTCTCTTCTTCTTTTTTTACATTTGCATTAAAAGTTTTGAGTTCTAAATTCTATTCCTCCCTCTGCCCCTCCCCTTTCCCTTTCCTGCAGTGGTAAGCGATCAAATATGGGGTATACATGTGCAAGTATGTAAACATTTCCATATTAGTCATTTTGTAGAAGACTTAAATAAAAGAAAAAAATGAAAGAAAAGTGAAAAATTGCCTGCTTCAGTCTGTATCCAGTCAATATCCGTTTGTTTTCTGCAGGGGGTTGTCTGCTTTATCATTAGTCCTTTGAGCTTATCTTGGATCGCTGTATTGCTGAGAAGAGCTAATTTATTCACAATCCTTCATCCAACAATGTTGCTGTTACCATGTACCATGTTCTCCTGGTTTTGTTTACTTTGTATCGGTTCATAGAAGTCTTTCCAAGTTTTTCTGAAATCTGCTTGCTCATCATTTCTTATAGCACAATAATATTTGATTACACTCATACCACAACTTGTTTAGCCATTCCCAATTGATGGGCATCCCCTCAATTTCTAATTCTTAGCCACCACAAAAAGAGCTGCTATGAATATTTTTGTATATGTGGGTCCTTTTCCTGTTTTTTTTTTTTATCTCTTTGGGATACATACCTAGCAATGGTATTGTTGAATCAAAGGGTATGCACAGGTTTTTAGCTGTTTGGGCATAGTTCCAAATTGCTCTCCAGAACAGTTGGGTCAATTCGGAACTCCACCAACAGTCTTATCTGTCCCTTCTTAAGTCTGGACAAGTAGCCACACAATCAATGAAGCTGTGATTGGGAAGCACTGGTTGATTTGCGTGTGTTAAAGCTCCCACTGAAAATTCAGCAATGGGCTCTCTCTAGCCACTGTGAGCTACCTCCAGCATGCCCCTGGTTATATCGACCTTAGTAGAAATGGAACATCTTTAGTATTATTATGAAGATACTTTTGGCCTCAAAGACCCTCCTGATATGGTCCTCAGCACCCTTTGAGCGCTGCTGCCCTAGAATGAAGATAGGAACCAGATGGCATCAATAGCAGTTAGCTTTATCCAAGAGAAAAACAGAAACCCAAACATTTACCACAAAGAAGTTTCAACCAAAGGCACAGGGGCATGAGTCCCTTGGTCCCAGAAAAAGGGATGAGTCTCTCATCTTTGGAAAGTCTCCTACCAGACAGTCTCACTAGTACCTGAGGAACCCATCCAAAGTAAGTCATTGGAAACCTGTTTTCCTCCTGCAAGATGAGGACAATCGATCAGCACTATAATTAGGGCTGGGCCAGGGAGCTGTGGCCCAGGATGCTGCTAGCACAGAAAGAACAGTGTTGAACATGTAAAGAAAGCTCCTGGGGGGCTGACGCAGGAGCCTTCCAGCCTCCTGCTCTCACAGTCAGTGTGAAGGCACAGGCAGTTGGAGCTTTGGTTCCACAGGAGTGCCATATTGCTAGTGGTGCTTGAGGGAAATCTGAACTTCTGAGCTCCCCAGGGCATGATTGGGCCCCATCATTCTCCAGTTAGAAGAGGCTCAAAGGAGCTGCTGAGCTTCAGACTGCTAGGACCTTTGCTCCCAGACCCTGGGGATCATTTGATTTTGATATTATGAAGTGTCAGGTCAAGGGGGCCACCCAGGCAGCTTCCTCCAATTGTATATCTGCTCTCCCCAACTCCTTCCTGGGGACCAGGGAGTCTCTGTTCTGGTTCTGACTCAGCCAGTGATTCTATGGGCAGCTCAATACTGGGGTCTTTCTTCCCACTGTCAAGGGAGCAGGGACTGTTGAGTGAATGACCCCAAAAAGAGGCCATCCCAAAAGGCAGGTTAGAAATGGGGGCAGCTGTCCTGTGTCCCTCACCTCCTTGGGACTAAGCTGACCTTTTAAAGCCCCTCCTCCAGGCCCCTCTTCCTGAATCTTGCTTAGAGAGCAGGTATCAGCTAATCCCCTTCTCCCTTTTCCCAAGGAGTTCAAATATGCCCACTTCTCTCTTCTGATGCTTGTGCAGGCTTCAGCTCAAGTCTGGACCATAACCTGCTGGGAGTGGGCTGGGGCTCTACCTGCCTCTGGTCTCTTCCAGCTCTAGGCCACTGTCTGTTCAGGGGTCAAACTGATCTTCCTCCAGTGCAGGTCAGACTATGTCACCACTGGCCCTCCCCCAATTCAGTGTACTCCTTGTCTTTCTATCACCTCCAGGCTGTTTGGCAATCAAAGCCCTTAACTCTCAGTTGCCTCCCACACTGTGATGAGCTATTTCTGGAAGGAGACCCTCCACCTTCTCACTCCTGGCATTTTCCCTGCCTGTCCCCATGCCTGGCATCCTCTCACTCATTTGCCTTTTTCAAGTCCCAGCTAAAATCTTACCTCAAATTCCCTTCATGTTGTTAGTACATAATTGTTTGCATGCTGTCTTTCCCAGACTGACCCATCTCAGGGATTCTATGATTTAAAGAAGGTGCTCAGAGAGACAGGGTAAACACTCTCCAAAGCCCAGAGAAAAGAATGGGTATTAATGGGATTGGGGATGGAGGCAAGGGTGAGAGCAGGGGAATCTTGGGGGCCTTTTCTGGTGCCAGGCAAGGCGTTCCTATTTGATGGCCAACTTGGCTTCAGGACCCTGCCTGGGCTGGACTCTGGGCCTGGGCCAGGCCAAAGGCTGAACTGGCTCTGACATCAGGCACACAAGTATTTGGAAGTGCTGGAGGTCAGAGTTGCCTCTAACTGGAGCTCTAACCCTAATCCTGCTTCCCATCCCCCACAGCTTTGGGGCAGACCACCCTAGGCTGTCAGACCTGTGTTCCATTCTTATCTGGACTCCTTGGAAACTACTGCTGTTCTAGTCACTGTGAGCACTTCAGAGGAAAGCTTGGGTTGGTGTAATGCCAATCATGGCATTGCACCTGAGGACTGCTGCTGTGAATAATTTTAAGGGTCTAATCACATAGTATAATGAACTCTCTATTTATTCAGCAATAAACTAAACATTATTCAATAAAGCATAACATTCATAGCAACATCCTTAAGCAAAACATATCATCTATCTATATATGTATACACACATATATATGCATATAGGTATACACACATATATGTATGTATATACACATACGCACATATATATATCAGAACATTCAGTACATCATATGGCACATAGATATATCATTACATTCAGTAACATTCCCCAAAATACTTGTTTACACAATTAGGTCTCTCTAGCACAACACATTGCATAGTTTACATCACTGTATCCCCCAAATCAGGGGGTCTCAGGCTAAGGTCTCCCCTAGCACAACATATCATCTTTAAGGGGTAGCAGAAAATACAAACCCCATCTACCCCTAGGTCACAGTAAGTCACAATCTCCTCAATCAATACACAGTGTCCAAATAAAGTCCTCTCTCATCTTGACTCAAGGTTGACTTTCAGACTCCATGACTCTTCCTCTGTGACTTGACTGCTTCAACTCTTGCCTGGATTCATACATAGGCAGCTCTCCTCTCCTGCTCCATATCTCAGCTCCTGGGGACTACTTCACTCCAAGCTCCTGCTTGACAGCAGGTTCCAGGGGTTCCTGCCCATAGCTTCTGTTTCTAGGGAAACAAAACACGTCTACAACAGTATTTATACACATTATCAGCACCTTTGTCTCAATTCACTCTAACAGCTCTTAAAAAAGGACTTAAGCTAAGCCTCCTTCCTGTGGACTGATCTCCACTCTTCAGCTCA
This sequence comes from Pseudochirops cupreus, assembly GCA_028627135.1. Classification (NCBI taxonomy): domain Eukaryota; kingdom Metazoa; phylum Chordata; class Mammalia; order Diprotodontia; family Pseudocheiridae; genus Pseudochirops; species Pseudochirops cupreus. The sequence continues at coordinate 2,544,522 of CM053581.1, read as the reverse complement.
ATTCACGCATAAAAACCAACATACAGGGCTTCTGTCAGAAATTATTTGTTTTTATTTTTACTTTTTTGCTTTTTGGAGGGGAGAAGTCAAGGCAATTGGGGTTAAGTGACTCACCCAAGGTTACATGGCTAGTACATGTTAAGTGTCTGAGTCCAGATTTGAACTCAGGTCCTCCTGACTGCAGAGCTGGTGCTCTACTCACTGTACCACCTAGCCACTGCCTTCTGTCAGAAATTAACACAAATAAGAGACAGGGCTTCTGTCTGAGACATTAACACAGCTCAACAGAGGGAGCATGAACATCACAAACATTCTTTCTAGGCCTCCCCACAAGCAAGTTTCTCTAGCCTGCTCGTCCTCACTTCTTTCTCTCAGCTCTGCTCCTCTCTCTACTCTGTCCTCTCCCTCCAAGCAATGCAATATATACTGGTTCCAATCAAAGACTCTTGATTCAATCAAAGGAAAGACTCAAAGGCACTTGATTGGCTGAAACTCAATCTAGAAAAACAGCAAAAGTCTGGCTGCCATAGGGTCACATCGTGGCAGGGTCCTTAGGGAAAAAAAAAAACCAGAACAACACTCCTGCCACTCCCCACCCTCATTTTTACAGATGGGGAAACTGAGGCACAGAGCAAGGTCATCTGGTAACTGCCTAGCAGGTCGCACTTCAAACCCAGGCACTCTGACTCCACATCCAAAGTGGCTGCTGCCTTTGAAGATTTAGCCCTGAAAGGAAGGGCGAATGCCTTCGAGGGGCCGTGCTCCTTGCAGGTAGCGTAGCATTCTAGAGAGTGGGGAGGGATGAGTGGTTGGTGACCTTAGCACGCATGCACTAGCAGCCCAAGCAAAAGAAATCCTGGGCCCTTGGGATCGAGGCTGGGAGTCCCCGCCGTCACAGCCTTTTGGCAGCCTGGGGACCACTGGGCCACCCGCCTGAAGGTGGCAGCAATACCTGTGGGCACTGAGGAACAGTCCTAAGGAAGTCACCGCCCCTGAGGTAGCAGTCTGAGGGTCTGGGCCGGTCGGGAGCCCGGACCAGCCTTGGCCCCCGAGGTTGTGTATGGGGGGGGGGGCGGCGCGGCATGTTCCTGGGCACCTAGCCTGGGACCAGTTCGCCCAGGCAGTTACTTTCCGCCTAAGGTCTCCTGGCTTCTGCCCAAAGCAGAAGGGGAGTCGGACGGTAGGAGATCAGTGGAGATCAATGAGGAAGGAGGATGCCCAGCCCAGGAGCGTGCGGGCTGAGCAGAGAAAGGGCGGTTCCGCTCCTCCCGCGAGGGCTCAGGAGAAGGCGGCGCCCACTCGCTTCAAGCGTTTCTCTAGTATTTGATGTTTGCATGGACGTGGCTCCTTTCTGGAGTCCAGCCTCCACCCTGTGCGAAGGAGGGGGAGCGCGGGACCCGGGCGGGAAGTTCCTCTTGGCCCCGCCTGTTCCCGGCCCAGGACTGCTCAGGGAGCAGAGGCAGGGCGCTCAGCCGGGAAGAGGGCCCCGACGGCTCCCAGACCCTTCCCTCCGCAAGGCCTCCCTGAGGCCCAGCGGGAGATCTAACTTGGCAGACCCGAGGCACCGAGGCTCACCGGGACGCAGGACGTGCCCGCCGGAGCAGCGCCCCTTTCCCCCCATGCACCCACACACTCACACTCTCGCATACACAGGGGCACACAGGGCCTAGACTTCGCAGCCTGCCTGTGCCGAGGGACTGCAGCAGTCTTCTGGCTCCGATAGCTGCTCCAGGAGATCCGCCTTCTGCCTTCGGACCATGGACCACACCGACCTTCCTGTTGCGCCCTGGGGCAGGACCCGGGTCCCCGAATCTCTTCCCTGCTCCACGCCCTGGTCTGCCCTTCTCCGGGAGAGGACTAACGGTAGTTATGGGCTGCAGACTCCGCGCTGGCTTCTGACCCCAAATCTGGCGGCGCATCGGTCGGTAGGCTCAGTTGGCAGGGCTCCCGGATGAGAGAGAGCATCTAGTTCCCCTCCCCTACGCTTACGGGTGAGAAAACCTGGACCCCAAACCCGAAAGGTGATAGTACCTCCCCTTAAAGAGGGCCGCCCGGGCGCGGCAGTACTTCCTCCCCCTGCTCCGAATCCAGGAGGGCCAGCCTCAGCCCCTTCAGGATTTCACTTGTCCGACTCCTTTTTCCATCCTCACGCCTTTCGGATGGCCTTCCTTCCTTTCTCTTTCGGTTGACCCTTCCTCGCTCGGTCTCTCCTCGGTGGCTCCCTGCGCCCTCTCTGTTTCTGTCTCTGTCCCTGTCTGTCCCTCCCTGGTTCTCTCCCCAGCTCCACCTTCTCACTCATTCCTTTTTCCTTTGTCGGACGCCGTCGGTCCCCAGTAGGATTTCCTCGCCCTAGCCGAGCCTTCGGACTAGCACGGCTTAACGCCTCACAGACTCGTGCGTAAAAGTGCTCGGGGTTCCCGACCTAGTGGAGGAGGCGAGAGGTGCGGGGTCCGGCGGGGCGCTCCGGGAGCATTAGCGAGGAGGGGACGGGCCGAGCTGGACGGGTCCAAGGGGTGGGAGAGGGAGGGTGGGGGTGGGGGTGGGGCCGCCTTTCCCTGGACAAGCCAGGCGCCAGGCAGAGGGTGCCGGAGGAGGCGAGGAGGCTGCAACGGAGACCGTGGCGCTGACTGGCGGTTGCTGCGGTGGCTGAGGCTTCTGGGAATGAGGAGTGAGTAGCCCAACAGGGTTTGGGTAAAGCGGGGCTGTGGGGCTGGGACTTCTGGTGGGGCGGGGGCTGCTGCGTCATTCGAGCTTCAGGCAGGGGGCGCTGTTCCGGGAGGAAAGGCGGGGAAGTTTGGGGGGGCGGGGGGCAGCAATCGCTCCGCAAACTTCCCCGATTATTAAACACTATGTTCAAAAGGCAACAGGGGAGTTCCCGGAGCCACCAAATCCCCTCCGCCACCGCGCGCGCACCGACTACTAGCCGGGGCTGGGCCGGCCTGAGCGCAGCGCAGCCGAGGACGAGAGGGGCTTGAAGAGGAGAGGGGCCGAGAGGGCAGCGCTGAGGCCACCAGAGCGCAGCTCCCTCCGAGGAGGCGGAGAGGGGAGCGGAGCGCCTAGGGCAGCCGAGCTCGGCGGCGTCGGAGCAGTGCGCAGCCAGCGGAGGAGAAGCCGCCCATGGACCTGGGCGCTGCCGCGGCGCTCTGCCTGTGGCTGCTGAGCGCCTGCCGCCCCCGGGACGGGCTGGAGGCGGCCGCCGTACTCAAGGCCCAGGGGGCCGGCCAGGGCGGGGATTCGGGCGGCGGCGGCAGCGGCAGCGACGGCGCTAGACGGGGCCCGAGCGAGGTGGCCAGCGTGGCCGACAGCCCCCTCTCGCCGTCGGCAGTGGAGGCGGTGGCCAGAGCGCCGAGGCTCAGCGCGGGCTCGACGGGCGGGAACGGCTCCTCTCCGTCCGTGGTCCCGCACCAGTTCATGCTGTCCCTTTACCGGAGCCTGTCCACGAGGGCGCTTGCTCCAACTCCTGCCTCCGCCACCACCTCCGCGGGCGGCAACCGACGGGCTCTCGCTGACACTGTCACGGGCTTCACTGACCAGGCACCCCCAGGTACTTCGCAAGGCCGGCTGCCGTTCCTCTCCCTGTGCTGTTCACTCCCAGGGTTAGCTCGCTCCTGCCAGTCTGGCGGGGCTCTAAGGGCTCGCGCGCGCGCGCGCGTGTGTGCGCGCTGCTTCTCCGGGCGGGGTGGGCTTTGCAATCAGCAGCGCCCAGGAGCCCCAAGGGCTTCCTCTGCTCTAAGCTAGTGCTGCTCAGATACTCTGGGAAGACGGTGTGGACGAGTGTGTCTGTGTGCGGGTGGGCCCTAAGACTGGTTTCCCTGGGCCCAGGTAAAGGAGGTATCTTCAGAAGTGAGGAGGGTCCGAACTACCCAAGGTGGATGGGCAGTGAGGGACCTCAGGCCACCATTCTGTTTGGGGTGTTTGTGCGTGTGTGCGCGCGCCCGCGCCCGCGTGTTCTGGACCTGGAAGATCGGAGGCAGAGACATGCCCTCCCCCGTCCCGTGCCCCCCCAGCCCCAGCCTCCGATAAGACAGCCGGGCTTGGGAGCAGATTCTCTCGGAGCACCTCTATCCCATCTAGTCGTGGTATGTCCACCTGTCTGGTGCAGGGAGGCGCGAGATGGGATATGCCCAGTGCAGTCTAGTGTGTCTGTGTACAGTGTCACCTTTGGCTGGGTGTCTTTTTGGGGGGAGGGGGAGGTCTGAAGGCTTTTGTATCTGGACCCTGGGTCCGAGAACCGGCGGCGGGAGGGCGGCTCGGGCTGGACAGCGTGTGCGGGGTCCCTGGGGAAGGAGGGGATCCCTGAGTGGATAGGCCCCGAGGCTATGGTGGTCGGGACGCCGAGAGGGGCGTGTGGGGGCTGGGGTCAGGCCAGGGGTCACCGGTCGGTTTTCCTACTGGAGTGCTGAGCTCCTGCTTCTCTTCTCTACCCCCTAGTGACCTAGTCCTTTTCCATATCATTCCTTCTCTTGCTGCCCAGGCCTGGCCACTGTGCTATAGGGCCTGACTCAGTTCTAGCCTTATTGCTCTTACCCTCTCTCAGATCTTCTCTGTTCCATCTTGGCGCTGCCCTCTCGGGTTCCAGAGCCGGAGTTCGTTTTGGGCGAGGCTGGGCGGGGGCTGTGTCGGGCCCTGGTGAGGAGGAGGGAGAGAGAGGGGATGCGTCTCATCTGGACTTTATTAATCTCTATTGAAGTCATTAAGACGGACAGATAGGAGAAATGTAACTAAATTCAGGCGGAAACTCCGGTAAATTTCAGTCTTAATTCCCTCCAGCCCCAAACCCTGCAGGAGAGCGGCCTGGGACAGACTTGGCCCCGCCCGGGGAGGACAAGCCTACCAAGGACATGCTCCAGAACAACGAACTGGGCCTCTAGACAGCCCCACTGATAGCCAGGAGAAGGGTCCAACCCGAGCTTCTCCCTTCCAGCGAAAGCCGGTCTAATGTGAGGCTTCTCTGAGACCCTGGGGTCCCTCCCAGCACTACTCTGTGGGCCACTGTCCTGCAAGGCTAGTTCTCCGAACTCGACCTCCCTCTCTTGGCACAGCTGGCCGGAGAGGCCCTGCCCTCCTTAGAGCAGGCCGCTAAGTTAAACTGGGTGCCAGGCCATCTGAAGTCAGGAGGGCAGGGAAGACCTACCTGGAGGAGAGCCCTCCAGCTCGACTGGGGTAGTTATCCGCCAGCGTCTGCATTGCCCAGGACACCAAGTAAAGTCTCTGGTTTTAGGGCAAAGGTGTCCTCAGGCAAAGGCACATGTAGAGAACCTCACAGTCGGCCTCCTTCATGGGCACTGCGTTCTATCCCGATGACTTCTCTCCTTGGGCCTTGGGCCTCTTCCTTTTTTCCTGGGCCCGCCGTTTTCGAGAATCGAAGCTTCTAGGGCCCTTTCAAAGCAGCGAGACCAAGCCCTTGGTTTCACAGTGGAAGGAGTGAGGCCCAGAGAGGGTCATCCAGTGAGTCCGGACTGATCCACCCTGAGCCCAGGACTCGGGATTCCCCGCCAGAAGCCAGACGTTGTCTTCCAGCCAATCTCTCCTCTCTCTTTCATCTTCTCACTCCCTCTCACCCCTCTCGGCCTCCTCTTCCTTCTTCGGTGTTTTGGTTTGGGGAGAGGAAGTGGGAAGGAAGGAGGAGAGGAAGGGCTGCTGCCTGGGAAGTTTCGCTTGTGACCTTTGCGCCCCCAACGTGAGGCCTCAGCCGTGGCCTCGGCTCCATCCCTCCCGCTCTGTCTTCCTCCCGATTGGCAGCTGGGAAGAAGCCTTATCCAGAGCTCTAGAACACCCGAGTTTGGGTGCCCGGGATGGGCTCTGAGCCCTGAATGCCACAATTCCAGGCAAACTTTCTGCACCGTCTCTGCCTTTCGGGACAAAATGAAACCATATGACCTCTTCAAAGTGTTCTCCTTAGCCGCTGCTTGGAGGAATTTCCTCTAGCTCCCCCCCACTTTTTTCCTCCCTAGAACTCAAGGAGGGGGGAAGAACCTATGCAACTCTGAATAGCCTCGCTCTCCCCTTTCCACGAGAGAGAAACAGTGACTGAGAGACTGTGGGAGGTGATCTCAGGCTCCCCACGAGCGGGCTGACGGCATGGGGTGGTCCCAGGGCTCCAACTGGGGCCAGAGATTAGGAAAGGGCGCCGGCCCCGGCTCTCCTTCCCTTCCTTAACACTCATTGGCTTCGTCCCTGGCTGGGCACTGCTTGGGCCCCGTGGCTTAGCGTAGGAATCTCCGGACGTCCGGCATTTGCCTTCCGGAGTGGGGAGGATTCTCCCCAAGGTCTTCCTTGAGGATCCTGGCCTCCCCAGGCACAGAGGATAGAGTGGAAAATATCACCAGAGGTTGAGCAGCCTTTTAGGAAGCCGGGGCCGGCCGACCGGCGACAAGCCTGAAGCCCCGGTTTTTCTCCTGCGTCTCGGGGCCTAACCTGCGTCCCAGCGGTGCCTCCCTTACGCCAAGCGCGGCGGTCTGCCTAAAGAGTAGAGGCTGCTCAGTCAGGGTGTGGGGGATGGCTAGCAGGTACGGGGGATGGCTAGCGGGATTGCTCCGGCTGCCGGAAACTGCTTGGGCTCCAGAGGCTTTCACCGATTGGGTTAGCTCTGACTGAGGCTGAGGAGAAGCAGATTACAATTTCACTTTTTCTTCTGATGCAGCAAAGATGCAGGCAAAGGAGGTTGCGATCTGGAGGGATCTCTCTCTCAGTTCCCTCAGTGTCCCTAGCTGGAAAATTAGGGGCTGGGGCTTTTCCACTCTGAGGAGAATTTGATGGGGAGAGCCGGGAGCCCTTCTCAACCTCCAACTCTCTCTCTCTCTCTCTCTCTCTCTCTCTCTCTCTCTCTCTCTCTCTCTCTCCCTTCTCCCTTGTAGACGATGCCTCCGTCGAGACAGGGCAGCGTTTCCTCTTCGACGTCTCCAGCTTGGCAGACGCCAACGAAGTAGTGGCGGCGGAGCTTCGGGTCCTGCGCCGGGCGCCCGCAGCCCAGGCGGATCGGCTGGCCAAACAAGAGGAGGCGGCCGTGGGGAAGTTCGAGGCGGCCCTGGGGGCTCAGCCCTTCGCTCTGCTCCTGCTTTCCACTTGCTCGGGCGCAGCCCGTGGGCCTCGGCTGCTGGCCTCTAGACCCGCCAGCCCTCTGGACTCGGCGCGTTGGGAAGTTTTTGACGTTGCAGAAGCTGTGAGACAGCACCGGCCCGAGCGGCCCCTCTGCCTGGTGCTGCGCGCCGTGGGTGGCTCCTCAAGGAGCCCACTGGCCCTCAGGCTGCTGGGCTTGGGGCCGCCGGGGAGCCCGCGGCCGCCGCCCAATGAGAGAGCCCTACTTGTGGTTTTCTCGCGCGCTCACAGGAAAGAGAACCTTTTCCAGGAGCTGCGGGCCAAGGGCCGAGCCCGAGGGCAGCCGGGGGCTGCTCCTTCCACGGGGCGCAGGAAAAGGCGGACTCCAGGGGCTGGGGCTGGGGTCGGGGCCCGGGGGGCGGGAGGGGTTGGGAGTCCTGGCGGGGGCAGCGGGAACCCGGGCCCAGGGCGGGCCCCCGGGCGCAAGGGCCGGAGCCGTTGCAGCCGCAAACCTCTGCATGTAGATTTCAAGGAGCTAGGTTGGGACGACTGGATCATCGCTCCTCTGGACTACGAGGCTTACCATTGCGAGGGAGTGTGTGACTTCCCGCTGCGCTCGCACTTGGAGCCCACCAACCACGCCATCATCCAGACGCTCATGAACTCCATGGCGCCCGATGCCACGCCGCCCAGTTGCTGTGTGCCCGCCAAGCTCAGCCCCATCAGCATCCTATACATAGACGCGGGCAACAATGTAGTCTACAAACAGTACGAAGACATGGTAGTGGAGACGTGCGGCTGCAGGTAGCGCGGGGCATGCCGGTGCCCAGGAGCCCGTAACCCAGCCGGCGCTGTCTGGGTCTCCTGTGGGCAAGGCAGGCGGGCAGGCCGGCGGTCTGGGGCCCTGGACCTCGGGACAGTGCAAAAGAGGTGAGCGGGGTGAGCCGGTCCCGCGGGGTTTGTCTCCTGGGAACCCAGCGGCCTGAAGCCCGGATGGGACTCGCGCGCGGGCGCACACACACAGAGTACACACAGACACACACATAGACACAGATGCACCGCCCCCCCCCCCCCCCACTCTGTAGCTCAGTCCCTGCCTGCCTGCCTGCCCGCCCTGGGACCTCCACCACGCGGGCCATGCATGCTACTGAATCCCACCTGCTTTTTTGAAGGGGAGGGCTGCCGGGAGTAGGGAAGGGAGGGTGTGACTCCTCAAAGTTAGTCCTATCTACCGATGTCTGTGGGAGATGCTGGCTGAACCTGGCCGCCGCGGGCCTTAGAAATGCAGCTCTGCATGGTGGCACCCTACATGCCAAGAATTGAATGTGGGCAGAACTGTGCAGAGGGGCCAGGGGCCTAGATCCCGAGGCTCTAGAGGGGCGCAGAGGTTCTCCTCCCCGGGGACTGACTGACCGCTGATCTCTGCCCCCAAGGATTTTAGAGAGGAGCAGACTGAAAGCTTGGACAGTTCGGAGGGTCTTGCTCAAAGCCATACAGCTAGGTAGGCCAAGAATCCCAGGCCGCCTTGCTCTCTAATGGGTTTTTACGTTTGGAAGTAAATAAATCGCCAAACCTCACTTTCCTATTTTGGGGGCACTTCCCCCAAAGCAGAATCCCTTTTGGAAGCCCATGGAGTACCCATTATTTCCCGCTTTCTGCAGAACTTGGGGAGCCTAGGATAGTTAAAACAGGGCCTTGTCCCTTCTTTCCTTTTCCCTTGCTGAGGGCACAGGCAGCGTAGGGGGTTTGGAGGGGACTAAACCTTTATGTGATTTGGAGGGCCAGGAGCCGCCAGCCGGGCAGACCTTGGAGACGCGTGACTGGATGACTAGAGGTGGTCGAGGCGGGAAGGAGATATGGGCTCCAGCTTGGAAGGAGTGTGAGTAGAAGGGAGGGTGCAGAGGAAAGGGGGCCACGGGGCTCAGCAGCGCCTTTTCACCGAGAACTTCTGCTGGCCCCGGGGAGGAGGCGCGAGGACAGCAGAGCGTCCCTGCCCGGGCATCAGCCCCAGGATCCTGGGCTGCTGGCCGCAACCAACGGACAGACAGACGGCGGAAGGGGTGACCAAGTCTGCACGTGGCTGAGATGCCGGCCAGGGGAGGCTCGGCAGGGCTGGCTGTGGGGACCCTTCTAGTCCCTCTCGCTTCCAACTTTCTCCTGCGTCCCGGGCTGTGGCTGCCCTGAGATCCCGTGGTCCTGAGGGACTTAGGGTCGGTGTCGGTGCAGCTCCGAAGATGAGGGAAGCAGGGTTTCCAGAGAGTCAGCCAGAGCTCCCCTTCTGTGGCTGGCCTCCAAGCCGAGCCCTACAGGACCGACCTTCGCTTTTGATGCGTACTCTGCTTTTTCCTCCGTCTCCAGCTAGCTCACTCGTTCCTCCAGCGGCCCCCCCCCCCCAAGGGATCTGAGCTTTAGTTGGTCTGGCTTGGAGGGAGAGATATAAAGGCACGAAAGGCTAAAATCTAATTTAGAGTTGGGAAGGAAGGAAGGAAAGGATGGAGAGAGGAAGGAAGGAAGGAAGGAAGGGAGGAAGGAGGAAGGGAGGAAGGAAGGAAGGGAAGAAGGAAGGAAGGTGGGCCGGCCCAAACCCATTCCTTCAAATAGATTTTAAAGGTCAGGTCCCTTACTCCCCTGGTGTGAGACAGCAGAGTGGACTTCCAGCCAGCCAGTTTTGCAGCCCACAAAGAAAATTGACCGTTTCTAAGGCCATAGAGGCCCGCAGGCTAGAGTCCGCGCCGCAGCAGCCGGGACTCCCAGAGTGGCTAGAGCCAGGCCCGGAGCTGCACTGTCCTCGGCGTTGGATTTTGGCTCCGCAAAGCATCTTGCTTCCGTAGGATAATTTAGTTGGGAGCTGAAGAAGAATTCCATTTGATCTGCTCCTCTCATCCTAAGGCATTAAAATACCAATAGGTCTAAGCTGAATTTAACAAGTTTCTAGGGTGAGGGAGTGGGCGAGGAGGGTCGGTAGACTCCTAAAAACTCGACTTAAATTTCCCTGGGAGTAGATTTCAAGAGAGTAAAACTTGTTAACTAGATAAGGAGGTGCTGGGAACTTCTTAGCGCCAAGGAAGTGGGAAACCTGATGATTTCACCTGAGGCTTTCCCCTCCCCCCATGATAGAAGAAACAATACTTTGGAGCTATGTGGGTGTCATTAAAAAACTGAAACAGAAAATCTGGAGGGATTTCATGATGCCTCCAAGGCTTCTTTCCTTTGGGCCAATATAAGGGAATTGTAGTAGGGCCCACTCAGTGGTACAGACAGTGCCAAAGACACCCAGGCCACCTGATTTGCAGGGTCCAACGTCAGTCTCTGCTTCTGGGAAGAAGCCCTCCCTTGTTTGTCTAGGCAGGCACAGGGTACAGAAGGGAGGTCAGAAAAATGAAAGGGAAGCCCTGGGGAGGCCCCTTCCATTCTCCTCTGTCTTGGCGAAGGGACAACCCAAGGCTCCAGAGAGGCCCTGACAGCTCTGCTGCCCTGGTGGAATCTTTCCTTATGCTGGGCCTGGGCAAAGGTGCCCATTGACAGGCTGGACGTGAGAAGATGCAAGGCACAGAGTCCCAGTGCAGGGAAGGGGAGGGAGGAGGGGGCTGCAGGTCCTTTCCAAAAGGTCCCTTTGCTTTTTCATTCAAAGCATGTTCATCCTATCTGGGGATGTTTTGGAGTCATCTGGGAGGCCTTTAGCCTTCTGAAAGCTCTCTTGGGCTTCTGCCAAAGCTCTGTGGAGTGTCCCCAGGACAGTGGGAGCCAGACACAAGAAGCCCTAGTTGAGGCAGGGGCCCTTGTCCAGTGCCTGGCATTCCCCCTTGCACCACCATCCCCTCCTTGCATCAGCATCAGCACTAGTATCAGCATCAGCCTATAGTGGCTGTCTGGCTTGAGGACTGCAGGCCCAAGCACCAGGCAGCCAGCTCTGCCTGGCCTGGACTCCCATGGGGCTCTGGGTCCTGGAGGCAGAGCCAGGGGACAGTGTCATTGCAGTACTGACTTCCAGCTTCCCTGGCCCAGGGAAACTGGGTTGCTCCAATTAAACTCGCTAAATGGCTTTAAATATTTATTTTTGTGTGGATCTGTGATTTCTTTGGTGTGGGCTTGAACATATACCCAGTCTCACAGAAGGGTCACATGGCCTGAGGCAGGGCTAGAACTTCAGACAAAGCTCTAAATGGAGTTGAGACAGGGTGGAGCAGATAGGGGTGATCTTGCTTTAATCCCTGGAATCCCATCCTTTGGGCCCACAAAGGCGCGCGCTCTCTCTCTCTCTCTCTCTCTCTCTCCCTCTCCCCCTCCCTCCTTCCTTCCTTCTCTCTCTCTTTCTCTCTCCCCCTCCCTCCCTCCTTCCCTCTCTCTGTCTCCTCTCTCTCTCCCCCTCCCTCCCTCTCTCTCCCCCCCTTGCTCTCTCCCTCCCTCCCTCTCCCTCTTTCTTTCCCCCTCCCTCCCTCCTCCCCCTCCCTCTCTCTCCCCTCTCTCTCTCCCCCTCCTTCCCCTCCCTCTCTCTCCCCTCTCTCTCTCCCCCTCCTTCCCCTCTCTCTCTCTCTCCCTCTCTCTCTCTCTC
>CM053581.1:2500825-2532432 GCA_028627135.1 Pseudochirops cupreus | reverse complement strand
AGAGAGAGAGAGAGAGAGAGAGAGAGAGAGAGAGAGAGAGAGAGAGATTCCTCGGGAGGGGAACGGGGGCTTATTCCCAATGACATAGAAACCATGAACACCAGCACTTACGAAGCTGGGGAATAAGATAGAAGCAGATAACAGAAAAGATAAGGAGGGAAGTGGAAACTTAGTGATATGGGATTCCCTCTTACTGGTTGAGCAATCAGGGAAGGCTTGCTGGAAGAGGTGCCATTTGGTCGGGGCCTCACACTAGTCTGGGGCACCGAGGATCCAGGGTTCTGTGAACTGGTAGGGGTATACTGAGGAGTATGAGGCAGCCTTGCTTTCTCTGGTCACAATGGGTGCTGGCTCATGACTAGCCTAGAATCTGTCTGGCTGGGGTTCTGGGGGAGCTCAAGGTCTCTCTAGGCTACAAAGGGATGGAGTGGTCCCAATGCTCCTCCTCGGCTATTTCTGACCAAGGGAAGCTGACTGCTCCTAGGCAATGGCAGAGGAGTGTCTGCAGCTAGGCTGCCATAGTTTGGAGTTCTCAGCATTCTTGAACCTCTGTGCTCCTCTCTCTCCGCCAGATGGCCCGTGTCACTGAAGATCACTCTCTGCAGGCCCCACTGATGGCCCAGGCCAGGTGCTTAGACCCTCATTAGGAGGCTGCTGGGCTCAGAGACAGAAAGACGAAGTTCAAGTCTAGGGTCAGACACTATAGCCAGGTGACTCTTGTCACTTCACCTGTTTGCCTCAGTTTCCTCAGTTGTAAAATGGATGTCTGCCTCCCAAGGCTGCTGTCAGGATCAAATGAGATGTGTGTGAAGTGCTTGGCATGGTGCCTGGCACACAGTAGGCACTTCATAAATGTCCGCTCCCTTCCTTCTCTTTGCATCTTGATTGTATGAGGCTGTGAGAGTCTGCCTGGGGGGCCATCCTGTGACTAGGGAGGTGGGCCAGGCTGCAGGAGAGTCACCATGTGTTCCTTCCCTCCTCCCGGGCGCCCGCCCTCATGCCAGGGGACATCAGTGTGTGCATTGAGCCTCCCCAGTCCTCAATTCCTTCTTCTCCCACAACTGTCTCCTCTGCCCAGCAGCCTGCGGAGACTCTGCTGACTGGCCGCCCCACCCCCAGGGGCTCTCCCCCCCTCTCTGCCAGGATCCTGAAGAATCCTTAGGCTGCCAGAGCTCAGCCTGGGAGCCTTGTGGGCCTCATCACCCGCTTGTCCTGATGTTCTTTATCAATACCGTGGCATATTAAGTAGCTCAATAGGTGTTTATTTTCTCCCTTCCTTTCCTCACTCCTTCCTTTCCCCTCCCTCCCTCCCTCCTTTCCTTCCTTCCTTCCTTCGTTCCTTCCTTCCTTCCTTCCTTCCTTCCTTCCTTCTTTCCTTTCTCCTTCCTTTCCTTTCTCCTCCCTCCTTCCCTCCCTCCTTTCCTTCTTCCTTCCTCCCTCCTTTCCTTTCTCTTCCTCCCTCCCTTCCTTTCTTCTTCCTTTCCTTTCTCCTGCCTCTCCCTCCCTCTCTCCCTTCCTTCCATAGAGCTTACTATTTGAGTAAGCCTTAAGTTAAAGCTAAGCCTTTTGGGGCTCCAATATGTTTATGGATGACAAAGAAGAGATTTCCTGTTTCAGGGGGGGAAAAGAGAAAAAATGGCAGAAAAGCCTTATCTGGGCCCTGCTTTCGTGAAATACCATTCTGCTCAGTTGGAAGTAAACAGCCTGTCAGAAGCGCAAAATTCTCCTGTATTCAGGAGCCACATGCAACTTCTGGAAAAAAGGGCAGTGAGGGAGAAGCTCCCCCTTCCGTAGAGATAAAAGCAGCTGCTGACTGGTCTCAGTTTCTTCTTCTCTAAAATGGGCCGGTTGGGCTTCAGCACTTTGTGCCCTCCTCCAGGACTCTGTTTCGGGAGGTTGACTTGGCTGCAGACCACTCCTCTGAACTTGACCCCATGGTCTAAACTGGCTGTAGATGAAACAGTGACCGAATATTTTTAAAACGTGTGTGCATGTGTGTGTGAAACAAGGGCCTCAAAGCCACCGAATGAAGCCACCACAACAGAGTGTTTATAAAGCAAAGATAGAGCGGGGAGGGAGGAGACAGTGAAGCGAGCACGGTTGGGAAGCAGGGTGTTGCAAGGCAGGACTGTCCGCAGCCCTGCTCTCCCGCCAGAGGGGTCCCCGTTAAGCCCGAGAGGATCCGTCCGAGTGGGTTTCTATACTGTACAGCCCGGACCTCTTGCTCACTCCTCAGGACCCCCCAGCTCAGTTGCTTGGAGAGTCTGGCACTAAAGTTGTCCCAAATTGAAGGGTAATAAATGGTTGAAGAGTTATTTTAACGAGCATTAGCATTCTGATGATAACTTGCATTTTTAGCAAATAACAACAAAGAATTCGGAAGAGCCTGAAACTCCCGATGCCGCCTTTGAGCCTTGACTTCGTTGCCCGGCACAGGGGTGTGGCCTCGGACAGTGACTCCTTTGAGGGAGGGTAGCGGGTGCCCACTCCCCAAGCCAACGTGCTTGTGTCTGCTCAGAGAGCGGCTCTGGTGACAAACATGTCTGAGATTCTGAAACCAGAACGCATCCTCCCCGGGGTTTGGAATCCCGTTCTTTAACACGTCGGAACAAAACGTGATTTAATGCCGGCAAATCCACATCGCCAATGAGAGGTCTGTTCTTCCTCCCGGCTCTCACCCCGCAACTCTCAATTGACGTACTGCCCCTTTGTGCTCAGAGACTTCCTCCAGAAGGCAGGAGTACTGGGTACCAGGACTGCAGCATAGCCTTTTTCTGCCCCTCCCCTGGTACCAATGACCTTAGGTGTGACCCTGGGTCCAAACGCAGGCTGGGGGGATGGGCAGACTTATACGGCAGAGGAGTTTCTGCACAGTCAAAAATTGGCTTTATCAACATCTTTTGCTTTTGTAACACCTAGATTGCCCCCTAAATCCCATCCCCTCCTGTCTCCCAGACAACGAGCCCCTAAAACCGATTTTTTTAAAAAAGGGGAAAAAGTCGATAAAACCAACCAGTACACTGACAAATCTGAGGTGACATTACAGGACACTTCTCCCCCCTCTCTGGCCCCTAGCAGTCTCTGTGTATCCAACTGACCACTTAAATATTTAGTCCTGATAAATGTATTAAACATTTTACTGATAAAACTTGGTTCATATCATTTTTGGAGGGCTCTGGGACGCTAGTGATGGGGTGGAGGAACTGCAGTCCCTAGTCAGAGGACACTGGATTTTTGCCAAGTCCTTTACCTCCATGGTCTTATCTGGCCCTCTGCTCAAGTTTAATCAAGTCAGCAAACATGCATTAAGCACCTGCTGTGTGCTCGGCATCTCACTAAGTGCTGGGAACACAAAGAAAGGCCAGAACAGTTCCTGCCCTCAGGAGGCTCCCAGTCTGAAGGAGCAGGCAGCAAACGTACCAGATGTAAACAGGTTGGAATGGAGACAATCGTGGAGGGAAGCACTAATATTAACTTTGTTTTGTCTATAGAAAGAACACATTTTTGTATCAGAAAAATCTTAGTGCAGATTTAAGGTTTAATAATTGAGAATTGCACAAAGGCTTTGAAATACGCCCCATATGGTAACAGCCTAGATCCCCAACAACAACTGGCCTGGGCTGTCTCATTGCACCCAGACCAAGAGCTTAAAGAGCACAAACTTTCACGTCCTCCCTGGCCTGTTCTTCCCATCCCTGGCTCTTGGAAGTTTCCACACCAGCTTGGGGCAGGGGAGGCACCATGGAGAACAAAGGACTGTCCCTGGGGTCAAGGAGACCCGAGTTCTAATTTAACCCTAGAACTCTGTTGGTTATGGGACCCTGGGCAAGTCACTTGACCTCTCTTTGCCTCTGTTTAATCATCTGTAAAATGGGGACATTAAGACCACTTACTGTGGAAGGTTTTTGGGGGATCAAATGAGAGAATTGTCAAGGGCTTAGACCAGTAGCTGGCATACAGTAGGTGCTTCATAAATGCTTGTTTTCCTTCCTTCTGCCTCCTTTCCTTCTCTCCTTCCCTCCCTCCCTTCTTTCCACTGATGCTGTGTCTCTTCTTGTCATTGATAGCAGATTTCGAAGCTTACACACTTTCTGTCCTGTTCAATCATGTCTAATCTGGAAGCCATCTAGCTAAACCTAGAGTTTTCCATGCAACAATCCCATGAGGGAGGTGTCATTATTACCCCCATTTTGCAGATGAGACCAGCAGGAACATCTGCACCCAACGAGGTCTGACCCTGATCAATGCACTCTGCCTTGCTTGGTCCTCCCTTTTAGCAGTTCACTCCTCCACAACCACCTACCTGAAGGAAGAGGCCCAGGCTAGCCCTGCTCCTTCTGCCACAACCTGGGAGACAGCTTCCCTGCCTATCACTGCAATAACTCATCCCTAGTCGTTTAGAAGAAAACTTTTCACAGCGCTCTCTTCTAGTTCTCTGCTTCCCATCTCCCAGTCCCCCTGTCCATCCACATCTGAGTTCAAGCCTGCTCCGCCCTTCCCTCGGGCCCTGAATGCACATCCACAGTGAACAAACTTCCCTCATCCTGAAGTCTGGCCATCTTTCTGCCTCCCTTCCAATGGCACTACAAGTCCTATGGCCTCTCTTGCCCAGCATGGCTGTACCCAGTCCTACATCAGCCATATCCTGCACCTGGAGAATTCCCCAAGGGTCTGCCCCAGACCTTTCTCTCCCTCTACTTGTTCTCTGGGTGTAACCGGGATCTCCACGACCCTCACCTCTATATATTCAGCTCCAGTCTCTCTCCTGAGCTCACCAGCCCTCCCGCCCCATCACCAACTGCCTACTGGACATTTCAAACAATGTCTTGGCGATGTCTTACAGCCAACATGTCTAAAATCGAACTCATTATCTTTCTTTCTAATTTTTTTTGTTATCAAACATCTTCCTTCTCTCCCTCCTACCCCTGCTCCCACTGAGAGCGCAAGAAAAACAAAACGCCTTGTTACAAACATGTCTCGTTAAGCAAAACAAATTCCGACATTAGCCCTGTCCAAAGAAAACATCTCTCAGTCTCCGCTGAGTCTATGCCTCTGTCAGGAGGGGGCAGCGTGCTCACAGGCTCTCCCTCATCCAGCCCCTTCTCCGAGCTCACACAAGCCCCCAGCCCCCTTGGCTCAGGCATCCCTTGCCCCTTTTATTGAGATTACAGTCTCCTCTTGCGTCTCCTGGCCTCAAGTTCTTGCCCACTCCATCCTTCCCTCCACTCTGAGATCTTCCTAATCCGTGTCTGACCTGACCACTCTCCTCCTCAGGACACTGTAGTCACCGACTCCCCCATTTAGCTCTGAAAGCCCTGACTTCCCTTTCTAGCAGCATTCACTGATTTCCTTTCCCTCATGGGGATGCAGCCACCCCTACTTTCTTTCTGTTCCGCCCCACCCGCAAGCCTTTGTGCTGGGGGGCCCCTCTGCCTGGAAGGTCCTTTCTCCTGAGGCATTCCTCTCCTGCTTTCAGACTCAGCTCTGGCACCGTCTGTGGCATGAAGCCTTTCCTGGCCCTGCAGCCAGAGCCTGCCCTCCCAAGTACCCTGGCTCCATGCTGTATTTCCCTATGAATCTGTTGTTTCCTCTATTAGAATGTACGTTCATTGCAAATAGGGATGGTTTCACTCATTGTACTTTTGTACCCCTAGAACCCGGCAGAGGGGTGCTTAGTCAATATTTGTTGGGCCATTATTGGCTTGTCCAGGGCCACCCAGCTTCTAAGTGTCAGGAGCAGACCATCCTGGCTCCACATCCAGGGCTCTGGCCGCTGGCCATTGACCCTCCAAGACCTGTGGAGTCACTGTACCCCAAGAGGAGCTCTACCCCAGGCCATCTGAAAACTCCTGATGGCACTGGGCTGGCTTTGTGATGGGTCACTTCCTCCATCAACAAGCATTTTCTGAGCACCTACTATGTGCCCAGCACTGTCATAAAGACCCTATTTGCTTGGAGCTTATAAGCATTGCATCAGGGGACCGCACAGTTTGCCCTAAACCGAACAGACATCCTGGGCATCGGTATTGGCCCAGGACACTGTGGGGAGTGGGCACACGCTGATGCCTGGAGTCACTCACTGGCCTGTGCCAGAAGATAAAGTTCAGCTGGGGCCAGAGAAAACAGGCCAGAACATAAAGGAAACTTTTGTTCCCCTCAGGGATGCGGGCAGCCATTTGTCACCATTTTATCCAAATAGCACTGCCTGCCCCACAGATCTGGCTCCTTTAGGGCTACTGGATGGCCTGGCACTGAGAAGGACCTGGCCCCTGAGACCAGAAGTGCTGCTACAGCCCCCCGAGGGGAGGGGGGTGTGATTTCAAGCCTCAGAGTTATCTGTGAGGAAACGGGGTCAGCTCTGAATCCTCACCCCTCCCCTACCTCCCCCTCCTCCTGTCAGCTCTGAGGAAGGTCCATCTCCTGCCCCCAGTAAGGTCCAGGCCATCCCTTCTCAGAACCCACGGGCTGGCTGCCCTACTGGAGTCACCATCCCCCTCTCCAGCCTGTCCCTAAGCTTTCTAGGAAACACTTGTTTCCTCACAGATTAGGGAGAAATCTGACTCCGTGGTCTGCTCCTTAACCGGCTGGATTCAGTAAACATCCAAGGACCTGTTCCCTTCGTCCCTTGGGATGCATTTGGTGGTTGTTGAGGGGCACGTGGGGTGGGAAGAATGAGTGGAATGTGGCCTATTTGTCCAGAGACTCACTTTCTCCAGAGTCCAGGAAGGCAGAGGGAGAGATCCTGTTGCTCCCTCCTCTCCTGGCTTGTATTTCTCTGCCGCTCATTGGAGGCTGCCTCCCTGAAGTCTGGAACGGCTGAACCCTGCTCCGCTGCTCCCATCAGGACAAGCTCCCTCACATTTTCTTTTTCCTTTGAAGTTAACTGGCATTGTACAAATGGTAGCAGCTTTTAAAAACCAGCTCAAACACACAGGGCCTGGAGCCGCTGGACTGCCTGGTGGAAGTAGGGCGATCTTGAAATGGTCACAGCCCCAATTAGAGACAGGTGCTAAGCCCCGCACCTCAGCAGAGGCCAGCCAAGAGAAAAGCCCGTTGCTGGGCTGGATTTCTGGGAGGGAAGTCTGCAGGTGCACCTGGCTCCCCGGGCAAGTCACTGACATGTTCACCTTCTTAGCTGAGTTTCCCAGCCCTGTCCCTGGGAAGGAAATTTGGCTCTGTGGAGAGGGGTCACTTTGGGACCGTCTGCCAGAATGCTGGAGGAATTAATACAAAATAAAAAAAATCCTCATTGCCCCAGAATGTGACTTTCTCTATTGTTGCAAAAATTCTCTAATGGGAACCCAGCCTTGGTCCTCCAACCATAATGAACTGCCTTTTCTGTAGCTCTCTGCATGCTAAGAACTGCCCTCACCTGAGGACAACTGAAGGAACAGCCCAGCTCCAGGAAGCCACCAAGCCTGTGGTCTGTTCTAGGTCATCTGAACTCTCCACTGCTCAAACATTCAGATGCGCATCCACCAGCTCTTCAGAGGCCCAATGGTCAGCCCTCTGGTCCACCTGGGCTCTTCATGAGAGAAGGAGGCTTCCTATACTGCTTCCACGGAGGCTCATGACTAGGGTGGGGTAGATCAGCCCCTAAGCTCATTTTCCCCAAATAGATGGGGAGTCTGTAGGATTGGCTTCCCAATAGCTCACCAACCTCTAGCTGCAGGCTTTCTGACCTCTTTCCTGACTTTCTTTGTAACTCCCCCTTTCCCCCCCAGCACCCAGTACAGGAGGTGCCCTCTGGCTTTTGTAATGGTCCTTTAGGGCTCCCTCCAGGCCTCTCATTCACTCAGAGGACTCCAACGAGAGCCTTGCTATGAGAGACTCTAGCATCAAAGATCCCCTGTATTAGCATCGACTCCCTGTGCTGAGGTCATTCTCCTTGGCAGAGACAAGAGAAGCTGAGATACCAGTTTTTCCATCCATCGCATTAAATTGGGATGGACTTCTGTGAGAGGTGGTCAGTCCATGAGCATTTATTAAGCTCTTACTAAGCCAGGAACTGTGCTAAGTAAAGGGGGTAGGAAGGTAAGAAGACAGCTCCCGGCCTTCAATGGAGGAAGCAATATGAAGCCACTAGGTCCATACAAACCACAGAGAGCGGATGGGAGCGAGCCTTGGAGGGAAGGAAGGACCAGGAGAAGACACCATGAAAGGCCCCTTGGAGAAGGCAGGGTCTGAACTGAATCTGGAAGGAGGCCAGGGAAGCCAGGACGGGGATAAGGAGGGCACTGGGACCCTGGAGGGAGTGTTTTCTGCGTAGAAATGCCAAGGAAGCCAGTACCACCCAATCACAGACAGAGTACGTGGTGGGGGGGGGGGGGGGAGAAGGTGGGTGTGAGGCTGGAAAGGCAGAGTAGTAGGTCTGTCTGCAGAGATGGTCACTGCCCCTCCTGCAGCTTCCTGGTGCCACAGAAGGACAGCAAAGGTGAGTGAACAGCCCTGAAAAGGGCTCGGCAGGCCTCACACCAAAGGGACTGGTCCTCCCTGAACATCTGAGAGGTGCCCACCCCAAGCACTGGAAGACTTCCCTGCTGGAATGAGCAGAGAATAATTTGTCCCAATGGCCAGGAAGGTGGCTAGAGCAGGTGCCGTGGAGCGCTTAGAGCTTGGCCAGACATGGAAGACACCAAGGTCTTTCTTGGGTCACTGCTGGTCATCTGGACTCTGTCCTGCCACCTGAGGAGAGAGTGAGGCTGACAACTCTGTGCAACTCTGCCTCACTTAAATCCAATTCACAAGCAAGTCAAGAGATCTCCCCATGATGTCAATGAAGGTGAACAAGGCCACTGAAAAGAGGATGTGTGTGTGAATGATGAAGGGCTTTAGAAGGCAGAGAGGATTTCATGTTTAATCCTGGAGGTAACAGGCAGCCCCTGGAAGTTATGGGGGGGACTAGTGATGTGGTCAAAACTGCATTGAACTTTTTTGTTGTTAGCTAGCATTTATGTGGGCAGCTGGGTGGTTCAGTGGATGGAGCATGGGCCTGGAGTCAGGAGGACTCATTTTCCTGAGTTCTAATCTAGCCTGTTAATAAATTTTAACTGTAGTGAGGACAGTTGCTATGGGAGACTCTAGCATCAAAGATCCCCTGTCTCTAACCTGTGACCAGACGAGGCCACACAAAGCAGGGGAGACAGAAGGGCAGGGGAACAAGCATCGGTTTAATGAGCTCCCTTCAGAATGGGGAATTTGGTCTGCAGACTGGTGGAGTTCTCCAAGGAATGCTCCACATGCTGGTCTATGTAAGCATTTCAGAGAGGGAAAGGTGGGGAGGTGGACTGCACTCATTTCGAGGGCCCCAAGGGCACCATATGGGTTCTGGAGTCCTGTGGGAACAAGTTGTTCTCGAGTTGACTGTTTCAAGTCTGGGGGGCCGTGATGACTCAGTGGGGCACAGAGCCAGGTTCTGCAATCTGTGCTTCACTTCACTTCAGGTATGGAGGCACCGGATGGCTGCAATTGTGAGAGCATTCTCAAGGCTTTGAGGGATTATTTCGAGCAGCACTGTACATTTGACTTTCGAGTCAGAAAAGGCAACTCTGAGAAAGAAAAATTATTAGTATATTCACTACACATGTGCCAGTTAATATAAAAATCATGATTCCTTTCACAGGTCTCAGGCATGTCCCAATTGTGTGACCCTGGGCAAGTCACTTAACCACTCTGCCTCGGTCTCATCTGTAAAGTGAGCTGGAGAAAGAAGTGGCAAACATGTCAAGAAAACCCCACAGGGGTCATAGAGTCTGAGATAACTGAACAACGGCATTGACGTGGCACCTTGAGGTCTGCAAAGGGCTTTATAAATACCTCATTTTATCTGAGAGCTTCTATCCTCACTCTATCCTCAGGTGGCACTGAGAGCTTGAGGCTTAGCAGGGTCACAGAGCCAAGAAGTCTCTGAGGCCCGATTTGAACTCAGGACTTCCTGACTCCCTGCCCAAGGCTCCTGAGCTACCCAGCAGCCTCAAGATCAGTTTGGGAACTGAGTGGAGGGGGGAAGATGCTTGAGGTTGAGAGAGCAGCCTAGGGGTGATTTCCATTGTCCAGGGGAGAAGGGAGGAGGGCCTGAGGCACCGAGGGGGGAAGTGAAGTCTTCAAGAAGCTGGATGACCATTTGTCAGGTGTGGGCTGGACTAGATGGTCACCAAAGTCTCTCCCAATGATCATATTCTGCCAGTCTGTGAGCTCCTAGCAGGTGAGGAGGAGGTCATCTCTGGCCTTGTTAGCAGAACAGTCCTGACATTTCCACATCCCACCTGGGTGGGAGCAAGTGCTAGAGAAGTGATCGTTGCCCAGGTCAGAAAGAAGCCTCTGACACAAAAGGGTTCACACCCACAACCACCTGCCACACTCTCTCCCCTCTGTCTCTGTCTGTCTGTCTCTCTTTCCCCACCCCCTCTCTCTCCCCCTCTCTCTTTCTCTCTCCCTCTCTCTGTCTCTCGCTCCCTCTCTCTCCCCCCCTCTCTCCCTCTCTCTCTCTTCCTCTCTCAGTCTCTCTGTCTCTCTCTCTCTCTCACACACACACTCTCTCCTCTCTCTCTCTCTCACAATCCCGACCTGTGATATTCTTGCTGTAGGAAGGCTTGACACTCCTGTCCCAAGGCAGTTTGGCAGCTCTTGTACAGTGGAGGGTCCCGAGGCACCAAGGACTAAGTGCTTTGTTCAGAGGCCCCCAGGCAGGAGAGCTCAGAGGTGAACCCTTATCCCAAGGCCAGCTCTTTAGCCACTGCCCTGTCCAATGGTACTTGTCCCCAGAATCACACAGATGCTAAAGCTTGGCTTCTGGGCATCACTAAACACTGCTAGGGAACTTGGGTCTCTCCATGAATCCCCCTCATTCTGGGCAGAGGATGCCTTCTGACAGTGAAACCCACCCATTTCATTCCTTGGGAAGCCTGGAGGCCTGTGGGGCATCACTGAGGGTTGCATAAACCACCCCTCCAAGTGCTACATTGGGCACTGTTCACACACTGGAAGAACATACCCAAAAGAACATAAAATAGAAATACTCATTTTAAAATTTATTTTCTATTTAAATTAAAATTTTTTAATTAACAAAAACTGATTTTCCCCTACCCCTCTTCTCTACTACTGAAAAACAAAAGCTGTTGCCACATTTCTTACAAAAAGACATCACAAGGGCACTGGGGCCCCAGAAAGTTGTGGGTGCTCTTTCTATCTTTAAGGACACCCAGCACAAAGGGCTTTGGAGTCCCAAGCCTGGGTCTGAGCAGGATTGCCAGCCTTCTCGAGCCCTGGGGAAGCTAGAGGGAGCACAAACACGGCAGGCAGTCATCTGTCCACCATTCACTAAACCAGCCAGCATTGTTGAAGCGCCTACCATGGGCTGGGTGCAGTAAGGCCTGGGGACACAAAGGCAGAAGCGGGGAGCTCCCCATCTAGAGCAGGTGCAGAGGCGCACCTGAGATGCAGACATTTGGGCGTCTGTCCTTGGGTAAGGGGGAGGCCAAGGAGGTGGTGAGAGATGCAGGTGAGGAGGGAGGGCCATGCCGGGCCCACAGGGTCCGAGATGGGAAAGAGACAAAGGGAAGGGAGGCCCACGGTGAAGGGCCCCTTGTGGCAGGAGCCAACCTGCACCCTGGGGTAAGACACAGCTCCTGCTCCTCTCCAGCGTGAGGGTGGACAGTGATGGACACCCAAAGACAGCCCCTCCTCAGAGGGACAGGAGAACGCTTCCCACCCGGCTATGATCAAAGGAGAGCTTTCTTCCTCCCCGGCTCCAAATGACAATGACCAGGGGTAGCGAGGTGGAGCAGTGGGTGGAACCCTGGAGTTCATTCACAGCAGGCCTCAGATACTTCCTAGCTATGTGGCCCTGGGTAAGTCACTTAACTCCCAAAGCCCCAACAATTATGATAATAAGCTCCAAGAGATTTTGTGTTTTATTTCAGTTTTCAATTAATACAAATTTGTTCTCTCCTATCCCCCAATTTAGAAGATTTAGAATAAGGAAAAAAAATCCTTGTAGCAAACAGGCAAACAAGAAGACAGGCAACATCGATTCTCCCTCACGGTCGGAGTCTAAAAACCTCCTTCTGCATCCTTGGCAGACCCCGGGGAGCCCGGCCAGGCTCTGACCACACTCTTCAGCCTCCATCTTGCTCGTCCTTCTGGGGTTGCTGCTATCATGAACAGTATTGGTGTCAGCACTGAGCAGATAAACGGAACAGTGGATAGAGTCCTGGGCCTGGGGGCAGGAAGACCCAAATTCAAATCCAGCCTCAGGCATAGGGTAGCAGCTGGGTGCCCTTGGCTAATTACCTAATGTCTGAGTTTCTTCATCTATGAAATGGGCATCACAAGAGCACCTCCTTCCCAGGGCTATTGCAAGGGTCCAGCGAGATAACTGCAGAGCTCAGCGGAGTCCCTGGCACACAGAAGGTGCTTAGAAAACACTGGCTGCTGCTGTTACATATAACAGCACCTCCCGTAGAGCTGTTTATACAAGTCTTCCGCACCTTCTCTGAAGCCATCCCTTTGGTTGCTTCCTATGGCCACGCAGACTTCCCTTACAATCCCATGGATTTATCTGGCCCCTCCCAGATGGATGGGTGCCCCCTCAGTGTTGCCATTTTTGTACATTCCATCCTTTTCTTCTTTCTGTGATCTCTTTGGGGTACAGATGAGTAGCCCTGTCCCTGGGCAGATACAGTTCACTAGCTTTTGTGGCAGAGGTCCGAATATCTTTCCAGAGAGGCTGGACCAATTTACTGCACCACCAACAATGCACTGGCTACCTGACAGATCAAACCTCAGAGTCGCTTTAATGCCTATTTCTGTCTTAGTGATTCGGAACATTTTTTGGATAGCTCTGATAGTTTAGAGTCTGCCTCTGAGAATTGCCTGTTTATAGTCTCCAACCATTTATCAATCTATGATCTTATTACTAATGCAAATGAGACTTCTATCAGAGAAACTCGCTGCAAAGACTCCCCCTGTCCCCAGTTACCTGTTTCCCTTTTAATTTCATCTGCCTGGTTCCTATCTGGCAAAACGTTTTCAATTCTATGTAAATGGAAATGACCCATTTTATTCACTGTGAGATCCTCTCTATTTCTGGACTGGTCATGAGCTCTTTCCCTGCCCATAGAGGTGGAAGGAAATGTCTGCCTTGTTGCTCTAATCTGGTGATAATGTGACCTTTCACATCCTCAGCACGCAGTCACTAGGAACTAAACTCGTATCTGGTGTGAAGTGTTGGTCTAAGCCGAGTTTCTGCCAGAGGGGGCTCCCCAGCCTTTCCAGCTGTTCTAGTCAAACAGGGAGCCCTTTCCCCAGGAGCTGGAGTCAGCTGCTGGCGCATTTACTCCTGTATACCACATCTCTCCCATCCACAGGCGTCTGGATTTCTTAACCAGTACAGAAGGGTTTTGATGCTTCCTCTTTTCACCTGGCCTTCACCATCATCTCCAGAAAAATGTCAACACCGCCACCACCAAATGAACCTTCCGCACCAGGGACTCCTCCCTCCCTGACCAGACAGGGGGGAGGGTGGACATCCCTCGGGGCAGGAGTACAAGCCCAGCTGTCCAGGGTCCCCCCTCCCTCCTCTCCAGCTTCTTCTTGTGTTGTCCCTCCTGTCAGACTGTCAGCTTCCTGAGGGCACTTAGCAATGTGCCTAGAATATAGAAAGCCCTTATGACTGTGTGTTCGTAGACTGACCACACACCCCTTCCTTCCATTTTTAAAAGATTTCCCTTGAGATTCTTGATCTTTGGTTCATTCCGAAGACTTTTGTTATTTATTTTCTAGCTTCATAAAGTAAGTCTTAGGTAGTTTGATTGGTAAGGTTACTAAATGAGTAAGGGCAGGAGGAAGGAAGGAAAAAGAGAAAATAAGCCTGTAAGTGCCTCCGATGTGCGGCACCATGAAAGGGCTTTACGAAAGGACCACCTCATTTGGTCCTCTTAACAACCGTGGGAGGCTGGTGCTATTTTCAGGCTCCTTTTACAGCTGAGGAAAATGATGCAGCCAGGGGTGAGGTGACTTGCCCGGGGTGACACAGCACTTTAGTGCCCTGCATTGCCAGCTGTCCCAGGCAGAGAGCACGAAGGTTCATCTGACTTCTCCAAGACCCCTCCCACCCAGGGGCTGGGCAGCCTCTTTGTCAGTGTTGCATTGCTCGCTGTCTACAAGTGCTGGAGATCCTCCAGTGCTGTCCCCTGGCCATCACTGCCCAGGGAGCTTCTTGCTAACAGGGCTGAAGTGCCTGGAATCCTGCCCCCCCCCCCCCCAGGTATCCCACTCTTCTTTGATGGGACCAAGGCACGTGGGCACCGCGGGGCACAGGCCCAGACGCAGAAAAGCCACATACGTCTTAAAATGTGATGGGTTATTATGGGCTGATCCAGGAGCACGTCTTGGTTTTTAATCAAGCACGCCGAAGCTGCGCCACGAAGTCAAAGCCAGGAGACTGCCCTCCAATGTCCTGAAGCTCCACCGCATGTCATCGGGAGCGCACGATGATTCCTCCAGGATGGCCGTGATCACTGCGCTCCCCTGGCGGGCACAGGGACCCACACACTACAGGCCCGAGCCTGACGGAGGCCTTACTATGCGCAGACCTAGGAGCCCTGCATTTACTCAGACAGAAAACAGACTTCAGGAGACAAGGTGTTCTCGCGCCCCCCAGTGGGGGGTGGGAGTCCCAGATTAGCTTTAGGCTTGGAGGGACCCCACCTATTCTGGACAAGGAGTCAAGGCTCAGACAGGAGGGGAGGCAAGTCTTCTGAGGACAATCTAGGGTTCTCTGCCCTCTACCACTTAGGGGAGGTAAAACGAGTACCCCCAACCTGGCCAATACCTTGGGCGCCTTGGGCATGAGGCATGAGAAGCAGCTGCCATGTTGTTTCTCAGTTTCCACGCACAGAACCGCTGTCACTGGGTCAGCACTGGGAGGGGTCTTAGAATCCCCTGGTCTAACCTTCCCTTTTCCATCTGAGGGGGGAAGGGCTGTCTCCTGAGCCCCTGGAATCCTGACTGCCAGGCCAAAGCTTGTCCCATGCCAACAAACAGCTTCTGTGTTGTGCCCAGGCTCTGATAAGCTCCCATGCCAAACAGCACGGCCAGCCAGTGTGTTCTGTGAGAATGACAATCCCCTTGGTTCTGCACAGCCTAGAGGCCCTGGTGGTCCTGGCCTGACCTTCCCAGCGTCTGGCTGGGCTGCCTCAAAAGGCCTTGAGGGTGGGCGCCTTCTAAACACACCTCTGGACATTCTCACACTTAGCTACAGCCTAGCACAGAGGCTTCTATTTCCTAACTCTGTATTTTAAGAAGGCTTCCCATCCTGCATGCTGGTGCCGTATCTACTCATGGCTTGGCCACGGAACAATTAATTCTCATCACCAAGAGAAATCAAGTTCTCCTGCTCGTTTCATTTGTTCCCGATTACAAAGTGGGGGATGATGCTGCTTAGATTCATTAGCCGACACGGATTAGGCTCTTCTGTAGCGAGCCCCTCCCTTTCAAGAATCACCAAATGAAGATTTCCTTAGCTCCCTCCTACCCGACCCCACACCCCTGCCCTCGGCCTCCTGCCCTGCCCAGGCCATGCTACAGCTTGGCCAGGTCATCTTTTAGCCAGTCTGCAATCATGGTGGCCATTTCCCGACTGGAAGATACGATGAAGGCGTGGCTGATGCCCTTCTCACACAGCTTAATGTCTCCGCTGGGAAAATCCTTCTTGATATCTTCATAGAACTCGACTGGGCACCATGAGTCAGAGGCTCCGTAGTAGAAGGTCAGCTAACGGAAAGAGAAGAAGGTGGGGTCAGAAGCCATCCCCCGGACTAAATCCAAGCCCACGCTGCTGCTGCAGGCTCTGTGGCTGAGGACAGGTGCGCACTGGCTGGTTTGTGGGTCAGTGTCAGAGGTGACACCGAGGTGGGAGGGCTCGGTACCTGCCCAGGAAGCCCTTTACAGTCCCCCCCCCCCCCAAGGGAACAGTCAGCTTTTGTTCTGAGGACCCCCGGGGAGGGCAGCTCGCCCCAGTCCCCTTTCGTCAGTGCCCCTGGCCAAGCCTGAAGATGCCCTTGAGGAGGCGGAGGCAGAGCTGGGCTGGGGAAGGAGGGCGCAGGGGGGACCGCCCCAGGATCAGGAAGGGCTTCCTGCGGAAGGCGGAGCCTGAGCTGAGCCCCTGCGCCATCCTCCGCAATGCAGAGCGCTGTACAGACGGGATGTCATTGGATCCCAACCACGCGGGAAAGCTGTTATTATCCCTGTTCTAAAACCATTTATTTATTATGATACATAACGTATAATTATTACATCATTTATCGTTGCCTCTATTCTACAGATGAGGAAACAGGCCCAGAGATTCAGTGACTTGTTCAGGGTCACAAGGCTTAGTGGTAATCATTGCAGGCGGGATTTGAACTCGGGTCTTGCCAACCTTCACGAAGGTCAGCCTTATTCCGGGGGTACAGGCGAGGCAGGAGGCACATGCTGAGCAGAGGCCTCGGGAGCAGGGCCTCGGATGGACGCTGGGCGGCGTGTCAGACCTGCTGCAGACGGCAGACCCTTGAGGCCTCTTTTCCCGAAGAGCCTCCGCGCATGGCTGCCAAGCCCCAGTGACACTCGGACGCTGCTCCTCTCTCTCCCTTTCTTCGTAAACACGGAGGCCCAAAGGCTATTCCCCCCCTCCCCCCTCCTTGAGGCTGTAAGCGATCAGACACAAGGTCATAGGTGCCGGACAGTGTGTGAAACACGGACCAGGAGAGGCGGCGGATCCATCGTCTGTGTGGCGGAGAACATGCCCGATCACATTATCATCTGGAGCCCGGGGACAGCGGAGGTGGCCAGACGACACCGAGCGTGCAGAGGGCCAAACACAGCCTCTTGTCTCTGACTCTGGAGGCCACAGGGAGTCACTGGAGCTTGTTGAGTAGGGGGAGTCCTACTCATCCTTGTCCCAGGGAAGTCCCTGTGGTGGCTGAATGGGGGACAAAGTGGCGTAAGGAGACTGGGGGCAGGCCTGGGTCCCCCGCGGGGCATTCAGAGCCCCTTCTCTAACTCCAAAGACTCTGCAGCTCAGTGACACTGGCCTCCTGGACGTCCTTGAACAAGACCCGCCACCTCCAGGCTGGCTGTGTTCTCTCCCTCCTCATCGCTGCCTCGAACTCGGGCTAACACCCCATCTTCCGCAGGAAGCGTTTCCTGACTCCTCCTTAAGGCCAGCACATTCTCTGTCCTGCCTGCACCAATCTGAGCACGGTGGTGTTTGTGTGTCGTTCTGCCCATCCCCGTACCCTGTGAGTTCCGTGAAAGCAGGCGCCATTTCTTTAAACCAATCTCTGCAAGCCCAATGCTTGGCACACAAGAGGCGCAGAATAAATGCTGACTTACTGTGCTACAGACTCAGGCATCACATGCACGGGGATAACAAAAGCCACAGAAGCACAGGAAGAGGACAAAGAGGCCAGAGACCCATCCTTGCATGCCTCCTCAGTGGGAGGGGATGACAGGCCGACCAAGGCTGAGAGCAAGGGGCCAGAGAGAGAGAACAGCAGGATGCAGAGGAAGGGGAGGGTGACAGCTGGCAAACGATGGCACCAGAGCAGCAAGGGGTGAAGACAGGCAGCACCAGCACCCTGGGGATGCTGGGGAGGAGCCTCTTCCAATGGGGACAGAAGACGGGCGTGCCAGCGAGCAGCACCCCACGACAAGCCAGTGGAGGCAGGTGACGCTCCCCAGGCCTCTGTCCAATATGAAAAAGGACACAGGAACTGATGGTGGAGGCCAGGTGGGAGCCAGGGCATGGGGCAGGCAGGGAGAGGCCGATCTGGACCAGGAGAGGCCCGAGGCTAGCCCGAGGCCTGGCCGAAAGAAACAGAGAACGGAAGAGGATGAACCAAGGGGAGACGGTCGAACCAGGGGAACTTGAGGAGCTGGGGCATCCTGGGGCTGTAGTGGGGGCACAGCAGGCCTGAGGCGGCCCCCTGGAGCCGTCTGGAGCGTCTACCAAGAGGTGGGGGCGCACAGCTGGGGACAGAGACCCTCCATCATTCATCCATGCCGCTGCAGGGGGCTCAGGGCAGCATCTGGCGAGAGACGCTGGACACGAACCTCTTGGGAACCTCAGTCTCAGGGAACAACGATGTGAGTAGCTGGCATCTGGAGGGTGCAGTGAGCAGCGACATGGGCCCTTGTTCTGCAAAGCCAGCTTGTGAAGCAGCAATTTCAGAACATGGGGGTGGCCGACTGACCCGCCTGGATGTGTCTGATGCTTGGCTCGAGCCAGGGGCCCTGGGAGCTCCTGGTCAAGCAGCCTCCAGCATTCCTGCCCAAGGAGACCAAGGATATGCAAGGGGGAAAGTTTGCCACCTGATGCAAGCTATGAGCTTAATTTGGGAAGAAGGGCTTCCCCAGGTGGCACCCAGCCGGACAGACAGAAGGGGCAGTGGGGCTGCTCTGATGGCTGGGGCAGAAGCTCCTTTCTGGGCCCCCCAAGGAGCAGCTCAGTGGTGCCCTGGATAGAGCACTGGGAGACCCGAGTTCAGATCCAGCCTCAGACACTGACTGGTTGGGTAACCCTGGGCCAGTCCCTTCACCTCCACAGGCCTCAGTTTCCTCCTCTGTAAGATGGGGATAATAACAGCCCCTCCCTCCGGTCCTCCCAGGGCTGCTGTGAATATCAGATGAGGCCATAATTGTGAAGTGTTTAGCACAGTGACCAACACAGAGCAGAGCTGTTCACTGAGTGAGACAGAGCAGACCCTTCCCCTCCAGAGCAGCCTGAGGTGACCAGGGAAACCCTCATGAGGTCTCAGCCCAAGGCACAGCACATCCAGAACACAGAGCAGGCCAGCGCCAGTGGGCAGAGGCGCCCTGCAGCCAAGCCCCAAGAGCTGCCCAGAGGAAAGACTCCGTGGGCATCCCGGCTGTGTCTGTGGCCCAGAGGAATGACTGCAGACCCTCTGTGTTCTGAGGCTGCCCCCCACCTCCCACGTCCTGATGTTCTCCCTCCCAACTCTGACATTCTGTGGGTCACCTGAATTGATGAGGAAAATCTCTGAGCTTGTAAAACAGAACAAAACCTGGTGAGAGGGAGGCCCGTGAGCCTCCTCTGAAGCGGCCGCCGTCAGCACCAGGGAAGCAAAGGGTCGAGGGCACACGCTTCTGCTGCAGCTATGATGGCGATGTAGAAGAGGAGGAGGCCGGGACATTCCTTGGTGAGGGCAGCCACAGGAACAAGGCTCCGGCTCCCGTTTCCCCACCCCTACAGCAGCCCTCATGTGCCATTACCTTCTTCAAGTGCTTCTGGATGGTGGAGTTGTCTCTCTCCAGAATGGTCATCATTTCTTGGCTTCCCAGATACATAGCATTCACTGAAAGAAAACACAAGCACAGAACAATCCAGTGAGGCTTTCTAGAGCCGGCGGCTGCTGGGAAGTGTCCCTGGGTCATGGTGAGCCTCTCCCTCCCCTTCCATCCGCCTGTGTGTGTGTTGGGGGGGGGGGGGGGGAAGAGGGCTTTAAATGCCTAAAACAAAACACACGGCATCACGAAGGAAACAGATTATAACCCAGATGGTTTTTTAAAGCTCATGGACCTCAGGCTACTATGCCAAGCTCTGGAGCAGGCGCCTGGACCCTAGGTGGGGAGATCTAGACAAATGCAAAAAAGAGTGGGGAACAGCCAGACAACCTTCTCCTAAGAACCCTCTCCATCACCCAGACCATTCTCTGGTGCAAGTATGTGCTGGCGACCTGGCTGGAGATCCTGGCCGCCCCAGGTCACAGACTCAGAGCTCAGGGCAGAGGGTTCTGAACCTGAGTTCCAGTCATTCATCAAACAATGCGCACTCCTGACAGCAGCGGTGTGTGCCTGTGTGACCTGGGGCTGCCCTCTGGCCTTCCCTCCAGGCCCAGGTCAGGTGTCACCTCCTCCACCCTCCCAACTTCCTAAGCTTCACACTAAGGAACTGGACTCCTACGGTTTCTCTGAGGCCTTATTCCAAGCAGACTGGGAAGGCCTCCCATCTTCCCTTGCCATTAACTTCCTTCTAAGTAGCTGAGGTTTTCATGGTGTGAGTCTGAGCACCTGGCACCTCTGTCCCTGCGGGTGGGAAAAGGAGTGTGCAGGCTGGACAGTCATCGGGCCACTTCTCTTTGTCCCATGAGTGGCCAATGTTCTGGTGACCATCTTCTTCAAAGAACCAAAATGGTGGGTCCTCCACAAAGATGGGCAACAGAAAGACTGGTGATGAGCATCCCTCAGCTGCCACATGTCCACTGGGACCAGTCCCAAACAGATCAATCGCCAAAGCGATGTCTTTGTCCCAAAGCCAGAGGGATGGCCGATGGAGGATGCTGCTCATGCTGCCTTGGCGGCCAAGTGATGGTGGAAGAGCCTGATGGCCTCTGGCAAGCTGGCCAGATGCTTATGGAGAAGCTGCCCGCAGAGTCCCACAGGTGAGGTGATCAGATGGACTGTGATCACACTGAGATCCCTGACCTACAGCTGATGCCACAGTGTACAGAGGGCCTGGAGTCTGGAAGAGAAGAGTTCAAATCTGACCCCAGATACTTACTGGCTGTGGGACCCTGAGCAGGTTACTAAACCTGTGACTGCTTCACTTTTGTCAACTGTAAATGCGGATAATAATAACCCTACTTCCAAGGGTGCTCTGATGTGTGAAGATCAAATACGGTATTTTATAAAGTCCTGACTACAGCGACTGGGCTGCCAGCAGCAGGCCCTCCCTGGGCTGCGAAGACTGTAGAAGCTCGAGGACAGCTCTTGGGCCATCAGCAAGAACCACTCCATCTTTATGCAAGTGACACTCCTATTTTCTTCTAGGGAGAACGTTCACCAAGAGATTCTTATTTTAAAAACAATTCCTACACGATGCAATCTTGTAAGTTCAATCCATCGACATGCATTTACGAAGCACTTACCGGGTACTAGGTGCTGGTGAGAGACAAAAGCAAGGGCTAATCCAGTCTCACCGGGGGAGACGTGACCACACAGAACCAGAAGAGTTCACAAAGCACCCACGACACTCTTGGGGGACCTGTGATTAATGTCAGCCCTCTGCCGAGTGCTGCGCCCACTCAGGGCCCCCGAGTCTGAGGAGGAATCCTACTGCCCACTTTGTAAAGGCGACTAGGAGGAAGGTCAGAGGGGGAGTGTGAGACCGACATTTCTAATCACAGCTAATGTGTGCACGTCACATTTTCATGCTGATGCTCATTTGTTACAAAGGAGGGATTTAATTTGGGGGTGGGGGTGCAGGGAGGATTGGGAGAGTGCGGGCAGTGGGAGAAACATTAACAAAAGGGAGAAGAAACAAGGGGCATCAATGAATTGCATTTAAACATGCACTAAAGGGAGGAGGAGGAAGTCCAGGATGACTTCTCAGACAGCAGGAATGAGCTGGAGATGCCACCGAGATCTGCAACAGGCTCCTCAAGGGAAGGACTCATCGCTTCATACCCAGGCCTCTTTTTCTGTTCTTTGAACTGGGAAAGGTTTGTGTTTGCTGACGTTTGTCAAGTTCATGATTATAAATAGGAAAGTTTTTTAAAAAGGTAGTTCTGTCTAGAAGGAAGAGAGGGTTCTGTGAGGGGGAGGGGAAGAAGGCAGGCATTCTAGTCAGAGGACTGGCCATTTAGACTTCAGTCACCTGCAGGAAAGATTACTGAAACACATGGGAGCAGATGAGGAGAGAGAGTGAGTGTGACGGTGAGAGAGAAGGGAGGGAGAAGGAGAGAGACAGAGAGAGAGAAGGAGGAAGGGGGGGAGAGGAGACAGAGAGAGAGGGAAAGAGAAGGAGGGGGAGAGACAGAGAGAGAGGAGTGGGGGAGAGAGAGAGGTGGGGGATAGAGGAGATACACAGAGAGAGGAAAAGAGGAGAGAAGGAGGGAGAAGGAGAGAGAGAGAGAGAGTGGAGGGCCCAGAATGGAGCCTCAGAGACTAGTCACAGTTAGTGAATATGACATGGACAATGAGTCAGCATAGGATACCTAGAAGTAAGACGAGAACTGGGAGAACACAGTCATTCAGTCAGTCAACAAGCACTCAGTAAGCCCTCAGGGGGTGGAGGGTATTCAGAGAAGCCAAGTGCCTCTGGTGATGGCTGCCTTCCACCGCTGGTGTCCAACTAATCCTGCAACTCCCACCTGTGGCTCCCTGAAGCTGAAGTGTGCACAGCAGCCACATCCCAGCAAACCATTTTGGCAGATGGGCTGAACCAGGCTGAGGGTAACCGAGGGGCCTCAAACCCCTTGGTGATTCAGGGGGCTGTCTATTCCAAGCACTGAAGACTCCCCCTGGTGGAATGGGTGGATGAGAATAATTTGTTCCAATGGCCACGGAGGTGGCTGAAGCAGGTGCTGTGAAGGCTTAGAGCCTGGTCAGACATAGTAGATGCCAAGGTCATCTTGGACCATGTCCAGCCATCTTGACTGTCCTGCCACTGGATTGTGATGACTAGAGGAGAGTGAGGCGATGACTTTGTGTGGTGCTGCCTCACTTAAATCCAATTTATGCATGAATCAAAAGACATCACCCAGGCCATTTTGCCATTTTTAACTAAATTTCTGTGGCCACAGCAAGTGATGAAGCAGCAGGTGTGGCTACACAGGGAGCTATAGTCACAGCCCTGTACACAGGCCACCCAGGCCATAGGGTCGTCTTCTCACTGGAAGCTGCAGTAGGATTTGGTAGCTTCCCAGGCGTCTAAGCAGCCTTTTAAGGATTGCACTGCTCACCTCCTGGTGAGAGGAAGGGGCTAAAAAAGGTGCCTTACAAATTGTCTGCTTACCCAGCCCTGACCTGATTCCTGCAGCAAGCAGGGATCCCACCCTGACGTCAGAACACAAAAAAGTGTACAATATCTTCTGTGAAGATGACTCTACTCCCCATCGGTACGTGATGGGGGATGTGTGGTTCTGCCCGGGAACATGAGCGCCAGAATATTCTGAGAATGCAGAAGGACAGTAACACCAAAACACAGAAGTCATGAAGACAGTTACAACATATCTGTTGATATGCTCTGTTCCAGGGATGTGTTTTTCATGTTTACCCGACCCTTGTGGCATCAGAGGTGATTAGAGGGGAGGTAGGCTATTTGCCAAGGGGCTCAGTAGGGGGATAAGAGGAGAAGCCCCGGGAATAAAATATGGATGGATATGGATATGGATGGATGAAGAGAACAATAAAGCTGTCTGCATATTCCTAACTCTTCTGGCTCCTGACTCTACTTTGTGGAATGTGCTGGCTGCATTACCGGGAGGCGCACCAAAGACCCTAGAGGAGGGTAAAGCTGGCAGCCCACTGGCGTTAGGCCAGGTACAGAGAATGTGCACACACTTACAGACAACACAAAAGCCAGCAGTCCTGAAAGACCAACAGCTCTTGCTGTAAGAGAACTCAGCAGGCATTGCATCTAAACAGCAGCCCTGAGGGAATCTAGGCTGGCAAATGAAGGCCAGCTTACTGAAGGTGCAGCTGGATATACGCTTTTCTGGAGGATATATGCTTTTCTGGAGTGACTGCAGTGAAAGGGCGTGTCGTGAAGCTGGTGTAGGTTTTGCAATCAAAATCAATCTAGTCAACAAGCTGGTATACCTGCCAAAAGGAGTGAATGACAAGTGGATGACAATGCGATTGTTACTTGTAGGAAAAAACCATGCCACCGTCATCAGTGCCTGTGCTTCCACCATGATGAACCATGATGAGGTCAAAGAAAAATGTTACAAAGCCCTGGAGACCTTCATTGTCAATGTGAGAAACAGGATAAATTTAAAATTCTGAGTGACTTTAAGCTAGAATAGGCACAGATTATGAGACATGGCAGGGACTCCTTGGGAGGAATGGAACTGGAAATAGCAACAGTCACTTACTACTGAAGACTTGTGCATCACATGACCTCATCACTAACACTATCTTCTATCTGCCTAAAGGCAATGAAACTTTGTGGATGCATCCTCCCAGCAAACATTGGCATCTAATAGACTATGTGACTGTAAGTAAGGAGAAAAGACTGACAGGATGTGAAAGAGCCAAAGGCAATGTGTGTGGCAGATTGCTGGACTGATCACAGACTTATCCTCTCTAAGCTAAACATTTGCATTCAACAAAAACAGCAGCCCCAAGGCAAAATGATCAGAAGAATTAATGTCAACAGAGTAGAGCACTTCTCTGAGCAGGACATTACTAACTTGGAGGGAAAGTTGAACCAACACACAGTTGTCAATAGTGGAGTAGAAGAGGAGTGGGCAGCTTTCAGAGATCTGGTGTACAGCTCTACATCTGCTCATCCATGTCAGAACACTCGCAAACACCAAGAACAGTCTGACAAAACTGATGGGGAAATTCAGAAGCTGCTAAATGAAAAACAAGAGCTCCACAGGGTTTACCAGCAGGATAGTTCATCTGTCTCTAAGAAGGGAGCATTTAACTCCATCAAAAGTAAAATGTAACTGAAGCTCAGAGAGACACAGGATTCCTGGCTCAGTAAGAAAGCAGATGAAATTCAGTTTTATGCTGATAGTAAGAGTCCAAGGTGCTTTTATGATTTTCTGGAGGCTATTTATGGGCCAAATACCTATGACACATCTCACTCAGTGCTGATGGAGCCAGATTGATTAGTGATAAGGACATCCTAGAGAGATGGGCTGAACACTTCCATAATGTTCTCAACAGACCATCATTAATCAATGCTGAAGCCACGGATCTCATACCTCAGGTTGAAGTCAATGCCTCCCTAACCAAAGTTTCAACTGAAGAAGAGGTTTTGAATGCAACGAGGCTCCTTTTGTGTGGCAAAGCACCTGGTGCTGATTTTGTTCCAGCTGAGTTTTACAAGGTAGGGGGTCCCTTGCTCATACAAAAGCTGACTGAAATTTTCCAGGTTATATGGCAAGAGGGTGTTATCTCCCAGGAGTTCAAGGATACCTTCATTGTCCATCTCTATAAAGATAAAGGAAATAGACTGTCTTGTGACAATCACAGGGGATTTCTCTCTTAGTCATCACTGGCAAGATTCTTGCCAGAGTTCTCCTTAAAAGGCTGATCCTTCACCTGGAAGATGGTCATCAACCTGAGAGCCAGTGTGGTTTCAGAAAGGGCCAAGGAATGGTCAAAACAGTGTTTTCTGCTGACAACTCTAGAAATGCCAAGAGCAGAACAGGTCTGTACACAACATTTGTATATCTGACCAAGGCCTTTGATACTGTCAGCCTCTAGGGCTTATGGAAAATTTTGTCAAAATTTGGTTGCCTGGAGAAGTTCTTTAGCATTGTACATCAATTCCATGACATCGTGTTTGCTGGTTCCAGATAATAGATGATGTTCTCATGCTTTTCCACTTACTAGTGGAGTGAAATAAGGCAGTGTGCTTGTTCCCACACTTTTTAGCATGATGTTTTTAGCTACACTGTCAAAGAACTTCAATGAGGAT
The DNA here is from genome assembly GCA_028627135.1 of Pseudochirops cupreus. Taxonomy (NCBI): domain Eukaryota; kingdom Metazoa; phylum Chordata; class Mammalia; order Diprotodontia; family Pseudocheiridae; genus Pseudochirops; species Pseudochirops cupreus. Next base: position 2,506,997 of record CM053581.1, on the reverse strand, counting down.
GAATTTGACATTAAGGTCAGCTACCACACTGGTGGTAAATTCTTCAACTTGAAAAGGCTACAAGCCAAGACCAAAGTGGAGGGAGTGTTTTCTGTTTGCAGATGACTGTGCACTCAATGCAGCCTCTGAAGCTGAGATGCAACAAAGCATGGATCCCTTCTCTCCTGTTTGGGCTAATTTTGTCTTCACAATTAACACCAAGAAAACACAGGTGCTGCATTAGCCGACACCACACTATCCATACATGGAACCATTGGTTACAGCAAATGGAGAAGTTTTCAATGCTGTGGGTAAATTCACCTTGGTAGTGTACTTTCCAGGGATGTACACACTGATAATGAGGTTGAGGCACACATTGCCAGAGCTAGCTCAGTATCTGGGAGGCTCCACAGGAAAGTAAGGGAGAAAAGAGGTATTAGACTGACTACCAAACTGAAGGTCTATAGAGCCATTGTGCTCACCTCATTGTTGTATGTCTATGAAACCTGGGCAGTCTACCAGTGCCATTCCAGGAAACTGAATAGCTTCCATTTGAATTGTCCATTTGAACTGTCTTAAGAAGAATCTGAAGATAACCTGGCAGGATGAGGTACCAGACACTGAGATCCTTTCTTGTGCTGAACTGCCAAACATTCAAAGTCTACTGCAGAGAGGGCAACTCTGATGGGCTGGACATGTTGTTTGAACGCCAAATATTCGCTTGCCAAAAGACCACAGAAAACTCACACAAGCCAAGTGCTCATATGGTGGTCAGAAGAAGCAATACAAGGACACTCTCAAGGTCTCTCTTGGAACTGTGTGACATGGGAGACACTGGCACAGGACTTCCCAGCATGGCATGCCCACATCAGAGAAGGTGCTGTACTCTGGGAGCAAAGCAGAATTGAAACAGCTCAAAGGAAACGCAGGATGCACAGATTTGGAGAATCCAGCCCACCCGTGGTAGAGTGCGCCGAGCTCATATTGGTCTGACCAGCCAATCACACACACTGTAACTTGACTCTAACATAGTGATGTCATTTTGGTCTTCTTTGAGAATGAAGGACAACCAACCAACCGACTAAGTGCTCATTGATGGGGCCATTCACATTCTAATGGGGGAGCCAACATGCAAAGCCCGAGGTGCAGCCAACACAAAGCAGGGCAGACTGGAGGGGAAGGCAGTAGTCATGAGAACAGGATCCTGACAGCCCTATGAAGGAGAGGGTGGCTGGCAGTGACCCACGTAGCAAAGGGCCTCAAAATTCTCTAGAGCTCTTACACAGAGGTCTTGCCGTATCCTTCTGGGTTTTGAAATGGACTTTTTAATTGGCTTTCCTCATTTTTATAAAGTTTACTCCAACTCCCACCACAGAACAGGTGAGTATATATAGCTCAGCTCTGGTCATGCTGTGAGTCAAGATAACACCTACTGCCCGTAGAAAGGGGACCAGGGGACCAAACGTACTAGCTGTGGGACCCTGAAGAAGCCATCTCATGGAAAATTTTGTCAAAATTTGGCTGCCAGGGGAAGTTCTTCAGCATTGTACATCAATTCCATGACATCACGTTTCCTGGTTCTGGATAATGGATGATGCTCTCACGTCTTGGAGCTTCAGTCTCCACACCTGTGAAATGAGAAAACTACAGCAATTCCTCCCTGACAAGAACAGCTGCAAGCCGCCCACTTTGCCAGAAGGCAGTGGGCTTATTCACCTACACAGCTCCTGGCCCGGGAAGCCCCTTCTTGGAGCGCAGGGGCAAGGCTGTGGACCCTCTCCAGCTTCCAGTGGAGCACTCTTGTTCATGACAAGGCCAACGTTAGCCACAATCACACATTTCTACAGAACTTTCCAGTCTGTAATAGCTGCTCAGTGACGTTGTGATCGACCTTAGCCGTGCTCCCCAGACTCTGCAGTCCTAATTCTGCACACCATGAAAACACTCCTGCTCAGCCTCCAGCTATGGAGGCTGAGGGCATCTAGGATGAAAACCCAATGATTCTTATGCAAGGACACCGTTTCTGTGCCTGCTCTGTGGAAGCCCTTGTGGCCTTTGTTAAGGGACAGTTCACGGGTAGGTGGCACAAATCAACATTTTTGTCAAGGACATTTTTCAGACTGCTTCGAAGTTTGCAGATTTCATTCTCTCCCCTTGACCTTTGGCCTTAAGTCCTGAAGGATCTTTCTTGTCTTCTGAAGGATGATCTTTCTGTCAATGACAGTGATTCTCTCTCCCTCCATCCACGTGCACAGTTAAGCCAAACAAATTCTTGCCTTGGCTGTATCCAAAGAACAGACATCTCATATGGCATCCTGACTCCATTGCTCTTTATCAGGAGACAGGCAGTTAACTGGCTTGATGAAGTGTCTACTATGTGCAGGGAAGGGGGGAACACAAAGAAAGGCAGAAGCAGGCCCTGCTTTCCAGAAGCTGAGTCTAGCAGGAGCAAAGAGCCTGCGGCTCTCTTATAAACAAGATTGCCTCAGGCTGAGAGGACAAGTCTTGGAGGGAAAGGCTTCTGGCAGAGGCTAGGACCATGGCTGACCATGACAAGGCTGTACCTGCTTCTTTGGTTCTTTCCCCAAATATCCTCCCCTGTGCTTTCCCCCCTGGGTTCGTCAAGCGTTCTGGGGACCAACGTGGAGAACAAAGGGCCATGTAGGAAAGAAGGCCGGCTCAGGGTCACCCGGCCTGCCTACAAGGAGATCTCTCCCGACGTCTCTCCCACACGAAATGAGCCTGTCTTTACTTGTCTTGTACGTGCCAATCTGTGGACATGTTGTTTCAAGTCAAGTTAAGTGAGCAAGCATCATCAGTTAAGAGCTGGATCTGACCTCCGCTTCCCCTAACTCCAGGCTCAGTGCTCCTGACCCTGTCTCCATGGCCACCACCTACCATGCTCCTGGTTATTTCCAATGATTCCATCCCCCAGGCAGAGGAACAGCAGACAGAAGCTGGGCACTTCCTACAGGCTGGAGGAGACCCAGGGTCTGGTCTCTCTGGGGCACCCAACTCCATGTCCTAAGGCCTTGACTGCTCTCCCTCATTTGCTCTGTATTCTCTTCAGCATGAGTCTGGAATCTTCTGTCTCTCCCATAGTTAGGTCCTTCAGACTTGGAATGCAATTTCTGTCAAGGAACTGAAGTCAGTCCAGACCTGTGATCAGACTAGGGTAGAGAACTCCCATTGAATCAATGGCCTTGTCTAGTGGAGCCTGCACCTCTCCCACACTCTGAGGCCTCAGAGTGCTGGTGGAGGTGATGGATGGGACAAGGAACAGAAGGCCAGACCTGAAGCCAGGGCCCGAACTAGCTCTCTAGAACCCATGGGCATCAGCAGTCCTGAGAAGAAGGAACTTTGGACAACAAACATTTTTGGAGAGATGCGTTCCGAGTTCCACTCCCCTTCTTTATCTCTCCAGCAAGGATAAAGGTCCCACTAAGTGGGCTGGTGAAGAGTGCCTGAGAATGGATGGATGAGGAGACACCTGCAAGCATGCTCCTGAGCCCAGATACAGTGAAGGAAAATGAATCTCTCCGGCTTCAAGAGCGCTGCAGAGAGAGCCTCCAAACTGGCAGGGGTGTCAGAGGCTACCCAACCTGGGCAAGACCCCTGCCCCTTCCCCTTCCTGCTGCCTTTAGGGAGGAAGAGCCCCCTAGAGCAGAGCTCCTTCCTGCCAAACCCTAAGGATGACCTCCAGAACCCAAAATGTCTCTCTCTGGAGGACAGGACTGACTATCCACTCCTGCAGAAAAGCCCACAGCTGTTACTTGGCTAAAGGACTCTCTTTGTCTTCCTTCCTTCCATCTGGAATTCTGTAACAGAGATTTCTGAGTTCCCCAAGATGGTGACAATTAAAAATCGTGGGACTTCTAACACAAAATCATTTTTTTTCTTGCTTAAAGGAATTATACTTCAAGGCAATCACAATGTCTTCTTGGCCCCATCAGAATCCAACTGAGACACGCCTTCACCTCCAGCCAAGAGAAGTCAGCCGCCAGCTTCCAGAAGGACGTGTTTTCCTGAGAATTTGCCCATTTTGGGGTCCGGTTCTTCAGGACTAAAACAGAAGTTTCCTTTCCAACTGAGCCTTCGCTCCCAAGGAAGTCATCTCTGCCATTCTGAGGAAAAGCTCCTCGCAGGGCAGTAAGAAACCAAAATGCCAAACAGCAGTATCATTTCCTAAGAGGAAAACATTTTCTCTTGGCCATCACTGCCAACAGCAACCTTGGAAATTCTGGTTAAGTGAGCACTGGAGGCAGACTGGGCTGAGATGGCTGGGGAGGGCAGGACCAGCAGGGACTGGGACAGCATCTCTGGGGTGCTTCTGGCTCCAGCTCAGTATCCATACACACACTGGGCTCAAGCAAGTAGGTCTGATTTGGGGACACCAACAGCAACCACAAATCTGCTTCTTATACAAGATCACCCCAGATGGTCATTGTGCTGCCCACAGTACAAAGGCCAGCCCCAGCAGCTCGGGTTTCTGGGCAAGTTTATGCAACAGCATTATGTTCAGAGTGAAAGTCAGATGCCTTCTTAAGGTTTAAGGCTTAGATTCCATGAACACCACTGGAGACAGAGAAAAGAAGTTCCTCCTTTTTTCTTGAATATCGCTCCAGAAGGATGCCTGGTAAGGAAGGACAAGGCACTCACTGGTCCTCGGAAGGTCGGTTCTGTAAGGGAGGAGCGGGGAAATGTTGGCGAACAGATGTGTGGCTCCAGGGTAGGCCTTGCTCTGTGCAGCGTCCCATCAGGCTTCACTCCTCCCTTTGCTGTTCAGTCGTCTTTTAGTTTCATCAGACTTTTTGTGACCTCATTTGGGGTGTTCTTGGCAAGGATACTGGAGTGGTTTGCCACTTCCTTCTCCAGCTCATTTTACAGATGGGAAAACTGAAGTAAAGAGGGTGAAGTGACTTGCCCAGGGTCAGTCTGAGGCTGGATTTGAACTCAGGAAGATGAGTCTTCCTGACTCCAGGCCCAACCCTCTGAGCACCATGGCGCCCCCAGCTGCCCCTTTAGTCTTCCCACGGACCCCGTTTTTGGATGTATCCATGTGTGTAGGATGGGTCATCCAGGAGGACGGGCTCCCAGGTCACCCTGGCCAGCTGGTTCAAGGCCTCCATGTCCCCAACTATCATCAGAGGTTTCAAGGCACCTCTTCATACTGGGTGAATGATGTCAGTATTCACCTCAAAGAATGCGGTGACACACAATGACAGCAAGTTTAATGAACAAGACACTGTGAGAAATCAGCTGAATGAAAACCTTAATTTTTTTTGTTTTTTTAATTATTTTTTTTAAAAATTTTAACTTTTATTTATTTTAGTTTACATCATTCATTTTGAGATTTTGAGTTACAAATTTTCTCCCCATCTTTCCCCTACCCAACACCCCAAAACTGCCATCCCACTGTATAACCCCTCCCCCAATCTGCTCTCTCCTATGTCCTCCACCTTGCCCCTCTGATTTTCCAGTAGGGCAGGATGGATCTCCCAACCACAGTGCCTGTGTATCTTAAGTCCCAGTTGGATGTAGTTAATAATAATCATAATCATCATCATAATAATAATTATATATATATATACGCATATATATTTTTAACATTTAATTACAGAACTTTAAATTCTAGATTCTTTCTCTTCCTCCCTGGTCACCCACCCCCACTGGAAGGACAAGCAATTAAATACAGGCTGTACATGTGTAATTACGCAGAACGTCTCCACAGTGGGCATATTGTGAGAGATTGATTATATGTCTCTCCTTCCTATCCCCACCCCGCCTTGTTCTACTCTCTACCCTGTCCCTGTCCCTTTACAGAAGTGTGTACTTCCATCAACCCTCCCCTCCACCCTGCCCTCCTCTCCATCATCCCACCTCTCATCTCCATCCCCCCTACTCTCCTGCGTGGCAAGATACCCAGTTTAGAGTTTATGTCATTCCTTCCCTAAGCCAAGTTCAATGAGAGTAAGGTTGACTCTTTCCCTTTTGCCTTCCTATTCTTCCCCTCCATTGTAACAATCATCCTTTGCCTCTTCTATGAGATGATTAACCCCATTCTGTCTCTCCCCATCTCCTCTCATTCTAATCCTCTCCCACCTCAGGATTTCACCTTTTAGAGTATTGTCCCTTCCTATTCAACTGATCTTGTGCCCTCTATGTAGTCATATATACACATACTCAGATATGT
>CM053581.1:2448431-2500325 GCA_028627135.1 Pseudochirops cupreus | reverse complement strand
ATAAACCCTCCTACATAGATATATGTGTATGTATATGTATATATACATTTGTATTCCCTTCACCTATCCTCATACTGAGAAAAGTTTCATCAGTTACAATTGTCACTTTTCCATGTTGGCATGTAAATAGTTCAACTTTGATAAGTTCCTTATGATTTCTTTTCCATGTTTACCTTCTCATGCTTCTTGTGTTGGAGTGTCAAACGTTCTTTTCAGTTGGTTTTTTCAGTAAGAATGTTTGAAAGTCCTCCACCTCACTGAATGACCAAATTTTCCCCTGGAACACTACATTCAATTTTGCTGGGTAGGTGATTCTTGGTTTTAATCCTAGCTCCCTTGATCTCCGGAATATCATATTCCAGACCCTTCGATCCCTTAATGTAGAAGCTGATAGATTCTGGATTATCCTAATTGTGTTTCCACAATACTCAAATTGTTTCTTCTTGGCAGCTTGTAAAATTTTCTCCTTGATTTGGGGACTCCGGAACCTGCTATAATATTTCTAGGAGTTTTCTTTTGGGAATCTTTTTTCAAGAGGCAATTGGTGAATTCTTTCAAGTTCTATTTTGCCCTCTGGTTCTAAAATATCAGGGCAATTTTCCCTGAGAATTTCTTGAAAGATGCTTTCTAAGTTCTGTTTTTGATCATGGCTTTCTGGTAGTCCAATAATTTTTAAATTGTCTCTCCTGGATCTGTTTTCCAGGTCAGTGGTTTTCTCAAGGAGATATTTCACATTCCCTTCTATTTTTTCATTTGTTTACATCTGTTTGATAGTATCTTGATTTCTCACAAAGTCATGTGCTTCCATTTGCTCCACTCTAATTCTGAAGGAATTATTCTCTTCAGAATCTCTTTTGAGATTCTTTTTCCATCTGGCAAAGTTGACTTTTTAAGGCATTCTTCTCCTCATTGGCTTTTTGGGCCTCTTTTGTCATTTGAGTTAATCTATTTTTTAAGGTGTTAATTTCTTCAGTCAGGTTGTTGACTCTCTTTTCATGATTTTCTTGCATCATTCTTATGTCTCTTCCCAATTTTTCCTCCACTTCTCTCATTTGGCTTTCAAAATCCTTCTTAAGCTGATCTATGGCTTTTAGGCAATTTTCACGTTTCTTGGAAGCTTTTGGTGCGAGAGTTCTGACTGTGTTGTCTTCTTCCCGTTCCCTGCTTTGATCCTTCTTTTCCCCAAAGAAGGAGTCTAGAGTTTGGTTGCTGTTTTACTTTGCTTCCTTTGCCTGCTCATGACAGCACCAGTCAATGATTTTTTAGCTCTGTGAAACTCTGCTTCCAGAGGGGAAAGCTCTGTCCCAAATCACTGGGGTTTCCCAGCTGCCCGTGCTTTTAGGAGGCTGTTGCAGCCCCCACCAGCTTTGGCTCACTGAAGACGCACCCCAGGATCACCACCCAAGAACACAATCCAGATCTAGGCCGCTCAACACAAGAGCACTTGGCCTCTGAACAATCTCTTGGTCCTCCTGCAGTCTCCAGGCTGGGAGCTCTGAAGCAGCAACATGGAGGTGGCTGCAGGGCCTCCGCTTCTGCCATTTCCTTGCCCTGGAGGCAGTTTGGCCGGACCGCTTTTCTCCCCCAATTTTAGCTGAGTTCCACTGACCTTTCACTTAGTCCTTTTTTTTCTTATGGCTTGATAATTCTGGAAACTGCCCCAGCTGCTGCTGATCCATTCTCCTGAAGCTCCAGCTGCAGCCCAGCTCAGCTCATCCAGCCACCCCTGGGGCAAAGCCTCAGTTTCAGGCTGGGCTGGTTTCAGCTCCAAGGGCTGAGATGGTCCCTTAGAGCCAAGCTGCCTTCAGCGGGAGATATTTTTGTGTGTGTTTTAGAGCCCCAAAATTTGTTTAAAGTCATATTTTATGGGTAATTGATGCGGCTGTGCGGAAGCTGCCATACCTTGCTGCTCCTATGCCGCCATCTTGGCTCCGCCCCCATGAAAACCTTATTTTTTAAGAAGCCCAGGTACAGACCTTGCTGAGTGACCATGACTCTTGTGGCCCCCAGAGGGCAGGGCCTCGATCTGCAGGCCAGACTCTGAAAGACCTCAGTGGGAGGAAGAGGTCGGCTCATGCCCAAGCCGGCCTCCGTTACCAGGAGGAGTTGAGTGGGGAAATCCGGTGATGGGACATGCCCTGGCCCCCAAGTGCTTGTTCTGGTTGAGCTCATGGCAGGTGTGGTCCACATGAGCCCACAGGCAGAGAAGCAAGATGGGAGGTCAGCAAAAAGGTCAAGGTTGGATAAACGGACCCAAGAATCATCTTCATACAGATGACAAAATCCATGGGGCTGATGAGACCCCTAAGGGAAGAGGGGGTATGGAGGGAGGAGAGGGTCCAGGACGAGACCCTGAAGGGCACCTAGGATTAGAGGGTGTGGTCTGGAGGAGAACCGAGAGTGACCAACCACTTCCAAGGCTGTAGAAAGCTCAAGAAGAACAAAGATTGAGAAAGTCACTGGACCTGGCTGCTAAGAGATCACTGGTCACTGGAGAGGGCAGGGTTGGTGGACTGAAGGGCTCAGAAGCCAGACTGTAGAGTCAAGAAGAGAGTTAGGGGACAAAGGGGCCACACTGACTTAGAATGGTCTCAAGCTTAGCCATGAAAGGGAGGGTAGAGGGGATGGCATCACATGTGTGTGGACAAGACCCTGAGCCGCCTTGAGCCTGGGCTTGAATCCCTTCAGGGACGGGGAACTCACTACCTCCATGCCCTTGAGAGCCCACTCCATTTTGAGGTAGACAGCTCAGATTGTGAGGAATTGAAGAAAGCAGCTTCTGTGAAGTGCATGGAATATTTCTTTGGTCACTACCTTTGAGATGAGTTGGTTGTTAGTTCCCCTGGAAATTAAAACCTTGAAAGCCTATAAGAAAAGTCGGCTTTTCTTTAGAAAATGATCTTTTTACCAAGCTCCCCCAGGATGTACCAGCACCAGCAGTGAGGGTGCAGGAGGCCCCCATACCAGCATTTCCAGTCCTGTCCAACCCTGTGGAGTGGGTTCACCGTAACATCTACCCCCATCCTCTGATGAGCATCCCTCCTTCAATGCTCACATGACCCTGTTTCAATTCTGATCCGCAGCAGCAATCCGCAGGCCTGCCTGCCCCAATCCCTCCCCCAAGGCCCTCTGCCCTTCCATTCCTGACTCAGACACCCACCATTTCTTCCCTCCCTGGTTCGTTACAGGGGGTCCCTATCAGCTGCCTGGCCCCCTTCCATCGCTCTCCTTTCTGAACGTGGCAGCCTGGTATAGCTGGCCTTCTCACTCTTCCCCATCCATGGTACTCCATTTCCCACCTGCGGGCCTTTGTACAGGCTGTCTGTCCCCTGTGGCTGCTGGCACGCCTTCTCCACCTCACGGAATTCTATTCACACACCACCTTCTTTCTGGGTGACCCCCTTGTCCCCAAGCTGCTGGTGTCCTTCCCTGCCTGGACTGGTGCTTATGCTTTGGATGCTGACACCTGGACATTTTGTCCGCACTGATGAAAACTGAAGGACATGGAAGTTTTTATCTGGAGCTCTAATGCCTGGAATTCAGCAGGTCCTGAACAGGAGGTCCCTGCTGATTAGGGGTGTCTATCATCCACGTAAAGCATCAGTTCCCCAAGGGCAGGTGTGGCTCCTGGCCTCTACTTGGTGAGTGTGTCCTGGGATTGGGGTCTCCATCCCTTTGTGGCTACTGCCAAGCCATGTGACCACACGCTGAGTGTTGGCACGCAGGGAAGATGGGACCAGACATTTTCACTGGCGACAGTGTGCTCAGTGAGGAAGTACCACTATCAAGGCAGGCTGATGGGACTTACCATCCTGAAGGGCTGCCCAGAGCCCCGAGAGGTGTATGTGGGGGTCACATAGCCAGGACATGCCAGGCTGGGCTGCAGCTCAGGCCCTCCTGACTCTACCCAGGCTGTCTTTCACTGCCCTGGGGAGTGGGGGCCGGGGGGGGGCAGTGTTCTCAGTGGGTTCCCAGGTACCCTGTCTGGGAGGGGATTTAACTGACGAAGGAGTGTGTGGTGGACGGATGGGGTGTTTTAGGGCTGATCTCTATGTGCTCCCATCTGTCCCTCACCGGTACCCTGACTACCCAGTGCCCTCCAACCCCCCCCATGCCCTCCTCACTCCCCCCACCCCCCTACTCACACCCACCCACCCACCCACCCACACACACACACACACACACACACATGTACTTTATAATCTGCTCACCAAAGCAGCTCATGTTAAATGAATTCATCACATATTGAGAAGTGATGTCATTGTTGATTTTCAGCCCCTGGAGAATTAGACTGGCCAAGGCGGTGAGGGCTCTCCCTGGCAATAAGCTAAACATGATGCAGATAGGCACGTAAAGGGCGTAGCGCAGCCAGCAGAGAAGAAGAGTTGCCACCTGGCCGTTTGGTGTTTTAGCGATTCTTTCTATTGTTGGAAACAGCAAGAAGGAGTGGAGAACCTAGGACCAGAGACAAGGGCACCGTGAATGTGACATTCCAGTGTGCCCCTCCATCCCGAGAGCGGCAATGGTGAGTAGTTTCCAGGAAGCCGGCCGTCATTTCTGTTTGGAATACCAGAGACAGAAATCTGGTTCTGTGCCCACTCCCCCTCGCCCCCTTGGAGGCCCCCTCTCCTTCCTGGGCTCAGGATGGCTGGGCCGTCAGTTTGGGGAGGAGAGGAGACCCTCCTGGTGAATGCACACGGTAGATGACCCAATTCTAAAACTTCTGAGCTGAACACTATACTAAAGCCACAAGCCTTGTCTCAGATGCAGAGTCAGCTTCCCCAGGGCTGATCCAGCCTGGCATCTGCGAACATCTGAAATGCAGACCCAGTTATTCATAAAGCCATCACAAAGGGGAGCGATTGACGATGGTGCCACCAGAGGGCAGCACACCAGAAAAGAGGCCATTTCCTGCTCAGCTCTGTTCTCAGCAAGAGCTTTCCTCAACTTCTCTAGCAAAAGGGATTCCATTCACTAGCCCCGCAGGGAAACATCCTGGAATAAAAGAAAAAAATGGTGGACACTGGTTCAAGTTTGCCATAACGGAGGCTGGGTGAAGACAAGGGGCGGCAACGGGGACGTACACGGGCACCCAGCTCTCCCAACGTGGGCAAATGTGGGAAAAAAGGAAAGTGCCTGTCTGATGAATTTCAGGGAGCTTTCAATACTCTCCCAGTTACTACAGGAGAGGAAGTCCAGGGGCAGAGGCATTTCTCTGGGCTGGGCAAGGTGCCAGTGGATGGCGGCTGCATGCTCCAGGCACACAAAATGGCCCCTGGCCCTCCCACCCAGCAGCTCAAGCCTCTCCTCAGAGCCTCTCCTGCGCTCTAAACCTAACCCTAAATGCCAGGGACCGTCTGATACTGGACATTCAACTGCCTCCAACTGTGCTACCTGTTCTGCGTGCACCATTTACATAGGCACACGGCATCTTCCCCGGGGAGAAGGTAAGCCCCGAGGCAGTGGGGGACATCTGCATCCCTACATCGAGCTCAGTGCCTGGCACACAGTAGGCTTTTAATAAATGCTTATAGACGGACAGGCTGATTGATCCAGGGCTCCAAGGGAATCAAGGTCTATATTTACATGTTCTCCTAAGTTACTAAGATTACAAAGTTTATTCTATTGGTCACCAATTTGCTCTGAGCCCCACCTAGTTTATTAAATATTATTAAATAAATTGGAGAGATCTTTTACCATAAACCTTTGCTTCTGTTTCTGTATACATGTGTGCGCATGTACATACATGTGCGCACATGTACATCCATGTGTATGCATGTACACATGTACTAACATCTGTACAGTGTTTACTACGTGTTAGGCACTGTGCTGAGCACTTTACAAACATCATTCCATTTGATCCTCAAAACAACCCTGGGAGGTAAAGGCTATTTTTGTTCCCATTTCACAGACAAGGAGACTGAGGCAGGCAGCAGCAAAATGACTTGGCAAGGGCCACCTAGCCGATAAGTGTCTAAGGCTGGATTCGAACTCCAGCCTTCCTGACGCCAGAACAGGCTTCTATCCCCGGCCACATCAGGCTTAAATAAACATCCTAGTCAAAAGTCAGTGGCCAAGCCACGTGTGAGCAGCACACCAAACAAGACAAAGACACGAATGGTCTTGTGGAAGGCCTTGATCAGGACACTGATCTAGGGGCCGGCAGCCGTGGCAAACACAGAACAGAGCTCGTTCTCGGGGCTGTGCCCCAGCTCCCAGGGTGTCCCGCTAAGCTCCCCAGGTCGGCCTCCTCTGGGCAGGTGAGGGGGAGGCAGAAGCAACACAAGGCAATTAACCAGCACCCGGGGGCTGTCGCAGCCTCACTGACCCTCCCATTCGGCCGCGGCTGTCCCTAGAGAGCAGCCTAAATCGCTCAGGAATTCTCTCCATCATGTTTGTTCCCAAGATGAGACTAAAGGGCGTTGAGGCTCAGCCTCTCTGCAGCCAGCACAGAGAACTCGGGTCTCTGGGGATGAGCCGGGCAAGGCAGGCTTCCAGCAGGGGAGGCCGCTTTCTCGTTACAGAAAGCACTAGATTCAGGAGACTCCCCTCCTACAAAGCATTTAACACAGGCCAAGGAGAAGGCAACAAGACATGGGCCGCGAGTAGAGAGGAGGTGCCGTTTTTGCCCTTGAGGGGCTTGTGCCGTTGGTCACTAGTCAGACTGCTCAATAAAGCAGGACTCCTAGGCAGCTGTGGGAGGAGAGGGCCGGCTGCCCAGCTCGCTGAGCTCGGTGGCATCTTCAAATACTCCCCCTCACTCATGCCATATATCCACTCCACTGCCAGTTCTGCAAATTGCTTCTCTATGCCATCCCCCAGCATATTCCCTCATCCACTCTCCATGAGCAAGCCACCATCTGAGGCCAGACCTTCTCTGCCCCCTGCCTACACCACTGCAGCAGCCTCCCATGGACGCATTGAGTCCTCTGCTCTGGGCCATCTTCCTTTCACTCAGCTGAGAAAGAGGATTCCCTAACCTGTAGCCCTCTGCTTAATGAAGAACCGTGGCCTCTGTGACCTCTGGGCCCCTCTGGCTGGCCTTTAAAGCTTCACACAGAAGACGCTGCTCGAGCCACATCCTACAGTCCCATCTGGACCACCCTTCTGCTCTCCTCGGTTGTAAGCTTTGAGAAACCTCATTCCTGTGCATTTTTTGGTATGAGGAACACTATGCCCTGACAACTGTCCTCTCCACCTTAGAGAAATCCGTCTACTGTGACAAATGAGTACCCATGGGCCAGGGCTAGGGTGTGGGTCTCATTCTCCTAGGGCCTCTCCAGGCCGGTGCCTGACCACTAGCTCCAGCCTCTCCCAGGTTTCCTTCATGATGCTGAAGTCACTGGATAAATTGCTTTCCTGGGTCTGCCAGGTGTCAAACAACTGAATAAAAAGATCCCTTTCTTCATTCAATATGTACAACTAATTCCTAGGTTAAAGACACGCTCTTTGACAAAAACTCAGGAAAAGCTGGAACACACTGGGGGGGCCACTAAGATGATACCAGCATTTCACACTCCAAGCTCCCATTAGCTCTGAGCGGACACGACCTAGGCATTAACACAAAAGTTAGAAGAATCCCTTCACAGCGGCGGAGATGGTGGATGGAGGGGATCACGGGGGTCATATGGAAGGTTCTGATCACATGAACGTGTGAAATGGGAAAGGGAAGAAAGGAGCACTTGCTGAGAGTCTCTCTGTGCCAGGCAGGTTGCCAAGTGCTTAGTGCGCACCGTCTCATCTGACCCTCAAGATAACCCCATGGGGGGGGGGTGCTACAGGGAAACTGAGGCAGAGGTTAAGTGACTTTCCGAGATCGTACAGCTACGGAGTGTCTGAGACCAGATCTGAAATCAGGGGTTTCTGACTCCAGGACCAGAACCCGACCGCTGCACCGCCAGCTGCTTAATCAACTAAGAAAATGATCTGGTGAGCAAACCTCAGCAGAGGTTTGCTGTGAGAAAGAGCCATGTGTCAACAACACATGGACAAATGCCCTAAATCTTCCAGATCCGGACAGGCTGAGCTTCCGCTCCACACCCACCAAATGGAAAACATGGGGGGACAAGCAGACGGAGGCACTGCTGCTGGAGCTGTGGATTTGTGCAGCATTTCCATAAGGAATTTGGAATCAGGCCAAGCAAGGGGCAAGCATCGATTAAGCGCTTACTGCTTCAGACGCTGTCCTGGGCTTTGGAGATAGAAAGGAAGGTAAAAACAGCCCCTGCCCTCCGAGGGCTCACCATTTGATGACCCCCTACCACCCGTGCAGGCGCACGTGCACACACAGAGTCACCAGACAATGATCTGACCCCTTCTTCATCCATTGCTGTCACTGCCTGTTATGAGAATCTGAAGATCTTCCCTGCCCCTAGGCCCTTTGCTAAAGTGGCTTAAAGTGACTCTGAGAACCTTCCCTGATTTGAAAGTATACTCTTCCCCCTAATAGGCTGAATGTGGTCACGTGGAGCCTGTGCTCCAGGCTTGTTTTTCGGGAATGCCCGAGCCTTGTAGCTTTGTGATTGGGCAGTGGGTCAAGAGGGCTGTGACATTCTCTGAGCCAGGAGAAGGCTATACATACGCCCTGACGTGAGGTTTTGCTTTGGGGCTCACTTTGAGAAGAGTTGTGTGATTTGGCCAGATGAGACTCTGGGAAGCTGTTGAGCCCCCCGGCTTTGAAAAACCCAGATGTTGGTGCTTCCCTCTCTGATAACTGAATAGGTACGGATGTGATGGTCAGACGCTGGAAGCCGTCTGCTGATCTGTTTTTCTGTTTGTTTGTAACTTCTGTTTGCATTCTCTGATGTTCAGGGTGCTGACTTTCCCCCCTGAACTAGGTAAATGACATATGTTTGATTGATTAAAGTGAGATTGTTAACCCATTTTGAGTTGCTTTCCTTTAGAAAAGCAGATCTAAGAACCTGTGCTAGCAGCCGCCCTGGGCATGCTAGGGTGCTTGCTGATACACGGCCTCCCTCAGTCTCCTCCACCTCCCACCCCAGCTCTTGTCCCCATCGATGCCTCCTCACTTCTCTGTTTCCTTCAAGTCTCAGGCCACCTCCAGCCCAAAGCCTTCCTCAGGCCTCCTCCCCAAGACTACCCCGGGGAGATCCTGCAGGGAGCTTGTCTGCACACAGCCGTTTGCCTGTGGTCTCTCCCCCATCTGGCAGCCAGCTCCCTGAGGGCAGGGACTGTCCTTCAGCTTTCTTGGTATCCCCAGCATGGCCCAGCACGTGGTAGCTTCCTAATAAATACTTGTGGCCTGACTACAAGTACCCACCTATGCAAACATATTTATAACATCAATATTTAATACAGCCAAGTGCTCTAGTCAGAGGGGCAGCCAGGCTGCTGGGGAATGGCCAAACAAACTGTGGTTCCCTATGCAGTGGCATGTGCCTGTGCACACGCTGATACCACGCTGAGCTGAGTGTTTCTGTGTCTCAGACAATGAAGATGCTCTCCTTGTCGGTGCTGGTGCTCCCCAGGACCACTGAGTCTGGATGATTCTGAGACCTGCCTCCTGCTTCCTTTATGCTCCCCCCCACCCCTCAATCCCTTTCCCGGTTTTCATGATTTTCCTGGAGATTCCTGACCTTTTGTTTCTCCAGAGGTATTTTGTTATTCTCTTTTCAAGTTCGAGGAATGAATTGTTTGGCAGTTTGGTATGGCCCTTAATTCTTAAATTAGTTTAGGAAATACTGTCTCTGTTTATCACACTGGCATCCTGACCATGCACAGCTGACGTCTCTCTGATAACAAAGCCAGCTTTCATTTCTGTAAAGAATGCCGAGCAGCCGTGTCCACATCATTCCTGTGTGTGCCCTGCTAAGTGGCTCCTCAGACATGGCACCCACTCTGTGGTCACGCCCAAAGGAACGTGCTTTTCTCTCTCCTCCTGGCAGCTTTTGTTCCTCACAGATGGAAAGCTTCATCTGGGGGGCTGCCACGTAAAGTCGTCCACTCTGAAGTGAGCTGTTTTGAGGACTTTTTTTCTCTAAGTTATATCATCTCCAAGAAGGAACAATCTCGCTTCCTCTTTTGATCATATTGCCACAGCTACTGTTTCTAGATGGAAATCGAATCCTGGTGGTGACGAGAATTCTCGCTTCACCGCTGGTCTTACTGGACCGGCCACTAGTGCTTCTTTATCACAAACAGCACCGATCTGGGGCTTCAGGGCCCCACCA
Organism: Pseudochirops cupreus; assembly: GCA_028627135.1. Taxonomy (NCBI): domain Eukaryota; kingdom Metazoa; phylum Chordata; class Mammalia; order Diprotodontia; family Pseudocheiridae; genus Pseudochirops; species Pseudochirops cupreus. The sequence continues at coordinate 2,490,135 of CM053581.1, read as the reverse complement.
TTTACCATAATTAGGGAAGCCTCTTGATTCCTATACTTTTTTTTAAATAAAAAGGGGTGTTGTATTTGATCAAAGGCTTTACAAAAACTATTGATTTACTGTTAATCAGTGGACTTTTAAAAAAGAAATGACGGCTTTATAGTAAAGAACTGGATGGAGAATAGGAGGAAAGGGGAGGGAATACGTATTTCCAGAGCACCTGCTGCGTGCCAGACACTATTCTACACTTAAGAGAGTCAGTCAGTAAACACTCACCAAGCTGGGCCCTGGGACGCGCCCCACACAAACCAGAGCAGGCAAAGAGAAATGCACGCCTCCAGGGGACAGCAAGAAACAGGGGAAAAACCGAGACGGAAAAGAACGTGGAAGAAAATGGGAGACATCTGAGATGACACCAAACAAGAGGAGAGGGCAATGACGGGGCTCCTGGGGAGAAGAAGAGTCTGGACACCGGGCGCCAGGAGATCCTGACTGAGGCGTCCCAGTGGGTGAGGACAGGAAGGAGCGGCCCATCGCCTCCCCCGAGGGCGCCTCCCCTGAGGGAGCGTCTGCAGAAGGTCAGAGCCACAGACTCAGCAGCCTTTAACAAAAACGCAAGGCAGCCTTGGGATACAACGTTCTGAAAGGCAGAATGTAGAAGTCAACAACAAGGCAGCTAACTACAGTCCTGGAAGAGGGGCATCTGGGGGCTTGGACTCAGAAACATGCACCTTCCTGGCTGCCTGTCTGGCCTCAGACCCACTAGCTGTGTGACCCTGGACAAGTCACCTCAGTTTCGCCATCTGTCAAATGAGTTGGAGAAGGAAGTGGCAAACTATTCCAGCACCCTTGCCAAGAAGGCCTCCAACGGGGTCATGAAGAGTTGGACACGAGTCCACAAAAACATCAAAAATCCTGCAAGGGGATGGGGAGGGAACAGACCTTGAACACCTTTTGGACATTTTTTTTGGGGGGGGAAGGTGTTATGAGGTGCCAGAGTGTGAAGAAGTCAGGAAGACCCAAGGTCAAATCTCGCCTCAGACACTAGCTCTGTGACTAAGTCACTTGACCTCTGTTTGCCTCAGTTTCAACTGTAGAACGGGATCATACCAGCACCTACTGGCTGAGACTGTTGTAAGGACCGAGCTCAGCACCACACTTGGCACAAAGGAGGCTGCTTACCATCGCGATGTAACAACAGCAGCAGCGATGCTGGCTATCACCATCATTACAGACCAGAGCTCAGCGGGTCCTTCGAAACACACCCAGAGCGATCCAGGACACCGAGAAGGGAAGGTTTGTTGGAGCAACAGGAAGGAGCAGCCCCACAGGGACGCTGTGCTGATGTTCTCTTGGGGAGAAGAAACCAGCACCCCCACAGAACCCTCCCATCTTCAAAGAGAATACTGAGGGAGTTAAGGAAGACTGGCTCTGTTGTGAGGGCTTAGAAGGGAAATGGAGGCATCCTGATCCAAAAATCTCAGGAAAAAGGAAACGCAAGGCCCTTGACCACAAGCAGACAAATCAACAGGGAAAACATTAACAAGGGAAGAAAGTGGCCTCCAGACCCAGCGTCCAGAAATAAAGACTTGAAAAGGAAGGGAGAGGATCCGACACTCGACGAGACCGAGGACCCCATGGAACGGGAGGGAGCACAGACCACACCAAGCTGTTCCTGAGCAGTTTAAAAGAGAAACGAGCAGGATTTATGTTCTGCAAAAACTAGGAGCAGGACAGCACAACTGGAATTTGCCTTGACTAGTCTTAGCAAAGACACAAAGAGAGAACAACAACATTCAGAAGTGAAGACCACCAAGCAGAAGAGGAGCAAAGCCCAAGAAGGGGAACAGGCAATCTGCTTCCCATGACAGTGACACACACCGATCCTGAAGACAGGACACACTGACACAACCCAAGGACCGGGGGTCTCCCAGAAAAACATGACGGGACAAAAAACCTTAGCCCCATAATGAAGGCAATAACAGAGAATTTGCCAGAACTACTGAACCAAGAAAATGAAATCTTGATCGAAAGAATTCACGGATTGCCTCCAGGAAACAACCAAAGGCTGAAGACTCCAAGAAATATAGTGGTTTAGTGTAACAATTCAGAAACAAGTTCTTCGAGCCATCAGGAGAAAGACCTACAGATAAAAAGGAAAGGACACTCAAATAATGCAAAACTATTCTGCACCCACCAGGCAGTTTAAGAGGGAACAGAGGACGCTGCCAAGGACAACCTGCCCTGCAAAGGGGAGCTTGACTCTTCAGGGCCAAAGACGCCCATTTGCCTCATGAACATCCCAAACAACAGAAATGCAGGAGTGACCACAGAGGGACTGGGAAGAGGCCACAAGGAGCTGGGGGCGAAGGCAGAAATCTGAAAGAGGTCACACGGAGGAGGTGACAGGATGTCGTGGACAAAGCCGGGGCATGCCCTGCCCAGGCGTGAATGCTTCTTTCCTGTGACAACTTTGCAACCCAGGAGGATGCATGTGAGTGGGGAGCAGAGGGGATAGAGAAAAGGAAGGGAGGGGCTGGAGTCAATTGAAGGCTGGCAATGAGGGGAAAGTGACCTCTGTGGGTCCAGAAAGAAAAGAGCCTCCAGGGGAGTGGGTGAGGAGGAAGAGGAGGAAGGACCCCTTACTCTGGAGGTTGAAGGGTGTTCCACTGGTGGATGCTCCTATGGGTAAAGGGAGATGAAGACCTTCTAGTGGCTGGGGCCTACAGCTGGGGGGTGGAGGTGGAATTTGGTGCTTGAAAAGTACTTGTTTTAAATCCTATTTTCCTTCCTTTCAACTTCCCACCCCATTGAGAAAAGGAGAAAAGAAACAAATTCTGTCTAACAGACAGGCACAGCCAAGTGAAATAAATGTCCTTACTGGCTGTACCCAAGAATACCCACAGTCCTCCTTCCACAGCCCAACTCTGCCAGCCCCGCCTGGACGGGGGGTCACGGCTCCAGCCCGGGCAGCCACTGCTCCTGGTCTCTCCCCTAGTTGTTGACTGTCTTTATGAGGCCGTTCTTCTCACAGAGACTGTCTTCTTGGTTCTGCTCACTTTGCGCTTCATCAGCTGGTCAAAGTCTATTTTCACTGACCCAATGTTATGTTCTACATGGCTCTTCAGGGTCTGCTCCCCTCCTCCTGAATCAGATCCCTTTGAGATCACCCACTTCTTCATTTCTTAGAACCCAGCAGTATCCACCATGTTCACAGAGAATTTATTCCATCCATTCCTCAGTGACAGACATGGTTTCCAGGGCTGTTTTTTTCCTACCACAAAAAGAGCTGCTATAAATATTTTTGTACATAAAGGACCTTGTCTTCTTTCTTTCTATCTTCTGAGCACAGGTCTTGCAGGTATACCTGGGTCATAGGGCACACATCATTGAGTAGCAGTTTGCTATAATTCCAATTGCTTTCCAGAATGTTGGGCCCACTTACTGGGCTACCAACAAGGCAGCGATGTTTTGGTTTTCCTACAGCCTCTTCGACATTTAGAATTTTCTCTTTTTTTGGCATCTTTGCTAACCTGATGAGCATGAGGGAGAATCGCAGAACTGCTTAAATTTGCCCTTTCTCTAGTAGTGATGTGGAGCTTTTTATTTTTTTATTTTTCACATGGCTAGAAGACCAGAGGGATCAAATCCCCAGCTTCCACTGGGGCCAGCAAGACTCCTGGTAGTCTCGTAGTCATTAGACGGTAGCACGCCAGGCCCTTCTCTCCTCAGCTGTCTCTCCAAGTCTGTCTAGGTTTATGTTCATTGCTTCCAAGACTGTCTAGCCATCTCATCCTCCGCTGTCCCCTTCTCCTTTGGCTTCCAATCTTTCCCAACATCAGGTCTTTTCCAATGGTCCCATCTTCTCATCAGAGTATTTAAGTTTCAGCTTCAGTATTTGACCTTTCAGTGAATAGACTGAATTACTGTGTTTAAGTATTGGCCGATTCGATCTCCTTGCTGTCCAAGGGACTTGAAGTCTTCTCCAGCACCACAATGTGAAAGCATCGATTCTGGGGCGCTCAGCTTTCCTTCTAGTCCAACTCTCACAGTCATACATTGCTATTGGAAAAGCCGTCACTTTGACTCTATGACCTTTGTCAGCAAGGTATGGCTCTGCCTTTTAGTCTGCTGTCCAGACTTGTGACAGCTTTGCTCCATGTGATGTCAGGGCTACAGTCACCATGTGGGGATCTTTGAGCCCCAAAGTGGAACATCTGACATGGCTACCTTTTCCTTCCCCCCTCTTTGCCAGGAAGTGATGGGACCAGTTACCATGATCTGGTTTTTGGTTGGTAAGCTTCAAGTCAACTTTTATACTCCCCTCTTTCCCTCATCAAGAGGTTTCTTAATTCCTGAGTACGGCCAAAACAGATAAAAATGTAATTGGGAAACGGGGAAGGGAATACGCATTCATACAGCACCTACTCTGGACCAGGTGAGGAGGTGCTATTATTATCCCCATTTCACAGATGAGGAAACTGAGGCAGAGGTGAAGTGATTTGCCCAGGGTCACACAGCTAGGAAGTAGCTGAGGCCAGAGTGAACGCTGATCCTTCCTGACTCCAGCCACTACGCCATCTAGCTGTCTCTACAGCACGTAAATCTTGAACAAAATAAATAAAAACACAAGAGGACATTCCAAGTCCACATGTGGCTTAGAGCGATCCTTTCGTATGATACGGTCACCCTGTTTCTAACTGAATCTGACACGACTGTCTTAGACCACGTACCAGCTGAGAATGGTTCCTATTTGAGTTAGTCCCCTCTATAACTTGGAAATGATCTCTATCAGGGAAAACTACTTCAAAGATTTCCCTATTTACCTGCTTCTGTTCTAATTTTAGCTGCCCTGGCTTTATTTGGGCAAAATGTTTATTTTCATATTTATGTAACTGAAGCTGTCTTCTTCCCCTCTGGCTGCCAGCTTGTCTTCCATTCACGTTCTGTCCAAGTTTCTCTGACGTCCTGTCCAGGCCCCGCATTCCGCTGGAGCTCACTGCGGGGCCAGGTGTTGGGTCTGATCTAGTCTCTTCGGCCCTGCTTGCTCATGTTTCCAGCCGGGCCTGTCCAGGAGCCCTGACATCAGCAGCTGGATTCTTCTGGAACTGTAAACCTCTCTGCCCCACTGATCAAGCTCTCTTTTTAAGCAATACCAAAATGTTTTGAGAATAACATCTTTGTAGCACAGTTTGAGATCAGATACTGCTAGGCCAGTTTTGTTCCCACTGCTTTTGTTTCTCTCGAGATTACTGCCTTTTAAAAACCTCCCTAAACAATTCTTTATGTTTTTCTAGTTCTGGAGCACAGGCATGCTTTGTCTTATCGAGCTTCACAGACAGGACGTTTTTTACAAAGCGCAGATTTGTAGCAACCCTGCATCAAGTAAGTCCACAGGCACCGTTTTCCAAACACCAGGAGCGCACATGGTTTCTCTGTCGTGCTCTGGCGATTCTTGCCGTGTTTCAAACTTTTTCATTATTACTACATCTGTTACGGTGATCTGTGATCAGTGATCTCTCATGATCCCACTGTGATTGTTTTGGGGCACCATGAATGACACCCACCAAAGATGGTGAAATTAACCCACAAATGTTACCTGTGTTCTGATGGCTCCCCTCCCCCCGACCATTCCCCATTTCTCTCCCTCACCTCAAGCTTCCCTACTCCTACAGACACGGTAATATTGAAATCAGGTCAAAATAACCCAATGATGGCTTCTAAGTGTTCAAGTGAAAAGAAGAACATCACTGTCTTCTTTTAAGGAACTGCCCCAGACACCCCAACCTTGGGCCAGCACCACCCTGAGCAGTCAGCAGCCATCGACGTCTAGGGAAGACCCTCCACCAGCAAAAAGAACAGCTTGCTGAAGGCTCAGATGAGGGTTGGCATGTTTTTTAGCAATAAATTTTTTTTAAAAATTAAGGTATATACATTTTTTAGACATAAGATTACTGCACACTTAATAGATTACAGTATAGTGTAAAAACAGCTTTTGTGTGCACAGGAAACCTCATGTGACTTGCTTTCCTATAATATCTGCTCTATTGTGGTGGTGCGGAACCAAACCTGCAATATCTCTGATGCACGTCTGGAATTCTTTGGTAGGCTGGTGTGGCACCGAATGTGGAAATTTAGCCAGGCAGCACCCTGCCAGCCCACCTACCCTCAGCCAGTAAGCATTTTCTCGCTGTTTAGGGCTATTTCTGTAGACAGCAGTAACTGTTTCCGTACAGTTCTTACGTGCATCTGGGTAGGCAGACATCTAAGCATCTTAGACAAAGTTACATGTGGACAAAATAACTGTACTAATCTGAAATGCAATTTCCCTAGCTTTCCTACTGGGTTTTATTGGCATCACACAGAACTGCTGATGACTTGTGTGGATTTTCTTTGTATTTCCTCCAAGTTTGCCCAAGTTATTGCTTCAATTCATTTTTTAATTGACTCGCAAAACGTAAGCATTTTGCTCTGTCTTTCCCAAGCCTGGCCTACCGCTTTGCTCTGATTTGTTTTTCTTACCCTACGGCTCTGGCCAGTATTTCTAGGACTGTGTCAGATGGCAGAAGCAAGAATGGACATCCTTGTTTCACCCCTGATTGTTTTGGAAAGGATTCTAGCTCATCTTCATTACACAGAATGGTAGCACTATCATTTTAAGAAAAGGTCCATTTATTCCTATGTTTTCTAGGGGTTTTCACCAATATGAGAGTTGTATTTTGTCAAAAAGTCTTTTTTTTTAACCTTTACTGAAATAATCCTGTTATTCTGTTCATTTTGTTGTTGATAGGGTTAAGTTTATGTTTTCCCAATATTAAGCCAACCTTGAATTCCTGGTACAAACCAACCTGAGACAGTGTATACTCCTCCTGACATGCTGCTTTAGTCTCTGCTAACACTGAATTTCCAGTTTCTGAATCACGATCATTAGCTTTCTTTCTTCTCTCTTCGACTGTTGTCTTTCTCTGGCTCCCCCCACCCTTGTCTCTTTTCTTTCCTGCTTTTCTCTATTTATTTGCTCCCCTCGCCCTTCCCCGCCATATGAAGACATATCTGTGTCACAGAAGGAATTTGGTATGATCCTTTTTGCAAAGTTTACAGTAATGTTAGATTTACGTGTTCTTTGGACGTTTGATGGAATTCGCCAGATGAATTCATCTGGTCCTAGAGTTCTTTTCTTTGGAAGTTCATTTGGAGACTGTCCAGTTCTTACTCTGAAAACAGGATGATTAAGTTCTTTATTTCTTGTTCCCTTAACATGAGTATTCCATATTTGTGTAAATATTCATCCGTTCCATTTAAGTGATGGGTTTTAGTGGCATATCATTGGGCAAAAGTTTCTAATAATAGTCTTTATTTCGTCTTCATTTGTTGTGAATTCTCCTTTTTCTTTTTTGATACTGGTAATATGATTTTCCTCTTTCTTTTAATCCAATTAGCTAATGGTTCACTGATTTTAGTGCTTGTTTCATTTCCATGTGTGGCTTTTCTGTTTATTCCCGTCTTCAGTCTCACATTCTGGATCAGGACTCAGTACAACCACCACACTCCACTCCCTCTCAGATTCTTGGCTGGGGTAGCAGACTCTGGTCCTGCCCCCTGGAGTCATTCTGGATGGGCAGGGCAAAGCCTCGACTCCTGGGTCTATCCCTTAGTGACCTTGGTCTGTCTCCACCTCTTTCTCCTGGCATAACTGCCAAATGAAAAGTTGGTGCCACCCCTATGTCCTTGACCACGCCCAACTAAAGGCTGGAGAAAGGGCTCCCTGCAGGGTCCCTGGAGAGCTGTGGACATCTGTCCTGGGGAGCCGTTCACTCAGAGGTACCCCAGGTTTCTGGCTGACTTCTAGCTCAGCCCCAGAATACAGGGTGAGTCTTGCCACTACATCTCTGCTAACTGTTGTCAGAAAAAACCCTTGATTTCTGACCATCTTCACTTTCCACAACACCTGAGATCTACAGCACGATTGACACTTTCCCCCTCATTGTGGAGGAACTATGAATCTTTAACAGCAACCTTGGGGGCGACTTCCAGCAGCTGCTGACATTCTGAAGCCAAGTTCACCTGAGCCATTATACTTCCTCGCTGAGCCACGGCACTGACCTGGGTGTGGAACCTTGCACCGGCTTTGGGGGCACAGCTGCTACACAAAGCTTGAGTTTTAAAGGCCACCAATGGAAATACACAGCCAACGCCAGGGAGCTCTCTACCCTCCAGCGGCAGGTGAACATGACCAGGAAGTGCCCAGTGGGACAGCAGCGCATCACGAGTAACCACGGATGTGCCAGGCAGCCAAAGTGAAAGTGGAAATGAGGCTCCACGGCAAAGGCAGGAACATGGAGAACCACCTACACCTGCTGTTCATGGAGAATTCTTTCCTCTCTCAGGGGCTTTCAGGAGAAGACTGAGCCCAGGGCCCTAGGGAGACTCTCTCACCCCCTCAAGGCCTCCAACCGACTTTGCTGACTCTTTCCACTGTTCCCCTTCAGCCCTGGCCCCTCTCTTTCCAGAGGGTGTACATAGGCAGTCAGCTGCCCAGCAGTCTCACAATTCTACCTTCCCAAATCTTCACACCTTAGCAGGCCAACCAAAGGGCCTTCTCTTGGGTCCTTGCCCATCTGCCATCTGCCATTACCATGCTTCGGGCCTGGACAACTCCAGCATCATGCCCTGTGTGAAGGCTTTCCTGCATCTCAGAATGGCTGATCTACACCCCTCCATCTTTCCTTCTCCCCACAATGGCTCATGCACACCCCACCCCAGCCTTTCCTGCTCCCCATAACAGCTTGTGTGCACCTCCCCACCTTTCCCTTTCTCCACAACAGCTTATGCATGTTCCCCTCCCACCTAGAGCTGCTGTGTGGCTAACACTGTAGTCACTAATGACATATATGTATGGACAGATAGTATCTGTATTTGATGTGACCCCCATCAGAGGGGGCACTGTGGAGAGGCCACAAGCGTCTTATTCTTTGCACTTGTGTCCCCAGGCGCCAGTGTAGTCCCTGGACTAGAGGGGCTACACAAAGCACTGTGGGCCAACTGGAGTTTCTCCAGAACCACACAACCTTCTTGGTATCTGCTTCCTAAGGCCTGAAGCCAGCCCACCTGGGTTTAGACCCCTCCTCTGACACCCGTCAGCCTAGAGCGCCCTGCATCACCATTGGGTGACTGGCCTCCCATCCGCCTGTGCTGACCGTGAGGACACTCTGGGACACCAAATAAAGGCCAATCGCCAGAACTGTGCGGTCTACCCACCGGAAGCTGAGGTGCTCGCTTCATCATCTCCAGCAGGATGTAGCTGCCCACCGAGTGGCCCATGAGCACCAGCTTCAGCGTTGCCGGCACACGTCTCCTCAGGAAGGCAAGCTTCTGCTCCACCTGGCCTTCAAGGCCAACAGCATCGTCCAGTTTTGGTGAACTTGGATCTGGGGAGGGAACACACAGAAAATAGCTTTGGAGGGATCAGCCTTTCACCCACTCTAAGACACTCTGGAGACTGCAAAGCCTGGGGCCATGGGATGGAGGTGAACCTACCCTGGGCCTCCGGGGCACAGAGTCTACCCCTCCCCTCTCCTCTCTGGAATCCCTCCCCACTCCTCCTGTGGTCAAACACAAACGCCTCTGCTCCCTGCCAGCCTTCTCACTCTTCTGTACGTGGGGCAGGCTCTGAGGAGGGCGGGAGTTTTGTAGACTGCCCCTCCCCCCATTTTTATCCCAGCTTGGCCCAATGCTGGGAGTGCTGTCCTTCTTCCTCTGTCCTTACACATTTCCTCCCTCCGTGACCTCCACGATCTGGCCACACTGACCCATGGAGAACAGTCTGTCTAGAGCACACCAACCCCCCAGGCTGGGGTGGGTGCTGAAGCCGTGGCAGTCCCCCACAACTCTGCACCCCCTCTCAGCCTCTGCTGAGGGCCCCAGGCCAGGCCTTCAGCACCAAGGCCGGGAGGTCATGCCCACCAGGAAGGGGAGGGTCAAGGAGAGTCAATGTCCTTTCTGATGTGCCACCATCCCTAGGAAGCCCCCCTGGTCATTTAAGGTCCCCAGTAGGTCCTGCCTTATTCATCTCATCTTCCTGTTGGGCTGGACGCTACTGGAGGCCAAGAGCTGTCTGCTTTTTCTATCACAGACAGTGCCTACTTCAATTCAATTCCACACCTCCTTGGACCCAGGTGCTATCTTCACTACTGGGCAATAGAGGAATCATCTCTCTGGATATTACATTATACTGGAGGAGGGAGGGGGGAATGTGGTGATCAGATCAAGATAAAGATCAAGTCATTTCCAGGAGCAGGGACATAGAACAGGAGGGTGAAGACAGACCTGCTGTAGGAGGCTGCCCCCACAGAGGTCAGGGACTCAGGGAAGCCGCTTAGGGGCTTCCTAGGGCACCACCTCTGCCAAGAAGGGCACTTGAGGAACCAACGGCAAGATTCAAACGAAGCCTCTGCTCAGTCCAAGTTCAAAACTCCTCTCACTATAGGCGACATAAGACCACACATGACTGTGTCACTTCCCTCTTAGAAACTCCAGTGGCTCCCTATCACCTCTAGGGCCAAACAGAAAATCTTCTACCTGGTGTTCAAAGCCCTTCATAACCTGCCCCTTCCCTACATTTCCAGCCTCCCCCCTGGTAGTCCTTGATCCAATAACACTGGCCCCTTGGTTGTTCCTCGACTTCCTGAGCCCCGGGCATCTTCTCTGGCTGCCTTCATGCCTAGAACACTCTGTCTCCTCACCTCTGCCCCCTGGTTCCCCAGGCTTCCTTTAGGCCTTCCCCATCTCTTCCAATGCCAGTGCCTTCTGTCTCCAGGGTCTGCGTGTAGCTTGTTGGTAGAGAGCTGTCAGAAGGAGCTCCCTGATCACAGGGCCCACCCTTTGCCTTTCTTTGCCCAGTGTTTAGCCCAGTACCTCACACACAGTAGGTGCTTACTAAATGTTTAATGGCTGGCAAAGAGTGTCCCAAGCCCCTCTCTGCTGCCGGCCTATGGAGAGCTGTCAAAGTAGATGGATTTGTTAAGGCAGGAAAGCTCACGCAGCCTCAACAGGAGAGTGCAGGGCTCAGGCCTGTGGGGGCTGGGCTTGCAGCACCAAGCTGGCAGGCTGAGGGCCTCCGAGCTAAAGAGCTGGGGGTGCAGCTTTTGTCTCCCTACAAAGACATCTAAAACAGTAAATGAGGTGCCTCCTCCTCCTCCTCATGAGTGCGAGCCTTCCTGTCACTGTCTATCATTCGAGCAGAGGAATTCAAGGAGCTGCTAATACATCCTGTCAGCAAGGTGACAAGATCAGCTTTCTGAAGCCCAAAGCACTCAGAGGGAGGCAGAAGAGGACAAAGGAGCCCCGCCAGACCCCAGTGATCTCCAATGTCAAAGGTCCTCGAATGAAGCCAGTGACCTCAGGTGTGCTCAGAATCACAGCCACGCTTCCCAGAGGGAAACAGAGGTTTGCAGCCAAGGCCCCAGGCTCTACTGCTCGTGCCTAAGAGGTGGGAGAAGGAGCACTGGGCCGAGGATTAAGTTCTGGCTAAGCCACTCACGAACCTTGTAACTACGGACAAATCATAGATGGCCTGTCTGAGATCAGTGGTCTCATCTCCAGCATAGAGATTAATGAATGGCATTAATCTCTCTGACGTGACTTACCTCATGGGGCTAGGAGAACGAATGGGCAGTTAAACTGTAAACTGATAGGAAAACTATCATGGGCAACATCATTCTTCCTTTTAATTAAGAAATTCATTTACTTCAAGTTTCCAACATTCACTATTTTAAGATTTTGAGCTCTAAATTTTGCCCCCTCCCCAAGAGGCCTTGCAATGTGATATGGGTTATACATGGACAAGCATATTAAATATATTTCCAGATTAATCATGTTGTGAAAGAAGAACGAGAACAAGAGGGAAAAACCACGAGAAAAACCAAAAACAACAACAACAAAAGAAAACAGCGAGCTCCAATCGCATCCGGACTCCGCAGCTCTTTCACTGGATGTGGGCGGCATTTCCCATCACGAGTCTTGGAATTGTCTTAGATCAGTGTATTGCTGAGATAAGCCAAGTCTATCCGAGCTGGTGATCGCACACTGTGGCTGTTACAGTGTACAGTGTGTTCTCCTGGTTCTGCTCCCTTCACTCTGCATCAGTTCATATTAGTCTTTCCAGGTTTTTCTGAAACTCCCCTGCTCATCACTTCTGATAGCACAACAGTATTGCATTACATTCACATACCACAACTTGTTCAGCCATTCCCCAATGGATGGGCATCCCCTCAATTTCCAATTCTTTGCCACCACAAAAAGAGTTGCTATAAAGATTTTTGTACATGTAGGTCCTTTTCCCTTTTTTATGATCTCTTTGGGATATAGCCCTAGAAGTGGTATTGCTGGATCAAAGGTACACATGGTTTTATAGCCCTTTGGGCATAGCTTCCAATTGCTCTCCAGAATGGTTGTATCAGTACACAACTCCACCAACAATGCATTAGTGCTCCAATTTTCTGATATCTCCACCATTTATCCTGTTTTGTCGAGTTAGCCAATTTGATAGGTACTTCAGAACTGTTTTAATTTGCATTTCTCTAATCAATAGTGATTTAGAGCATTTTTTCATATGACTGTAGATAGCTTTAATTTCTTCATCTAAAAACTGCCTGTTTATATCCTTTGACCACTTATCAATTGGGGAATGACTTGTATTCTTATAAATTTGACTCAGTTCTCTATATATTTTAGGAACGAGGCCTTTATCATAGACACTGGTTATAAAAATTGTTTCTCAGCTTTTTGCTTTCCTTCTAATCTTGGTTGCATTGGCCTGGTTTGTGCAAAAAATCTTTTGATTTAATGTACTCAAAATGATCCATTTTGCATTTCATAATGTTCTCTATCTCCAACTATTCCTTGTTCTCCTAATTTGTTATCGTTTCACCCTCTAATGTCTAAACTGCATACCATTTGGTCAGCGTCATTCTTGACAGCAGCAGACTTCTCCTGGCTGTACTCCGTACTCTCCAGACCCAAGCTTCCTCTACAACGCCCCAAAACCCTCGTCACGGCTCAAGCCATTCATCCACTGGAAGTATCCTCTGCCTCTGCAGCCTTTCCCTCCGACTGGCTGGTTCCTCTCAGAACCCCCATTTTGAGGAGTACACCCAGGCCATACATGTTTTCATTCCTCTCTAGGCTGTACTCGTGACTACCCCAGATGTTCTCTATGATGCTCCTACACCTGGTACCTTCATCTTTTCTATCTCCCTCTATATCCCCTCACCAGTTATGTTCAATCACAGCTTGCTCCTCCAAGATCTAACCCCTGCTCCAAAGACCCCATAACATAAAAGCTGCCACCATGAATAGGCTTAGGGACACAGATTGCCTGAAAGTTTTTTTTTTGTAAAAGAAACTCAATGAGTGAAGAAAGCAAAATATGGCCAAGCAACAGGACTGATGAGAACCTCTGAATGCAACGACATAGAGTGGGGTACTCCATGACTCACATCAATCTGTGTGATCTCTGAAATTGTAAAAGTTCTTTCCAGTTCCTGTTCTCCATCATCATCTTCTTCTTCCTCAGCAGAAAATCAGAATATGCACCGAAAGATTTCCTTGGGTCCAAGCAATATCTGCTGAGAGACTGCCCTTTCAGAAAATGGTCTCAGCCACCCCGTCCTCCACAGAGGTTCCTGTTTTTTTCTATTCCCAGCAGCTCAGTGGTGGAGAAAACAAAAAGAATGAATCTGTGATCATTGGGTTCTGCTCAATGTCCATGAACTCTCAGGAGTCTAAGTGAAAATTTTCACATTCTCTAGAGTCTACAAGATTTTATCATTGGATTCTGTGTCACATATTTAAAAGTCACTGTATTACACCACAAGACAGGCTCTAAGGAAAACATCTGCTTTGCCTGGCACTGCCCAGATCCCAGGATGTGCTAGATCTCCCACCCTCCTCACAAGGTCTTTTTATGTGGGCACAGACGGGATTGTGCTAGAGAACAAGGAGAGTCATTCTTCACTGAAGGTCCACTTGGATGCCTCCTCCTGGGACATAAGATGCATGCCAGGGGCCCAAGGTGTAGTGGGGCCTCCAAACGCAGACAGGCTTAGAATCTGAGCGTCAGCCTCAACCTTCGGCCAGTCGAGTGCAGGCGCCTTACTGCCAGATTGTCCACAACTCACAGAATGTGTGGAGAGAGGGACAATATAACCAACCCTACAAGTGTGACTATGCTCCTAGTAAGTACTAAGTATGACAGGTTTGGAAATAAAACGAAAACAGTCCTAGGAATCAAAGAGAGCTACAAACACCTTCACACGCCCCTAATAGAAGCTCCTAGAGGGCAGGGACCAGTCCATCTCCATCAGTCACAGGCCCACCATCCTCTAGGCCTCAACTTAGCCTGTGCTGCTGCTGAAATGTACTCTGACCAACAGCTAGAAAACAGGTTTCCAAGGACACCCACAAAATGCTGGTTTTCATTTCACCCTTACACACCTGGAAGAAGCCAATGTTCAGAGGACACAAGATCACCTTATTAGATAGGCCTAATGCTTGAAGAGCCTCAAGGGCCTTTCTGATCCTGACTGTGCCATCTAGGGTTCGCTAATGCTTTGAACTCTGGGTCACCTCCAAGTCACTGATCAAACTGTCAGGAGCAAAGGAACACGCACAGATCCCTGGGCTTCTCACTGACACGGAACCACTCATTAGAACTCCTCAAGTCTGACCATCCAACTAGCTCAGCAGCCATCGGGTTCTGTCACTGCTCAAGCCACATTTTTCTGCGATTCTCCACAATAACAGGATGAGAGCCTTCATCAAACACATTAGTAAAATCTAGACCAATCATCTGCACAACATTCCTTTGTCTACCAGCCAAGTAATCCTGTCCAGAGAGGAAAACAGGTTCGTGTGGCAAGGCCTGTTCTTGGTGTAGCCGGAGGTTCTCTGGGATCACCATACTCCATCCCTTTCTAGAATTTCACCAACATCTCCTGAATGATCCATTCTAGAATCTCCCCAAGAGTCAATGCCATGCTCACAGGCCCATAGTCTTCTGGATTCCCTCTCCATGAGTGGCTTCCCTCTAGAATGGCCACTCTGTGTCTTCTCTTTACTTCTATCTATAATACCGCCACAGTTGTCCTCTGTTAGGAGGGGAGTCCTCTGAGGGCGGAGATTGTGCTTGTGCCTTGCTGGGCAGCCTCGGGCTCAGCACAGTGCCTGACTGACATATGGTGAAGGCTTGATCCATTCTTGGTGACTTCCTGGAAGACTCTGGGACACTTGCCCTTCTCCAATCTGAGGGGTGGGTCCCTTTTGTATTTTCCACAACCTATCAAACATCTGTTACAGGGGCAGTGGATAAAATCCATCCAGGCTGAAGGCCATGGACACCCGGTCAGCTGGGGCGGCTTCCTGGCTCCTTCCTTATTCTGGGCATCCATTCCCTTCAGTCACGTCCAGAGCAAAGGTCCTTCTTGAGATCAGAATTGAGCAGCCCTTCCTCCTGCGTCCCTGGTGTTGGTTATCATGACCCCACCAACTTCAAGCAAACACCTCACTTACCTCTCTCTACCTGGACCCTGCTTTTTCTCCCAGAGTAGCTTTAAAAACACCAAACTGAACCAAGCCTCCTGGATGCCCTTGGCTCCCTCGACAGACTCGTTCTAGGCTGCAGCAGGACAGGGCCATGCTCTCCTGTTCACACTCATCCTCTGTACGTGTTCAAAAATCTAAGCTGGCAAGTTTCCGGGGCATCCACACTGGTCTCAAGATCACTTGACAATGCCCCTCAAATTCCCTTCTTCTGTCCCAACCACTCTACTGATGGCCAGACCCACTCCCCCTTGCCCACACTCAACCAATACCCTGTGTGTCTCACTAATGTGACCCATCCATCAATCCATTTGCTTAATCACCTAACTGTTCCACATTTAGGCTTCTCTTTGTTTCATTAAATAAAGCTCTCGATTTGGACTGGACTTCTAGGAGTCAAGAAATTCTTGTTCAGTTATTTCAGTCATGGCCAACTCTTCATGACCCTGTTTGGGGTTTTCTTGGCCAAGACACTGGAGTGGCTTGCCATTTCCTTCTCTAGCTCATTTTCCAGATGAGGCAACTGAGGCCAACAGGGTTAGGTGACTTGCCCAGGGTCATGCAGCAAGTGTCTGAGGCTGGATTTGAATTCAGGTTTTCCTAACCCTGGGCCTGGTGTTCTATCTACTGTCCCTGAGCTCAAATCATTAATCTGCTCTGATTCCCCTGGGTCTATCCAACATGACCTTCCCCTCCTCCCGAGTCCTGCTAAAACTTGTACCAAGTATTTTGGGGGATCGCCCAAGAACCATAACTCTCTTTGGCAACATGACGTCCTGTGTGCAACTTCTGTGCAGGAATTCAGGATAGGAGCATCTATGGGGACACAGGACTAGAATTTCTGACGACAAGTTTGTCCCTGAAGAAGCTGGGTCTGGAGCAAACTCCTCAGCCACAGAGCTCTCACTCCCCTGTGCTCCAATCTGCTCTCACTCTTCTTTTCTGAACTACTCCCCTCAGACCCTGCGGAGCAGTTGTTCCTGACTGTCCTTGGAGTCTGGTGATAATGTGGCAATCTGGAATATGGCTTCTAACTGTTTGTATTTCACCCTGTTAATGGGAAATCAGAGACTGACTTCATGAAAAGGTGTGTGCACTGGAGGATATTCTCCTTTTCAAGCTGTTTTCCCTATGTTAGAACAACATCTGCCCAGGCGGCATTCCTGGAGCAAGGTTTGAGGTTGGCCTCCACTGCACTCCAAGCAGTTCTTGGGCTACCCAAAACGGCGCAGCAAAATGGGATGAAAAAGAGGAACCCCCAGGTCCCCTCTCCTCCATCCATCTCCTTAGATCATGGCAGGAGAACCAGCAGGAGGAAGGCTGTGGCAAGTCTCAATGAAAGCTGTCCAAATGATCCAAAGCAGAACTGGAGAACCAGAGGCAGACTTCTTGGGGCATGGTGTGTGGGGTAGAGCCAGGCTGGGCTTGTGAGGCAGGAGGGTGTGGCCTAGGAGATTTCACCTCCACCCTGGCTCCTTTTGAGGCTCTCAGGAGGGGTTCCTTCCTGAAATGTCACATCGACGGTCTGGCACCTTCGTGGGGTTTCCTGCTGCCCCAAATGGCACAGAGGGTGAATTCAAGGAGCCAATGCCCTCTCTGGCCTCTTGCTGGAGTCCCATCTCCCATAACTGCACTGGCTGTGGACCCTGTTAACCTTTATGGAGGATGCTCTCCCAGTGTGCTGGGGAAACCTCAGCTGCTGCTTAACACTCAATTCAAACCTGCCTCACCCTGGCCTCCCTGATAGGAGACTACAATCCCAAGGGAAAACTTGTTCCTAGGGACTTCCTTAGCATTTGTCCTAATGCTGATCTGGGTTCATATTCAAAGGAAGATAATGGAGCTAAAAAAAGCCACTCCTTTGTCAATGAGAAATGTCAAATGGTCCCAAGCACAAAATGGTTTCTTGGAATAACTTTAGAAAGGACCTTAAAAATTAAATAAGACAGATCAAGGAAAAATTAGGGGGAAAAATAAGAGTAATCCAAGAAAATTATGAAAGGAAAGTCAACCAACTTGAAATAGAGAATCAAAAACTTAAGGAAGAAAAGAATTCCTTGAAAACTAGAATTAGGCGAAGGAAAGCAAATGATGTTCTAAGACACAAAGAAATAATAAAACAAAAATCAAAAGGATGAAAAAACAGAAGAGAATGAAACATCTCACCAGAAAAACAACTGCTCTGGAGGACAGATCAAGGAGAAGTGATATAAGAATAGGTGGGCTGTTTGAAAATTATGATAAAAAAAGAATCTTGATACATTACAAGAAATTATTAAGGAAAATTGCCCTGAAGTTCTAGAATAAGAAGGTAAAGCAGAAATAGAAGAAATCCACCGATTACCACCTGAAAGAGATGGCAGAAGGAAGACTTATTAGAATATCATAGTCAAGTTCCAAAGTTCCCAGGTTAAGGAGGAAATATTGGAGGCAAGAGGAAAAAAAGCCCACCATTTCAATACTGTGGAGCCACAGTAAGGATTAGGATTATGTAAAACGTACCGGCTACCATGCTGACTGGAATACGACATTTCAGAAAACAAAAAAGCGGGCGTTACAAGCAAGGCTAACTAAGCCAGCAAAGCTACGAGTCATCCTGAACTGAAAAACTTGCCCTTTAGTGACCTGAAACACTTTCATGTATTTGTGACAAAAGCAGCTGAACTGAAGGGAAAATGTGACCTACAACATCCTGGAGATATATAAGATGCGCACGGAGGGTTGATGACAAGGGACTCAATGAGGCTTTGGCCTGTTTACTTCTTATATGTAAAAATCTTAACAGTTTCTTATGACTGTCATTTCTGGTTAGGTGGTTTGAAGGGAAGGCTTGGATTTGAGCTGAGGATGACAGGGTGATTCTAAAAAAACCCAATAAAACTGTGTAGGAAGAGATAAAAAGAAGCAATTCTCTCACACTAATGAGGCATACAAGGAAAAATGGAAGCTGGAGAGGGGAGGGTGGGTGAAATCTTACTCTCATACAGAGGGAACAACATATATATCTAGAGAGGTATAAAGTCTTCTATATTCAGAAGAGGGCAAGGGGATAGAGAAGGGGAGAGGAAAAGAGAGAGATGGGGCGGCTAGGTGGCGCAGTGCATAGAGTACTGGCCCTGAAGTCAGGAGGACCTGTGTTCAAATCCGGCCTCAGACACTTCACACTTACTAGCCGTGTGACCTTGGGCAAGTCACTTAACCCCAAATGCCCTGCCTTCCCCACTCCAAAAAGCCAAAAAAAAAAAAAAAGAGAGATTCTCAGATGGTGAATAGTAGTACTTGTAGAAGTAAAGTAGAAGAGTGAGGAGGGATAGAAATAAGGTAAGAAGGATAGTGAAGAAAAACAGGAAGGAGGAAAATATATAAGCAATCATAGTTTAGAATGTAGATGGCATTAATTTCCACAAATGGAAACTGACAGCAGATTGAAAATTCGAATTCAACAATATCTTGCTTTCAGGAAATGATATACAAATGAGAGATACACACAAACATAAAATAAAGGCCAGGAATAGAATTTATTATGTAAAAAAAGCAGGGGTGGTTATCATGAGCTCAGACAAAGTTAAAGCTAAAATAGATTTAATCAAAGGAGAAAAATGAGGAAACTTCACGATGTATCAGCCGTATTATTCAATATTGTTTTAGAACATTAAAATAACCAGAGAGTATAAAATACCTGAGATTATAGCTGCCAAAAAGAGATACAGGAACTGTCTGAACCTAAACATAAAACACTTGTTATACAAAGAAAGCTAGGTCTAAATACATGAACAGTTATTGTTCGTGGGCAGGTAAAGCCAAAATAACTTCTTAAAATGACAATTTTACCTAACTAATCTACTTACACAATGCTATCCCAATTAAATTACCAAAAAATTATCTTATTGAGTTAGAAAAAAAAATCAAGTTCATTTGGAAGAATAAAAGGTCAAGAACTTCAAAGAAAAAGAAAAAAAAAGATGCAAAGGAAGCATATTGAGTAGGATTAGACCTTAAACTATACGGTAAAGAGAGAGCACTGTTGAAGTGTAAAGTAGATAATTTTATTTATTTTAAATTAAAATTTTCTGGTATAAATAAAACCTATGCAGCCAAGAATAGAAAGAATGCAGAAAATTAAAAAAAAAACCCTTCCTTGATAATCTCTCAGCTAGAATGTGATGGGACTGGAATATTGCTGTGGCTAGGAAACGATGGGCTGGGTGATTTAGAAAAACATGGACAGTCTTGGATGTACGAAGGAAGATGGCATCCACCTTCAGAGAAACAGGAGGCAGGTGGGCATGAGCATAGTGTGGTCTTAGAGAGATGTGCATGGTTATAGATATCTATCTATGTGTATGTGTGTATATATCTATAGATGGTATTTGTGCTTAATTGTAGCTTTCTGGGGCAGTGGGAGAGTGGAAAAATAAAGTAAAAACCTGGGCGGCTTTGAAAACAACGTGGAGGATTCATTATACAGGTTTCCTTGAAACAGAAATGTACTGTTTTACACTGAATCCTCTCATGTTCTGCTGGGTATATGGCAATCTTTTTTCCTTTCTTTTCTTATTTGGCATTTAAATTTAAAATAAGTCTGTTATCCCTATGATTGCTCACTAAACCCTCTGGAAGGTAAAGAAGTTAAAACGACTTGAATGCTGCACTGATGTTTCATTATTAGCTAAGGGTTTTGCAAGCTGCATAAAATGAACTCTAACGTCCAAGTAGCAAGAAGCTGCAGTTCTAAAATTCTTTTCCAGAAAGAGGCAGGACAGCAAATAGCTATGTCATTAATAAAGCTGTAGTTACAGAAAATAAAATAAGATCACAGCAGACAATATAAAACACTTGGGAGTCGACCTGCCAAGACAACACGGGAATATATGGACACAGCCTCACAAATACAGACGGATCTGCACAAGTGGAGAAATCTTCATGACTTATGGGGAGGGCAAGCCAATATAATAAAATGACATTTCTACCTAAATTAATTTGCTTGCCCAGGACCACACCAATCAAACCACCAAAGAATTATTTTATGGGGCAAGAAAGGACAATAATAACAAAATTCATCTGTAAGAACAAAGGTCAAGAGCATCAAGAGAATCAATGAAAAAATGTGAAGGAAGCCCTGGCTCAGCAGTACCATGTGTCAAGCTATATTACAGAACAATCTGGAACTGGCTAAGAAATCGAGGAGTGGATCAGTCAACTCCATCGGGCACACAAGAGACAGTCGTAAGTGACCACGGGAAGGGGGAGCCCTCACCATCTAACAAACATACTAGGAGAACTGGAAAGCAGTTTGGCACAAACAAGAGGTAGACCAAAGTCCTCGCCAGACGCCAAGTGGGAAAAGGGATTATTAATAACCAATGGCCGGCGAGAATCAGAGATTCCCCCTCTTCCAAAGTCCTGATTTTTAATCTCCTGAAGGACATTACCCGTAATGGGACTGAATTAACCCTCCTCAGTCTCGGTCAGACCCCCAACAACAAGGAATTTAATCCAGGGCGAGGAGTCCGCTTGTCCTCCTCAAGCTTCGGCTGTGAACTGATCCAACCATTCCGGAGAGTGACTGGGAATTATGCCCACAGAGCACCCAAACCGTGCACAGCCTTTGACCCAACCGATCTTTTGTCTAGAACAACCCAAGGCTGTCCAATTTCTCTGTCCAAGGGGGACAGGAGGTCACCCTCAGCCCGTCATTGAAAAGGATAGATTAATTGTGGTCTAAGAGAGCTGGCCAAATGGCCACCCTTTTAGTGATAATGTGCTGGCCTTATTAATTATCCAGAAACTACAACTCTCAAACCTTTTTAAAGGTCACATTATCTTGTCTTAGGTCAAAACAGGTACGTGATTTACATATAAAGGGTGATACTATAAACAAATTAGGAGAGTTAAGAAATAGTTTACCTGTCAGATCTATGGATAAGGGAAGAATTTAGGACTAAATAAGATATAGGGAGCATTACAAGATACAAAATGGATAATTTTCATCATATAAAATTAAAACATGTTTGTACAAGCAAAACCAATGCAATCAAAATTAGAAGGAAAAAATGGGGAAAAAAATTTTTACAGCAAGCATCTCTGATAAGGGATATAACTCAGAACTGAGAGTTGATAAGGGATATATCTCAAACATATAGAGAACTGGGATAAATTTATAAGAATACAAGTCATTCCCCAAATGGTAAAATAGCAAAGGATATGAATGGGCAGTTTTCCATCAAAGAAATCAAAGCTACTTATAATCATACGAAAAAATGCTCTAAATCACCATTGATTAGACGCAGTGGTTCTCAACCTGTTGAACGGGGTCACCTAAGACCATCGGAAATATTTTAGGAACCGAGACAACGCTCCTCTATGGGTCTCCAGGCGAGTCTGCTCACATGCAGATACACCCACATACTAGCATTAGGAAGGTTGAGAACCACTGGATTAGAGAAATGCAAATTAAAACAATTCTGAGATAACACTTCACACCTATCAGATTGGCTAATACAACAAAAAAAAATGAAAAGACAAATGTTGGAGGATGAAGGGAGCCTAAACATCTATCTGATCCAGGAATCAGGCTGTACTTTGAATAGTCTGCTCCTGGTTTCCCAGTGATGTGGCTATAAATCAGCACCTGCCTGATATCTGAGGTCCAAGGCTCTGCCCTGGTCTGGGATTCTAGCCAGAAGGTGTTAGCCGCCTTTTAAGGTTATTAATACATTTTAGATACTATTCATGTGTATGGAAACATCAAGGACATGATTACTGTCAAGGCCTGCTTGACGTCACTGTCCGGCATCTTGAAACTGTACCGGAAAGCCTCGTGACCTACAGTTACCTTCTTTGTCTTTTTACTCTATAAAAACTTTTTACTCTATAAAAACCTTGCTCATGGAATCAATAAATGGATTGCACTGATAATCTTGCCTGGCCCATGTTATTTCCACACTTCTCTGTTGTAGTGCATCATTTTTGCTGGTCACAGGAGGAGATGTGGGAAAACTGGAACATCAATCCACTGCTGTTGGAGTTGTGAACTGATCCAACCATTCTGGAGAGCAATTTGGAATTATGCCCAAAGAGCAACCAAACTGTGCATACCCTTTGACCCAACAATACCACTGCTGGGTTTGTATCCCAAAGAGAGCATTAAAAAGAGAAATGGACCTATTTGTACATAAATATTTATAGCAGCTCTTTTTTCTGGTGGCAAAGAACTGGAAAGTGAGGGGATGCCCATCAGTTAGGGAAGGCTGAACAAGCTGTGGCATATGATTGTGATGGAATATTATTGTGCTGTAAGAAATGATGAAAAATGCTGCCCACCCACCTCCAGAAAGGGGACAGACGGCCTGAATGCTGGCGGAGACAGACTTCCCCACTTTCTCTAGGCTTCTCGCTCTCTATTTATTTATATAAGCAGCATGGCTAATACGGAAATATTTTGGATGACCTCACTCATATAATGGGTATCATATTGTTTGGCTTCTCAGTGGGTGGTGGAGAGATGGAAGGGGGGAAAGAATGTGGAACTCAATTTTTTTTTCAAATGAATGTTATTTTTTTTCTTTTCTTTTTTTTGGAGGGCAATTGGGGTTAAGTGACTTGCCCAAGGTCACATGGCTAGTAAGTGTTAAGTGTCTGAGGCCGAATTTGAACTCAGGTCCTCCTGACTCCAGGGCCAGTACTCTATTTGCTGCGCCACCTAGCCGCCCCTCAAATGAATGTTAAAAATAAATAAATTTAAACCTTAAAAAAAGAAGCCATTTCATCCAGCTTACAGCTGAGATCTCTTCTCTGCGCTGTGTCTGCCATAAGAAGGGGAGCTCTAGGAGAGCACGCATGGCCACTGCCTCTCTCTCTGTATTCCCGGGGAGCTCTAGGAGAGCACGCATGGCCACTGTCTATCTCTGTATTCCCGGGGAGCTCCAGGAGAGCACAACTGGCCACTGCCTCTCTCTCTGTATTCCCGGGGAGCTCCAGGAGAGCACGTGTGGCCACTGCCTCTCTCTCTGTATTCCTGGGGAGCTCCGGGAGAGCACGCGTGGCCACTGTCTCTCTCTGTACTCCCACGCTTCTTCATTAATCATTCATCTGTTGTTGATGAGGTCCACATCCACCCAAGTATCTGAACTAACACAAAAAAATGCTCTTATAAATGTTTTTGTGCATAGAGGTCCCTCCCCTCATCTTTAACCTCTCTGGGGTACAGGCCCACAGGTGGTCTCGCTGATACATTCTCGGGTGACTCTGGGGTACAGGTTATACCCCAGATTGTACAGGTACCATTGTTCTGTATGACATTTCCATGGATTCTCAGCCCCCCGAGAGTGTGTCCAGTCTCACAGCATAGGATGGGGATCAGGTGAATCTTTATTCCTACTTTTTTTCATGTCATTGTTGTCAGTCTCTATTTCTTCTCCTGAAAATTGCCTGTCCACACTCTTTGGCCACTGGCTTGCTGAGGATAGCTCTGGGTCTCATCTGTGCTAATTCCCTAAAAGTCTTGGGTATCAGGTCTTCTGAGAAATCTACTAGCGGCTCCTCTCCTACTTCTCTGGGAACAAGGGCTTTGTGGCTCTTTTGTAACCCTTCACTGCTTCACATAGGGTCTGGCACAAAGGAGGCACTGGATGAGTAGAGCTGATTCACTGATTAAGAAATAGAAAAGCTCGTCTTCCATAAAGAAACAACTTACTCAGACTTGCCCTGACTCACCCAAAGGGTCTTTGACCAAGATGGAAAGACCCTACAGGCTTCAGCCTTGGAGCACAGACCTGCCCTAGGAAATGCTGGATTCCGTGGTAAGGGAAAAGCCTTCTGCCCTTCCCAACATCATCCACACAACCCCCACAGAGCCTCGAAAGGACCCTGAAGTGACAAGGAACCTGGCAAATCCCAGGGAGTGTACACAACCAGCTCAAGGCTCCAAGTCAGGGACCTCTTCCTGAGGCAGTGGTTGGGGCTGGACCTCAGGAGAAGAGGCCACTCACCAAAGACAACACTAATCAATGCTGGTCTAACATGCACCTTCACCTTACCTTCCTCATCCACCTTGACACCACTGGGGGCTGAAACATGGCCAGCATGGCTTATGACCCACACTGGGTAGCGCTTCTGCAGGCAAAGATATAAAGCCCTCACAAACTCTGCGTAGAAGGCAGGAACTCCTGGGTTACCTGCAAAAATAAAGGGACAGTCACTAATGCTGCTGGGGACCCACCAGCAGTGACAGGAGCAATGCAGAGGATGGAAGGACTGAACGCCCAATGGCAGTGATCCCTTCTCAGAGAGCAACTTAACAAGGGCTAGGTCATAAAAATGCAGATACAAGGCAAATATCAGGAGAAAAAGAGAAATCTGGGCCCAATACATTCAGTGAAAGACTTGCCAAAGCTAAGCCCGAGAGAAAGACTTGCCAAAGCCAAGCCCAAGACTCCTCTCGCTATCAAGCAGGTCGTGCTGCCTGGTCTACTTCCAACAGAGGCCTCCCTGGCCCCTCTCTTGCTCCCTACAAGGGCTGTTCTGAATCTCATCTTCTCTCAAACAGAAGACCTCGCCTCCTGAGGCCCAGTGCCCTGGGCTTCCCCTCTCTCTTCCTCTGCCCCTCCGAAGATCTAGACCCCCAGGCGCCATTCTCTCCTCCACAAAGCCAGCGTCTCTGGCATGTGCCTCTGAGCCTGTCCCTGCCTGTCTTGGTAAAGCGTGAATGTGTTTTTCTTCCACATTTGACAAACATCAGACATGATCACTGCCACACAGACAGAGGAGGGCTGTACATGAAACCATGAATCAATTACACGTAGTTTTGATCTTTTAAAAAGAGTATCACAAATTCCACACATTACTCTCAAAGCTGCCCTGCCTGTCTCGGTCTCCTGAACCTCTTTCTGTGCTTTCTTAGGCATTTAAAGATGCTCCAGTGGCCCTTTTTTCTTTCTTCATCCTGATCACTAGCTACTCTGTGCCCCCAAATCCCCCCATGAAAAATCCTCCCATATTATAACAAACAAGGATTGTGAAATCAAATCAATTCACAAATTAGCCACACCTGACACACATCTCTTCATCAGCCCTTGCGATCCTCCACCTCTGCTGGGTGGAAGGCTCCATGCATGGCTACAGGTCCTCTGGGACAGCAGGTGGCCACTGCACTGGTCCAAGCTAAATCACCCACAGCTGGGTTTGTGTTCTTTTTTGTAGAGCTGCAGCTGTGAGCTTGGTTCTGCTCACTTCACTCTGGATTCATCCATAAAAGTTTTCCCAGGTTTCTTGGAAACTGTCCTTTTCATCATTTCTTATGATGTAACAATTTCCCATTGTACCCAAATACCATTCTTTGTTTGGCTCTCGCCCAGGTGATAGGTATGAAAGGTACTCTCCAGTTTCCAGTTCTCTGCTATAAGTATCTTGTGCATATGGGTCCTTTCCCACTTTGATCTTTCCGAGGTATGCGCTCAGCAGTATCACTGGGCCAAAGGCCTGATGGTGCAGTGACTGTGGGGCTTCCCAAAATGGCTACACTCATTCATAGCTCCAACCAAAGTACCCATCCTCCCACAACCCCTAAAATAACGGCTGTTTTCCTCTTTTGTTGTCTTGGCCAGTCTGATGGTTGGGGAGTAGAATCTCAGGAACGCTCTCATATGCATGCCTTTCATTATTAGTAGTCTGGGACACTGATTCATCTGGCCGTTAATAGCCCAGATTTCTTCCTTTGATCATTCATCTATTGGGAAATGGTTCTTGTTCTTATAAATCTGAATCACTGTGAAGTGGTGCTGAATGGCCTTTGTAATATATTTTGGGGTGATTTTTGTGGCATAGTTGTAACTTCAGTCTTGTGTATGTACCATCAGTTTATGAAATCAGTTTAATTCTGTGCCTTCCCTGCCCCCAGCCTAGAGGTATTTCCTCTGAAACCATTAACTCTATAGCTATGATAACAAGAATCTTTTCAAGGCACTACCTACTTTTGTTCTAGTAAACAAAACTCATCCATTTGCAAATCTGGATGGGTACATCTAATTTAATTTGACCTCAAATCTGACGCTGGTTGACTTTATGACGTTTCAAGGCAAACACCACACCTCCCGCCCCTTACACCCTGCTGTTTCTCCCAGTGAATTATGGGCAAAATGCACGTGCAGTTGATGTGAAGGGTGAGTGTTTCTTTAAGTATTGGTCACTCCCTGGTTCCTCCCTAACTCCACCTTTGTACCCCTAATTTTTAGCCTAATGAACTTATGATTGACAGTTTCATGTCTTTAAGAACCTTGTCTCTACCCCCTGCTCTTTGCAGGTAGGCTTTTTCTAGCAGGCTATCTGCCTGCTGCAGAACGTCACACTTTCAGGCTTTCTCTGACCACCCCCCACCTTGCAAGCTTTTTCTAGCAGGTCTCCTTACCCCATTCCTTTTGCCCTTGTGTAACAATAAACTTTTATAACTGCCAAAAGACAGCTAAGCCTGGTAATTCTTTTGGATGCACACGAACCTAGAAAGGATTTCTCATTAGAAATCCCTGATACTTATACCTCTTCAACTTCCTTATACATCTTGGATATGAGACCTTAGGAGAGAAACCTGTTGCCAAGACTCTTCCCACGTTAAATTTTTTCTTTCTAATTTCAACTTCATTTTCAATTTTCAGTAATCATAAATCACTTTATCTTGTGGGACAGCCTCTATCCTTTGGTCCCCTTCTCCATCACTGTAAAGGCCAACACTATTCTCCAAGGTCCCCAGGTTCACAATCTAGGAGTCGACCTGTACTCCTCCCTCCCTCTCTCTCCCTCTCTCTCTCTCACCCCTGCCCCACCCAATATGGTACCAATGCCTGTCAATTTCCCCACAGCAGCTTCTGTCCCCTACACCCCGCCCCTCCTCTGACCGTGCCCCCAGCCTGGGGCAGACCCCCATCACCTCAGCTTGGACTACCAGGGTAGCAGATGGGGGAGCAGTCTCTCCCCTCTCCAGTCCATCCTCCATGTGGCCACTGAAGGGTAACCTCCTACCTCTCCATTCTTCTTAGACCTTATTGCCCAACAGAGTGAGCCTGGTCTCCCAGCCGTCCCACAAACCAAGACCCTTCATCTCGGCTCTGGGCACTCTCTCTGGCTGGAACACTCTCCCTCCTCCACCTTGCCCACTGGTTTCCCCTGAGTCCCAACCGAAATTCTACCTCCTAAGGGAAGCCTTCCCCACCCCTGCTAACTCTACTGCCTCCTTCCTCTTCATGATTTCCTGCTTCATCCCACATAAGCAGGTTTGCCTGTGGTTTCCCTCGTTAGACTGATCTCCCTGAGGGCAGGAACTGTCTTTGGCCTCTTTGTTGTGTCCCCAGCACTTAGCAGAGAGCCTGGTACAGGGCAGAGGCTTAATAAATATTTACTGACTGACTGACTATAACCACGTAAATGGAAAGAAAGCCAAGGAACAGACTGAAGATGATGTGGTTGTAATGCCCGAGCTCGAGCTTGGCGCCAAGCCTCCTTTCCCTGGAGAGGTGGGGGGATCGGGGGATGGCTTGCTGGCTGCACACGCGGTCACAGTTTTGTGAATTCTTCCCACCTGCCCTCCACCCTCCAGCCCTTTTCAGTTCTGTTTACAGAAATGGCTTTCTGAGAAATGAAAGAGATGGAAAAACCAAAGAAAGGTTTTAAATTAATTTTAGAAAAACTTTAAACCATGATCACCATGTGCACAATCAAGGACTGATGTGCATTCCACAACTGAAGCCTCCAAACTGACATCTGACAACCTAGGACTAGTGCCTGGCCCCCCTGGCTGACTTCTGACTCAGGATTATATACAGGTTCTTCAAAACTAAATAATCTCAGTAAGCATTAAAATGTAGAAGCTGCACAAAAACCTTCTTTTGAGACTGAGAGCTGGGTGGGACTGAGGTTGGACGCTACTGATTACTTTACATTCCTCCTGATGCCCTAAATCCTTCAATGCATTTATCGACAGAAGGGGAAAAAAACCATCAAATTTAAAAAGAGGTCACGGAAAAACCCGGTTCTTTTCCATCTTTGGAAATGTCTTCCTAGGCTCCTCCCCCAGCCATCATTTGCATTTCCCTAATACAAACCACTCACCAGGAATGACAAGGAAAAGCAGCTTGGGGCTGTCCTTGGTGCTGAAGAGGTCAGTCCAGGGCCCACATTTCAGGACATGGGTTGCAACTCCGCCACAGACCAGAAACTCATCATGCATCGGGATGTCTTCATTCGCTGTCACATCCATTTCTAACTGGCAAAAACAAGAATGAGAAGGTTACTGGAAGAGAAGGAGCTGGACGCCACAATAAGTGTGAATGACTCAGGCTGACAGAGGGGCCTAGGCAAGAGAAAGCCTTTCCACTTGTAGCTTGCGAAAACACTGGGTCTGCAAGGACGAGGACACCAAGCCAAAGAGAAAGGAAAACACCAGCAGATTCTACTGGAGACAGGAGGAGCAGCAGGAAGAAAAGGAGCAAGTTCAGGAGGCGCCTCCATGCCCTTCCCCAGCTCAAACGGCCACGGATGAACCACACTGGCAGTGTGGTGCAGGCAGGTGGCAGGGAAGCCAGAGCTCCACCAGAACGCAGGCTGGGAGGCCCCCTGGAGCACTGACGGTCCTCCTCCATTACAAAGAGCACAGGGACTGTCTGAAAGGACCAGGCCATCGGGAAAATCTTTGCAGCAAATTTCTCTAATTTAGCCCAAATATACACAAACAGGAGTCACTTCCCCATGGGCCAAAGCTTATGACTACAGTTCTCAAATGATTAATAAACTATGTGTCAAATCCCATTTGAAAAGAAGAGAAATGTACCCCTCCTCCACCAACTCAACTATGGGGCTTCCTGTCACACCCTGCAAAGAGAGTAAAAGAGGGCACTGGCCCACGTAGGAGGGGCTTAGCCATGAACTGGTCTGACCTTCGCAAAAAAGAATTCGGAATGAGAGGAAAAAACTCTAAGTGTCTAAAAGGCTCATCCCTTTGGACCCAGAAATCACAATACCAGTCCTGTACACCGAGGAAGTCAGAGCCAGGGAAGAGAGGCTCCATGTCTGCGGTAGCAAAAGCCTGAGCCCAGAGACAGGGATGGCTCAGCATGGCAGGGTCTGGAAGTAACCGCCTCTTTCTGTGCTGCCCAGGAAGCCTCAGATAAAGGTTCTGAAGCAGGAAGAAGAGCCTGGCCAGCACGCTGTTGACCAGGAGGCCAGCCTGGGAAGGACAGAACGCAGAGTGGCTCCATCCCTCACTGTCCTTCTCTGTCCTCTGTCAGGACAATGACCTGCAAGAGATGGCCCGCCAAGCAAGGCAACATGAGCGGAGGAGGCAGAGGCTCTGGAGGAGACCCAGACACCTGGCCAGGGCAGCTGCCGGGGCATCAGGCAGAGTGGACGGCTTGGAGGTGGCAAGAGCTGCCCTGAAATCCTGCCTCAGGCTCTTCCTAGCTGTGGGACTCTGGGCAAGCCCCTCAAACTCCCTCAGCCTCAGTTCTCTCATCTTGTAAAGGAGATAACAGTACCTACCTCTCAGGACTGTTGTGGGGATCAAATGAGGTAAGGCATTTAAAGCAGCTTTTAGAGCATTCTGTAAGTGCTGGGCATTATACTGTTGTTATATGACTGACACTGAACAGAGGAACTACTGTGCTGGCCAAGCCACATCAGGGCTACTTAGAGACTGGGGTGCCCGGGAGAGGTGCCAAAGGCCAAGAAAAGGGCACACTGTCCAAAACAGGAAGAGCACAGAGTCTGCCAACTACAGCCCAGTGGAACCGAGAAAAATGTCAGACTATCTTATTAAAACAATGGCCAGCTGTGCCAAGGTCAGACCCTCTGAGGTTCCAGAGGACTGCCAAGGGAACTAGGTGACAGGACAGGTGGCACTGGGGTACAAAGATGGGGGGATCATCACCACTCTGGGTGAGAGTCAGGATCCCATCAGATCCTGGTGGGCCAGAACCACTACCTTAAGCTAAGAAGATGAATGCTCCCTGGGATCAATGTCAAGTCTTGGGTCCATGGAAACAGGGTAGGCCAGAAGTTAGTAGGAAAATGAGCTGGGGGTCTTGGCAGACTGCAAGCTCGGAGGGAGTCAACAGAGTGCTAGAGCCACCAAAAAGGCTTGGAGACCTTGGGTAGGGCTGCTCTGAGCCCTAAGCTTTCAATACAATCAAACTTTATTCAAAAATGTAGAAACCATTGGGAGCAAGGCCTTTGTAATCGTTGAGCAAGACTCTCAAGTTCTGGCCAAATTGTGTTTGTCCTTCGTTTTCAAGGAGCACTATGGCATCAGGGAGATGATGACATGACTTGCAATTGACTTTGATTTGAGTGAGGGAGGGCTGTACAAGGTCACAGGCCTCACTCTCTCCTCCAGAGCATCTGGGTCCAGTGACCAGATATTCATCAGGATGACCGGAGATTGCTGTGACCAGCACAGTTTGTGGCTCAGCAACCAGCTGAATGAAAAGAGAGAGAGAGAGAGAGAAAGGGAGAGGGAGAGACGGGGATGTATTCAATAGTCTGTTTATTACAGAACCATTTCATACAGAGCCAAAGACACAAGAAAATCATAACGCTTATATTCCCTATAGCAGGAATTCCTGGAACGAATGGTCCCTTCTTGGAATCTACCACTCCTGCCCCAGCCCAAGGCTAATCATTGATTAAGATTTTATCCTAGGACCATGTCCGGAGGCACAAACAAACAGGGAGTCACAGGACTTGATATTCCCCTGAAATTTCTAGGATACTTCAAGATCCAAAGAAAGCATCCACCCAACAAGATTATAATCTTTCTGCAAATCATAGAAGAGGGGGAGCAAGAAAGTCTGGTCTACTACAGGAGATGGCCCAGGATGCAATGGGAGCCCGTGGCCCTTTTAGGCTAAGGTCTTTTCAGGTACTCATTTAGAGTGAGTGCATACCCATTTAGTGAATTCTCTTTAAGAAGTGAGTTAAGAGATGGCCAAAAGAGGACTGGATGAAGACCTGGTGATCCTTACCCTGGAAGCCACTCTGCCTGAAGGTGGCCTCTAGACATCTGCAAGGCTGTCTCAGGAAGGGGAAATGGGCTTCCCCATGGCCCCCATGGGAAGAACCAGGAATGACACAGTGGCCAGGCCAGTTCCTACCCAGGAGATCAAACCAGCCCCAAGTGGAAGGGGCTCTCACGAGTGAGGGAATGATTATTAATAAGCAACATCTTGGGGAGATTCAGAGATCTCCCCCTTTTCTCAATTCTAAGAGAAGACCAAATGACCATCTTTATTCATAACCTGTTGGCCTCATTAACAAAATAATTAAATTACCCAGAAACTATGTCTCCTGAACCTTTTTAATTGTCACACTAGCCAAAGACGTCTTCTCCTGGGAACAGTTAGCCAAGTCTGGACCACCATATGGCAGGGGCTCTCAGGAGGTACTTCATTTTCAGGTGTGGGGCCCCTGAGGCCTATTCCACTCGGAAGTTGTTGGAGTCTCTACTTGTCTGCATTAGAAAATGCTTTACATACTCTCCACTGTCCAAATCACATCAAAATGCAGCTTGACAGGGTCTGTCACCAGTCAGGAAATAAGCACTAATTAAGTACCTACTGTGTACCGGGTACACACTAAACGCTAGGGATGCAAAGACAGGCAGAGGCCCCCAAGCAGCTCTCAATCAAACTGGGCAGATGGTTCCCAGAAAGAACTGAGGGGAGGGCTATGATGAAGTCCAGAAGCCTACTGCCTTACACCGAGCAGCTGGGAGGGCCCTTCCTCCTGGGTTGTCATCCCGCAGCTAAGGAGCCTGGGATTTCTCAAATCCTGGGTGACCTACACACAAAGTTTCTTATTTCCTTCCAGTTTTTACACTTATTAATTCTTTTGTAGACCTGTAGATCATTCAATCTCTTGCAAAAGACACCACTTAAACTACACACTAACTTTCTGAGCATCTGATAAAAGAGACCTCAATGTCATCTTTGATCTTATTAACTAATAAATGCAGACATCCATCAACAAATTATCACCAATAAGTAAGCGTCCATCCAACTACACTTGGGCCTCCTTGAGTGCAAGGGAGGCCTCGACACCCCTGCGCTCTGCTGTGGGAAGTGGCTCACTTCCCTTGGAGGCTTGAAGGCCTCCAACAGCCTCCCTGCTCACCATCAGCTCTCTACACAGGAGGGATGCAGCTGCTGGGTGGGTGAATGGAAAGCGGGCTCATCAATCTAACAGTCCCGCCTTTTTGGAAAGGAGAAACAGAACAACTTCTAACAGACCCCAGGAGGGATTTTATTTACAAGAGAAGAACTCTAGGTGCAAATGGACTGGGTTTTCATGTCTCGAAGGCAGGGTGTGACGTGAGATCTGCAGCTCCCAATACAGCTGGTGACCAAAGTGACTCATCAGGTTTGCCTGCTGAGCACAAGGAAGGAAAAGCCAGATCTCGTGTTTTAACTGCTGTACAACTTTGAGGGCAGGAACCCTGCTTTGTAATAATGAAAATCTCCCGAAGGGTTAAAATATGGGAAGGGAGCACAAATTTGCAGTCTCAACAACAAAGAACGTTTAAAAAAAGGTGAGAAAATACATGGAGTTTTTGGGCGAGGCCAAGGCCGGCCTTAGGCATGAGCCTCAAAGCCCAGGGAAAGTCAACAAATCCAGAGGCCCAGAAGCAACACAAGAGTGAGGAAACACACTGAAAATAAGGGAAAGGATAACATGAATACGAAAGAACCACTAAATTAATACACAAAACTATGAGCTGAGAGGTTTTTAAAGGCTCAACAAACAGACAAATCCCTACTAAATGGATCAAAAATAAGGAGAAAGCCAAATCACCAACATCCGAAATGACAAAGAAATCACCGCACATGATAAGAGAATAACCACAGTCACACAGGGCGGGAGCAAGATGGCAGCCGAGCCAGGAGGGGGTCAGCGACCTCCCCCCCAAGCTCCCCCACACAGAGCCAGCAAAAGCACCAGGAAGAGTTCTAATCTGGAAATCCAAGAGAAAAACAATCGCAGTTCGTCCTTTCTCCAGGCCAGGTCTAAGCTGGAGGCCGGGCAGAGAGGGCTGTGAAAAGAAGCTATGCCCTGTCCAGAACACACATTGTGGGCAGAGGTCACGCACCAGGGCAAGAGGAAGCCCCAGGCCTGGGTGACAGATCCAGGGAGCACGAAGAAGAGAACCTGCCCCCGAGGCCAGGGGTGGCACAGGGGGTCAGGAGCAATCTCAGCCCTCAGACAGTCTTCCAAGAGTAGGAAGTTCAGGAGGGGCAGAGCAAGGGCTCACCTCCAACTTCTAGCCCAGTCAGAAGCCTGCAGCTCTGTCCCTCTGACTGAGCAGAGCCTCCCAGTTGGCTGAGAGGGGCCCAGTCCAGCAGCATCTACTACTGCTCAGCCCCAAACCCAAGTGAGGAGCAGGCAGAGCTCGGACCAGCGGGGCAGGTATCTGATTCTGTCCTGAATCAGACCACTCTGGGAGCACTGAACGCTGGCTGCACCCAATGATCCTGGAATAACACAACACTTCATTTCCAAGAAAGATAGGACCAGACTAGACCTTCTCTCCAGAAGGGACCAGACCACAGCCCTAATGTAAACTCAGAAAATACCTGGAAGAATGAGCAAACCGAAAAAAGAACTCCACCACCAAAAGCTATGCTGGTGGAAGGGATGCTAAAGACACAAACTCAGAAGAAGAGAAAGGCTCTAAAACATCTACAGGCAAAACCTCCAAGAAAAACAATGCTTGGATACAAATTCAACTAGAATTCCTGGAAAAGATGAAGTGAGAGTTTTTAAAAAATTAAAGGATGTTTTTATAAACAAAATGAGAGCATGGCAGACACTGACTACCTGTGTGACCCTGGCTAAGTCACTTAACCTTGAGTGCCTCAGTTTCCTCATCTGTAAAATGAATGGAGAAGAGAATGGAAAGCCACTTCAATATCTTTGCCAAGAAAGTCCCAAAGTGGGTTATTAAGAGTCAGACACGACTAAAATGACCGAACGACCAGTCAGGGCCTGGCACACAGCAGGTGCTGAAGGAGTAGTGCCTGAATCAATCCTTCCTCCACAGTACCTGAAGGCAGCCACCACAGCTCCCCATATCTTCTCTTCTCCAGGCTGAGCAGGCACACTCCCTTCCAGAAGGGCTCCTATCCCACAGACTCCAAGCCTTTCATCACCCTAGCTACTCTCCTCTGGACTCTCTCCAGCTTAACCAGGTCCTTTTTAAACAGTGGGTATCAGAACTGACCCCAGTCCTCCACACAAGGATGGACAATCACTTCTCAGGCATGCTGGGCAAGGATTCTGTCTATGGGTTGGAGGGAAGGAGCTCACTCAGGAGGAGTTGGGGAGACAACATGAAAAGAACTACGTGTCCAGGGAGCAGGGTGAAATCCCAAGAGGGCAGGCCTCTTGTATAAGGTGGGTTCTGGCCTTGTCAAGGTTGTTAGGGTCTTTTTAATCCTGTTTTCTTAATCTCTTCTGCATGGCAGACACCCAGTGAAGGAGTGTTACCCATGCTTTTCTTCATCTGCAAACGGCATAAGCAAGATGTTCATATATTGAGCCAAATTACTGATGCAAATGTGAAGTGGCACAGAGCCCTGGTGTGCTGCACTGGAGACCCATGGCCACACTGGCAATGAGCTATTAACAATGACTTTTCCAGTCTCGACTCCATCCGGTGATATTATCATCTACTCCACAAGGATCCCACGAGACGCTATCAAATGCTTCGCTAAGATATCAGTAGATTCGGTTCCTTCTCATTGACTAATCAACCAAACCACTGGCGCTAACATATTGCTAGATCCACACATATCAGTGCTATGTCCATACACAGTACCATACACCAAGGACAAATGTCCAAAGGAAGCCAGCTCTCCTCTCACAGACGGCATTAATTAATCCTGTTGTCTGCGAAGCCATGCTGACTTTCTCTAACTTTTTTATGCTTTCTAAATCCTTCCCCATTCTCTATTTTAGAACTTTCCAGAACCAAATTTAAGCTAACCGAAACATAGCTGGCAAACAGTTGTTCTCCTGTCACATTCTAAACGAGGACATTGGTCATCTGATCTCGCGGCCCCCCTCTCCTCTCTATCATGGGCCAGACCCAGCAATGCTATTGGCCAACACCTGCCCCTGGGCCAGGGAGCCTGAACTCATCAAGGTGAGCTGGAGGACTCTTTTATCCTTATCTCCTTATCTACCTTGGGCAACAGCTCCCCATTAAGCCATTTTTGTCCTGTTATTTCCAGCATAAAGGTCACTCTCCTTAGCAGAGATAACAGAAACAAGGTCAGAGTTGAAAAGCTCTGCCTTTGCTCTGTTGTTGGTTTGTTGTTGTTTTTTTTTTTTTGAGTACATAAACTAGGCCATTCTTTACCTCAATGAATCATTTTTCCAGCCCAGCTCAGCTCAGGAGCAAGGTCTGTGAATCTTGGCAAAGAATCTAGCCCAAAACTGCTACATACGTGTGCAGGAACAGAACAGGGGCCTTCCCACTGTTATGCAAGAAGAGGTCCAGACTCAGTGCAGCAAGGCCTGACCTTGTACATAGATTAGGGAGAAGGGCTAGTGGGCGGCTCTGATACTCACTACTTAGTGGGGAACTGAGGAGGGACCCTCTGCCTAGGGTGCTGGTCTGAGGCACTGCGCAAATGCAGGTCCTAGGATGTCTCCTAAGTGATGGGGAAGGAGGGAAGCAAGCTGCAGCTGGGCAGCTCTGAGCCTGGGAGCAGAATGGGGTCTCTGATCCACCACCCTGGTCAGGCTGGAGCCTGCAGCAGCATAACCAGGGCAGAAGGCATGGGGGGTGGGGAGTGGGAGGTAAGGAGCTGCAGTTCTGTAACTCTGAACCTGTCGAGTTTTCCCCAGCTGGCAACCTGAAAGTCAAGACCAAAATAAAAGTCTAGGTACCCTCTTTCAAGAAATGATAAAAGAAAACTGTTCAGATTTCCTAGAAGCAGAAGGCAAAGTTGAAGCACTTGACTTCTGGAAAAGGCTCCCAAATGAAAAGTCCCAGGCACATCATGGCCCAAATGCAGAGCTTCCAGGACAAAGGAAAACACTGCCAGGAGCAAGAAAGATCAAGTACCAAGGAGCTGCAGCCAGAATCCCCCAGGACTTAGCAGCCATCACCATCAGGAAGCAGCAGGGTTGGAACAGGACATTGCAGAAGGCAAAAAATACGTAACAACAACGCACAAGTGTTTGCTCACCTAGCAAAACTGAGTATAATCTTACAGGGGGCACAAGGACTGTTAATGAAATGGAAAATGGAAGATTCCCAAGAATTCCTGAGGAAGGGACCTGAGAAATGTCTAAGGAGAAAAAAGGCAATTATAAGGAAGTCAATGAACAAAGATGAACAGTATACATTCTACTACGGAGAGAGAGCATGCGTATCTCCTAACAGGGAGGACCTAGGAAGACAGGGCCTGAAAGTGTTTTTTTAATGTTTGGATGGGATCCCAATAAAAGAAGGAAAGGGGGGGGGAGGAATGCACTGTGGGGGAGGGGAACGTCCCTCTCATCTTAACTGGTCAGAGGAGAGAACACACACACACACACACACACACAAGAATATGTTTCACTCAACAGGAAAACAGGAGGGGAGGAAGAGACAGGAGAAGAGAAGGGATTAGGGCAGGCAGAAGGTAAGGGAGACCAACATGAACCGAGGAGGGTGTGACAAAGGAGGAGAGCCTGTCAGGCGGCCGTGGGAGGGGAGAGAAGAGCAGAGGCCGAGGACCAGCTCTCCCAGTGAGGGCCGGGGGATGAATGTGCTCTTCTCCATGAGCCAGGAACACCAACTACTGCAGGAAAGACTCCAACTTGACAAAAGCTGCTGGGAAAACCCGAATTCAGTCTGGCAGAAAATGGGGTCATGCAACTACCTTATCAAGAGGGTTCTTCTACAACAATGAACTCCAACAGATGCGTGATCTGATAGAATCAAATCAGAGAACAGACCTCACACAACCAGACCAGACCAGGACTCTGGCCTCAACAAGGAATGGAGATGATCAGAGATAGTAAAGTGAATGAGCCAGCTAAAACAGAGTTGAAAAGCAGCTGAACAGGAAAATAAATGCAGCCAGATTTAGAGAGAAACAATTATTCCAAAGATCTTCATAAAAAAATTTCTCTGGTAAATGTTTAATATCCAAGATTCATAAACAACCGACATAAGTATGTAAGAATGGGAATCATTCTCCAGTAGGTAGTGAGGGGTAAGAGGGCATTAATGGTCAGCTCCCAAATGAAGAAATGAGAGTTATGAATAACCACGGAGAAAGCACAATCCCGGGCAATGATGTCTAGAGAAACAGAAATTACAGCTGAGAGCTTCCCGTGCACTGCTCACGGGACTGGCCAAAACCAGAGTTCCCAGACCAACTGACGACTGAGCTACAAGCCGAAAAACACTTTGCAGCTGCGCCCACGAAGTTACCAGCCTGTGCGTGCCAAGGGTACCTTGGCACCCTCTGAGGATCACTGCCCAAAGACACCGGGAAAGTATCTTTGCAGCACTTTTTGTTATAGCCAAGAACTGGGCAGAAATGTGACCGCCTACCATCAGATTAGAACGACTGAACAAATCAGGGTATGTGAATGAGTGGGGATATCGCCGTGCCACGAGAAATGTGGAAAGAGAAGAATGCCAGAGGCCTGGGAAGACCTCGCAACTGGGCACACACGAGGAGCAGAACCAGGCGGTGATTTACACAATGGCCCATCATGATGCCCAAAGGACACCCTCAGCCAAGGATGAAGCTGGCCCACTGCCCACTCCTTGGCAGAATAGCAACGGCCTGGAGGTTCACCGCCATGAGGCCGTGGCCAATGTGTCGACTGGCTTTGCATGATTAGAAGGGAGGGAACAGGGACAAGGATTACAGGGTAGTGATGGACATTTTAAGAATGTGCATTAATAAAACAATTTTTAATGGAAAAACATGAGGAAGTCCTCATTATGGCTGGGCACCGAGCTGCTTCTCACTAAATCAAGTGACCTAGGAGGACGTCAAAGGATACCCACAGCATCTTGTCAGTTCCTGAGGTGGAAGCAGGGGAAGCAGCAAAGTGTGTCAGGGCCTAAGACCAAATGTTTCTGAGTCAGGTTTGCAGTGGTTTACTTTAAACACCAGAAAGGAAATGACACAAAGCTCGACTTGTCCAAGGTCAGGTGTTCTCAACCAAGTTCATTTTTTAAGCCATGTGTGAGCCTCAGCCAGCTCCCAGGAAGCTTTGCTGGAGGACAGTCTGCAGGCTGATGGTCGAGTGTAGGCTTTAGGAGGCCAGGGTGGTCTCATTTGTGTCTGTGTGTCCCCAGGATGAAGCACAGAGTGCCTTTACATCTGCTTACGGGCTCAGGGAACAACACACAGAAAAAGCCAGGGTAAGGTAAAACCCAGGTAAAACCCAGCCCCGTGTCCTAGTCACAGCACTGAGGTGTGAAGGAAGGCACTGCCCACTGGTCACCGAACCACTGCTAAAATGTCCCTCTCCTTGGCCGCTTCCAAGCTGATTGAGAAATCCAGTGAAATTATGCATGTAATCTCAAATCCAACTCTCAATTCTTATTAAAAACGCTCGATATCCTAAGAATAAACAGACCTTAGTCAGTCAATAAATAGTAAGCACATAGTAGGTGCCTGAATAGGATGGGGGAGACATCGGGCAAACAACCATCTATAAACAAGCCCTCTAATTAGGGAGAAGGCGGGGATTGAGAGGGACTGGGACAGGCTTCCTGTGGAAGGCAGGAAGCCAGGGCAGCTGAGGAGGAGGAGGAGGGAGCAACTCCAGGCCTGGGGGACAATGTGGGAGTGAGAGATGGAGG
This sequence comes from Pseudochirops cupreus, assembly GCA_028627135.1. Classification (NCBI taxonomy): domain Eukaryota; kingdom Metazoa; phylum Chordata; class Mammalia; order Diprotodontia; family Pseudocheiridae; genus Pseudochirops; species Pseudochirops cupreus. The sequence goes on along the minus strand of CM053581.1, from coordinate 2,450,702 downwards.
GTCTTCTTCAGGAACAGCCAGGAGGCCAGGGTCATTGGATCTGAGTATGTGCTGGGGGTGAGGTTGTAAGAAACCTAGAGAGGCAGGAGGGGGCAGGTCAGGAAGGGCCCAACAGAGCACTTTGTATTTGCTCCTGGAGGTGAGAGGGAGCTGCTAAAGGTCATTGAGTCGGGGCGGGTGGGGAGAGGGGTAGCCCTTAAGGAAAATCATTTTAGTGGCTGAATGGAGGGAGGATTGGACAGGGGAAGAGGCTTGAGGCAGGCAGACCCCAGCCCCCAGCCCCCAGCAGGTTATTATTAAGTTCAGCTGTGAGGTGACATGGGCCTGCACCAAGGTGGGAGCACTGGGGAAGAAGGGGGCATGTCGGGGAGATGCTGCAAAGGGGAAATCAGAGGCTTTAGAGACAGCTTGGATATGGGTGGGATGAGGTGAGAGAATGAGGAGCCCGGATATCTGGGGCTGGGAGGGTGGTGCCCTCTCCAGTCACAGGGAAGGTAGGAGGGGTAAAAGTTTATGGGGAGAGATAGTGTTTGGTTTTGGACATGCTGTGTTTCAGGTGCCTACGGGTCATCCAGCTGAAGATGTCTGAATGGCAGCAGGAGATGGGATACTGGAGGTCAGCAGAGAGGCTGGGGCATGATTGGAGATCTGAGAATCATCAGCACAGAGATGGTCATTAAAACCACAGAAGCTGATGAGATCCCCAAATGAGCTAGTCTAGAGGAGAAGAGGGCCCGGACGGGACCCTGGGAGAAACGGAAAGGGCAGAGGGTGTGATTTGGGGGAGGATCCAGTGAAGGAGACTGAGAGGTGGGACACACAGAAGGGAACACCCAGAGAGAAGAGAGGATCCAGGAGGAGAGGGTGACCAGCAGGGTCAGAGGTCGCAAAGAGGTCAAGGAGCAAGAGGCCTGAGAAAAGGCCATTGGATTTGGCCACTAAGAGATCAAAGGTCACTTTGGAGGGCAGTACTGGTGGAAGGAGGAGGCTGGAAGATGGATTATAAAGGGTTAAAAAGAGAGTGAGAGGCGGGAAGTAGAGACAACTAGTGTACACCTGGCCTTTTTAAAGGGTTTAACCACAAGACAGGAAATGTGGGAGACTCATGGAGATAAAAGGATGAAGTGAAGGGTTCTGAGGATGGGGGAGACAACAGGCATGCTTGTTTGTGGGCTGTAGGAAATGAGGGAATGGGGGGTGAAGGCAGGTGAAAGCCACGGGAGGACAGATGGGGGGCTCTGTTGGAGGAGACAGGATGGGGAGGGGTCTCTTCAGCAGGTGTGAGACCGCTGGGGAGGCTTGAGGAAGGATGCGAAGGTGTGGAAGCTCCAGAGTGGGGAGAGCGAGCCGGTGAGGGAGGACAGCCCCGGCGGGCGAGGCCCCGCACAGCACCGTGTGACGTCAAACTGCACAGTGATCGTGAAATCTGCGTGCAGGAGCCAAGGAGGGAGAGCGCTGGGCAGGGCCGGCGCTGAGACTTCGTGATGATGTCACCCATTGTCCCGTTGGTCCAGGAGCGCACAGGGTACGTGATGCGGAAGAGTTAGGGGTCTTTCCGGGTCCCCACGGCCACTAGGCCCGCCGGCTCAGCAACAAGACAAGACAAAGGTAGGGAGAGAAGGGGCGCGGGCCAGGAGGAAACACGACCCCCTTTGGCAGGGAATAAGGGGGGCTGAGAGATCCCTGAAAGCCAGGCAAGATGTTATTTCACATAATTAAAGAACTAGACCACCAAGTCTGGGGTGGGGCGGGGATGCATCCACACAAATGACCCGAAGCCCAGGAAGCAGGGCTGGGGAGAGGAGCGACCCCCGAGGCCGCCGGGGCAGCTGCGCAGAGGGCGCCCCTCGAAACAACACGGCCCCGACTGGGAAGCCTGGGAAGTGGGTCTAACGGGACTGCTCGTGGCTGGGCCGATCCAGCCCCACGCCGAGGGCCGCCCCCCGCACTCCCCGGGGCGCCCTGCGGAGCTAGAGAAGCGGGGGACCCCAGACGCCGTGCCCCACCCCCACCGCACTCACCCGCACGCAGGCAGAGGCCTGGCCGGCTACAGTCTGCACACCAGCTCCTGCACAGCCGCCCTTAAAGCCACGGCCCCGCCCCCGGGTTCACCCGGACACGCCCCCAGCACCTTCCGGAGGCATGCAGCAGGCGCTCCATAAATGCGCCCCGACTGGAGCCGCGCGGGAGGGGGCAGCTCCTCCACAGCACCCCCATCGCCGAGGGCTCGCCCCTCCCCAACAGTAATACAGTGCGGGGGCCTCCGGGGTC
>CM053581.1:2377292-2448331 GCA_028627135.1 Pseudochirops cupreus | reverse complement strand
GGGCCCCCCCCCCCCCCGCTCACCTCGGTACCGCCCGCTCGCCACCGGCAGCGATTCCCGCCCACTCGGAGGGCAATCCAGCACCGCCCGCGCGGCCCCGCCCACCGTGACGTCAGCGCGCCGGCACGCCCAGCACGCGCAATGACGGCGCCGCTGGTGGGGGGGCGGGGTCAGCCGGGCCGGGCCGTTGGGTCAGACTGAGGCTGCTGAGGGGCGGGGGAGGCCCTCCTCCGGCGGGCACTGCGCATGCGCGCTCCGGCCTAGGGGCACCTACCTGTCCGTGAACGTCCGGCTGCGCCGATTGAGCGCCTGCTGGATACCAGGCACCGGAGCACCGCCACGGCTGCCTGCGGTACCTCGGGACCTCCCTGCTTTATCCCCCAGGAGGCTCACTATTGGGTTGACCCCATCAGCCTGGGCTCCCCCCCTCATCAACAGCCTCTGCCCCCGTGCACCCCAAATCTCTTTAGGAGGGAGCCCTGACACCCCCTCATGTCTCGCCTGGCTGCTGCTTTGACCGACTTCTCCCCGCTCTCCTCCAGCTCCCTGTTAGACTGTAAGTTTCCCGAAGGCAGGCACTCTCCTCTTCCCCAGCGTATCCCGGCCCCTGCCTGTATCCAGGATGCTCACGCACATTACTGACCTTCCGCTAGACTAGAGAGATTAGTCTCCGCATTCCTCCGTTGTTGCGAAGCCCCGGGGACTCCGAGGCAGGACGGGAAAGCGGCCTGGCCCCAGAAGCTGCTGCTGTCCTGGAGACCTCACGGAGAACTTTCAGGGACCGCAGGGCACCCCTGACACGCGGGCCGGAGGCCGGCCCAGTGCACATCCCCCGGGCTGACCCGGGGCCAGAAAAGGGGCAAGAGCCCAGCCGGCTCTAGGGTCTGTCCCCAAGGGGGGAGGGGGCCCAGGCAGCAGGGGTGCAGCCCCGGAGCAGAGAAGGGGGCACAGGGAGAGATGCTGCGGAAGCCCCTGGTTGGGTGGGGGAGGGACGAGGCTCAACGACACCTGCCACCGGGGCTAGGGGCCCGAGAGACCCCGAGCCGGGGCTGTCCTCCTTCCCAGCCCTGGGAAGTTCGGAAGATGAGCGCCTTTGGGGCGCAGGAGCCCGGGAAGGATAAGGAGTTCAATTTGGGGACGTGTTGAGTTTAGATGTCCAGGAGACAGCCAGCTTGAGATGCCACTAGGCCACTGGAGATAGAAGAAGGAGGAGCAGAGATGTGGGCTGGGGCTGGGGGAATGGGTCGGCGCGCACAAGTGAGTCAAGTAGGCAGGTTGGTTGTTGTCCTTCATGCTCAGAGAGGACCCAAAAGCCCTAATTATGTCAGGGTCAATTCCCAGGGTGTCTGACTGGGGGCCCATCGGACAGGCATAATTTGATTAAGAGGAAAACAGGAAAAGTAAGTTGCCCGTATCATTGTTTTTTAAAAATTGCAACAAATAAAGAAAAGTAAAAGCATATTGGAAACTCTTTTGCCCAAGCACATGCCAATAAACCCAAAACTTAAATGAAACAAATGGATGTTTACACTAACAAGAAGTTGCTCGTGCTCAGATCACCCAAGATTCAGAGATGCTTCTGGGAGAAGACACCCGGGGTTCTACTACGTAGGTGGAAGTAACCTTTCCCCATTGGCTATGGAGTTGGCAGAGGCTGCGTCTTTAAAATGACCAGACTGGGACTCTGGCTCTCTCTCCCACTGATTCCAGGGCTATGGAGCTTCTGTTCATCCACAGCATGAACTAATTGGGAGGGGGAGGGAAGGCTACCTTCAACCCCTTTCAGACCCTGTGGTCGCTGAAAAAGAACTTGGAACGTTGGTCTGTTTCATCTGCCCTTTACCGTTCTAGGAGCAGAACCCCAAGTGTCCTGGCCTTAAGCCGTGGAGCCCTTGAAGGCAGGATTCTAGGCCAAACATTGCCGCCAGTCCAGCAGGGGAGCCAGGGTGCCAGGATGTGAGCTGAGGGGACTTTGGACTTGGAACTTCTTGGAGCTGTGAGAAATAGGAACCGAGCAAACTGTGAACCTAGTTTTTCTTCCCCTCCCCAAAACTGAGGTGGTACAGGGTGGGGATGGTTTCCTCCCCCCCCCCCTCATTGTGGAGGGTGATGCTTGTATGTTTGTTCTTCTGTTCCTTTAAAGTAAATATTCCTTTGTTGAAGTTAGTCCACAATTAAGTGCTTTGGGGCCGCTAGATGGCTCAGTGAATAGAGCACCGTCCCTGGAGTCAGGAGAACCTGAGTTCAAATCCGACCTCAGACACTTAACACAAAAACTAGCCGTGTGACCTTGCTAAAGTCACTTAACCCCAATTGCCCTCCGAAAGAAAAGCAAAAAGACAATTAAGTGGTTAAATGGAAGTCAGGCACAAGGGACCCCTAAAGGCACTGGCAGAGATTAGACTCCCAAACATACCTCCCCCTTAAGGGTATTAGAGAGCCCTGGGGGAGAAGTGAAAATAACTTACCTGGTCTTTGGCAGCCTAAACTATGGTGCTCATAATTTACGTTACAAAAAATATAAAATTCTCAGGTTAATAGAATAAGAAATAAAGAATTTAAACAACTCAATTTCAGTGGAAGAAATTGAACAAACCATAAATGAACTTCCAAATGAAAAAACCACTGGACCTGGTCTATTCACATATGAATTCTATCAAACATTCAAAGAACAATCAATTCCAATATTACATAAACCATCTGCAAAAATAGCAAAAGAAGAGATCCCATCTAATTCATTCTATGACGCAGATGTGATCTTGACATATAAACCAAAGACTATGAAAACAGAAATTGAAAACCATAGACCAGCATCCCTAAGGAACAGCGATGCAAAAAATTTGGAATAAGCTTTCAGCAAAGAAGCTAAAAAAAGATTGTGCAGTATGGTCAGGTTGGATTCATACCAGAAATGCCAGCTTGGTTTATTATTAGGAATGCTATGAACTAAATTAACCATGCTAATAGTAAAATAAATATGTGATTTTTATAAATATTTGTAGAAAAAGCTTTTGACAAAATACAGTAACCATTTCTGGAAAAAAAAAAAACAACCAAAAAACAAAACCCAAACTAGAAAACATAGAAATACATGGTGCTTTCCTGAAATGAAAAATAGCCCAGAACTGTCATTACATGTAATGAAGATAAGCTAGACTCCTTTCCAATAAATTCAAGAGCAAAACAAAAAATGCTCACGGTCACCACTTCTGTTTGACATAGGTCTAGAAATACTGCCCAATATCAAGAAAAAGGGATTGGGGGAATAAGTCAACTTTCTGTACTTGATGTGACTATTTACTTAAAGAACCCTGAGGAGTCAAGTAAAAATGAACTGAAACAACTTAATTTCAGCGATCTTTCAAAACATAAAATTAATCCTCACTAATCATCAGCATTTCTATATGATACCAATAAAACCTGGAAAATAAAATAGAGAAATGCTGCTTAAAATTACTATGGAATGTATAAAATACATGGAAATCTTTCCAAGATGCACATAAGAACCATATGAATATAATTATAAACCACTGTCTACAGAAATAAAGAGAGACCTAAATAATTGGAAAACTATTCATGGATAGGACAAGTCAACACAGAAAAATGATAATACTACCTAAGTTATTTGCGTATCCAATACCGTACCAATCAAACTACAGCAGATTTACTTACAGAAGTGGAAAAAATAATGATGAAATTCGTGTGGAGACAGAAAAGGTAAAGAATGTCAAGAAAAATGATGAAAATTAGTCGGAATGAAGGAGATCTCAGTAGCAGCAGGTCTCACACTAACTACTACACAAGAGCGGTGATTCTCAAAACGGTTTTTGTTGTTCAGTCACGTCCGACTGCGACCCTCTTTGGGGTTTCTTGGCAAAGACACTGGAGCAGTTTGCTGGCTTCCTTTCTAGTTCATTTTACAGATGAGGACGTTGAAGCAAACAGGGTTAAGTGACTGGCCCAGGGTCACACAGCTAGTAGGTGTCTGAGACCAGATCTGAATTCAGGAAGATGTGTCTTCTTGACTCTAGACCAGGCACTCTATCCACTATGCCATCCAGCTGTCTCAAAACAATTTAATACTAGTTAAAAAATGGAGATTCGTCAGTGGAACCAAGTACGTATACAATGAACAGAAGCAAGTATTCCTCATATTCAGTAAGCAAAAAAGTCCCAGTTGATTGGATAAGAATTCAGTTACTTAACAAAATCTACTGTGGAAATTAGATGGCAATATGTAAGAAGTTAGATTTTGCCTAACAACTCACACCTGATATAAAGATAAACTACCAATAGGTATGTGACTTATATATAAAAAGCCATATCATTTAAGAAAAACAAAGAGGAACATGGACAAAGTTACCTATCAGATACTTATTCTATGGGTCAAATAAAAATTTGTGACCATCAAGAAAGAGAGAATATCAGAAGATAAAATGAACAATTTTGATTGTTTAAGATTAAAAAGTTTTTCTACAAATAAATCTCATAAAGCTAAGGTAAAAAGGGAAGAACTGGGGAAAATCTTTTCAGCACGTTTCCGTGATAAAGACCTCGTTTCCAAAATGAGTTTTCCTTAGACGTGTCAAGTCATTTCAGATACTTTAAAAAGTACCAAAGCTCTGGTAAGCATCTAACCCACCTGGAAACTCTTGCCTTGGCCAGTCATTCATGGAGCAGCCTCAGGAGTCCAGCAGGATTGATCCTCAAGGTGGACTGCAGCCGTTCGTGAAGACTGTCCAAAGAAGCAACGCAGGATGTGGTGTTCAGAGTTCCCACTCCAGAAGAATCACTCATCCTTGAAATGAGTGCCTCTTTGATTGCACTTTGCTACATTTCCCCAAAACAGGAGCGTCCAGTTGGAGCTTTCTTCCATCGATGAGTATGGTGCTGTACTCATGGCAAACCCCTATTGAAATGAGTTTTGTCAAGACCCCAGTTTAAACATCTGCCTACTAAGGGGGCTCACCTCTCTCCAAAGGTGCTGGAGATGGCGCTCACTTTTGAAAACTGCACATTCCTGGTAGATACACCCATGTCTGCTTTCATTGGGACAAAAAATAATAGAATTAGCTGATAAGGAAGTGAAAATTTGGGCTTTTATTTTTTTTTAACTTTTGTCTATTTTTCGTTTACATCATTCATTTCCATGAGATTTTGAGTTACAAATTTTCTCTCCATCTTTCCCCTACCCACCACCCCAAAACAGCCATCCCACTCTACACTCCCTCCCTCAATCCACTCTCTCCTATATCCTCCCCCATCACCCCTCTGACTTTCCTATAGGGCAAGATGAATCTCCCTACCCCAGTACCTGTATATCTTATTTCCCAGTCGCATGTAAATAATAATAATGATAATTATATATACACATATATTTTTAACATTTGATTTTAGAACTTTAAATTCTAGATTCTTTCCCTTCCTTCCTTGTCACCCACCCCCATTGGAAAGACAAGCAATTCAGTACAGGCTGTACATGTGTAATCTCCACAATGGACATATTGTGTAAGACTGTACATTTCCCTCCTTCCTATTCCACCCCGCACTCGTTCTGTTCTCTACTTTGTATGGGGGAAAGTTGATACAAAAGCTTCCTAACAATAGAGGGCAGCTAGATGGTACAGCCCTGGAGTCAGAAGGACTTGAGTTCAAATCTAGTCTCAGACACTCGACACTTAACTAGCTTTGTGACCTTGGGTAAGTCACTTAACCCCAATTGCCTTGTCTTCTCCCTCTCCACCCTCCCAAAAAAACCCCAACTTCCTAACAATGCACATCACTACTATCATTAATAGTAATAGCATTTCTATGGCACTATAAGATTTTCAAAAGCATTTTACAGGCTATTTGCTCCTCGCCATAATCCTTGAAGGTAGACATTACTCAGGAGATGACTTTCCCAGGGTCACAGAGTCAGTAAATGTCTGAGGTTGGATCTGAGCTCAGGTCTTCCTGACTCCAGGTTCTCTCCACTGAGCCACCTGGCACCAGGTGAGATACAGGGAGCTAATCCTTTCCCTCTTGGCTTAGAGATGTATAGCTCAAGAAGGCCCTGGCAGCTTGGACCTATATTTCATTATTGTTGGATCCTTTGCATATCCAGAATGCAATTCCAGGTTAGACAGTAACAAGGTGTCTGTCAGTCCATAACAATAATTTCTATATCCAAGACCTGGTCCAAATTTCTGGTGTTGGTAGAAAGCTTCTAATTTATAAAACAGATTCTCCAATCTATATTCCTGCTGACCAGAGTCAGCAAGGAATAATTCTTTACAGTACTTGGTAATTTTTAAAGCATTTTTCATGCAAGTTGTCATAGCATGCTCCATAAAAGTCCTGTTCTGATGTTTCTTTGGTAGTGTGGGTTTGACTCTGACCTTAGGGGTTAGGCCATCAGAACCTAATATAGCTGAAGGTGTTATCGAATTCAAAAGACCATAGATTTGGGGCTGAAAGGGTCCTTAAAGCTCATTAAATCCAACCCTCTGATTTTATAGATGAGGAAACTCAAGTGATTTGCTGAGGCTCATGCAGGGTCTGGGTTGAGGTTCCACCCAGATCTTCCTGACTCCAAGTCCAACTTTCTGCTCACAACAAGTCAATTGTATAAGTGCTTAGTAGGCCCCTACCATATGCCAGACACTTGGCTACATGCTGGGTAATCAGAAGTAACAATAAAATAGCCCTGCCCTAAAGGCTTCCAGGGTGGCTTATTGGCATTTCTCCTTCAAGGACCTCCCTGTGTTCAAAGGTTCATCACTGGGAGAGTTGGCCATCCCTAGATGGATGTGTTGGCCCCAGCAGCTAACACCTGTACTCTTACTAAGGCATGGAGAAGGTGGGAGAACCCTCAAAACAGCAAACTTTTCTCTGGGACTTGCTTTCAAATTTGCCCACCCTGGCATGATCTCACCAGAACCCCACCAACAGCTTTCCTCCATCTCACTACTGAATTAACCAAGTTTCATGGATTGGGAAACTGAGGCTCAAGTCACCCAGTGCCAGTAAACAATGGAGCCCAGGCTGGAAGTCCAGGTCTTTCAGTGTCCCCATCAAGATCTGTGCTAATGGAAGAATGACAAAAACAGTTGGTGTCCCAGATATTTGGAGAAGGGATCTTGACATCACCCAAGTAAGCAGGACAGTGGGTGGGTGAGATCTTCATTTATGACTTTTGTACTTAGTTTGTGAGGCAAGACTGTCCTGGGTTCTACTAGCAGACATTGCATTATACTCTGTCAAGGCTAGGTCTGTAACTTTGGGCAGAAGGCTAGCTTTGGCTAAGAACACTGGGCTTGGACTTAGCCCTGGCTACTTTCCAGGTGTGGCCTTTGGCCATTCTAGGCCCATGGTTTCTTCTTTGTTTCTTCCTATATAAGAAAAGAGATGTGAGCTAGCCAACTTTATGGTCTATTCAACCCGCAAGCCTCTGATTTTCTCCCATTTATTTTCTGGGATCAAGGCTTTGTTCCTATTTCTTAGTAATAGTTAATACTCATTATTGTGCCAAGCACTAGGCTAAGTGCTGAGGACACAAAGAATGGGGAAAGACTTTTTCTGCCCTCAAAGAGCTCCCAGCTTAATAGGAGACACAGCAAGCAAACAACCATCCACAAATAAGATACAAGCAGAGTAAACTGGGGATAATTAAGAGAAGGAAGACTCTCGAGTTGAGAGAGATTGGGAAAGACTTCCTGTACAAGGTGGGTTTTAGCTGAAGCTTGAAGGAAATCAGGAAACCCCGGAGGCAGAGACAGGAGGGAGATTGTTGCAGGTGTAGGGGCCCAGAGTGGGGCAATGGAGGCATGTATGAGGAGTGACCAGGAGGCTGATGTCACTAGATCACAGAGTAGGTGGTGAGGTGGAAGAAAGAGGAAGACAGGAAAGGTGGGACAGCTTGGAACGACTTCTGAACTTAAATCCCATTCAATATTTCCCAGATTATAGGACTGCAGGGACATTTTGTGCCAGGGTAGATTTCTTCCCCTTTAGTTAGATCATCACAGAACTGATTCCAGAGCACCATATCTTGGACCCATTTTCATGTCAAGGACACATTGGGTTGCCTGGTGAAGCCTTGGGACTTCATGATGTTCTCAAATTCACAAGATACAATGCACAAAGTAGAAGCAGAGAAAAAAAAAAAGACCTTTAGTTTCTCCAGAAATAATATATCTCTAGTCTAAAAATCCTTTCCAGACATTCCTCCATTTGAATATGCCAAGAATAAAGGGGCCTTTCTTAGGGAAATGAATAGGGGCAGAAACTAAATCTTGAACAAAGAGAATCTCTTGTCTTGTGGACATTCTTGCCTTCCCAGGTTCCAAATCCCAAAGTCCCACCCTGGGCAATGCTCTTCTCCATTTAGAAAGGATTCAGATATTGATCCCAGCGAGGGGGGGGGGGGTCCTTTGGTTTCTCCTGGGGAACAATTGAGGTGTATGGACACAGACAAGGAGCTGAGTCATGACTGTGGTTCTGGAATGTTAACTACCAATGGTATCTTCACATAAGCCTTTCCTTATTCAAGGTTCCTATAAATGTGACCTCAAAACCTCTTGGGGTGGAGGGACATGTCTGACAGCTTGGGGTATGGTGCCAGTCTCAACATTTGGCCCTCTAGGCTAGAAATGTTTGAATATCAGAATACCCAAGCTGAGAAACTAGCTTCATATTTTTACTGAAAACATTGAAACTCTTCTCCAAAGTTCCCTCTTCTCCCCTCTTCTTCATCTCACATGTCCCAAATAATTTTTGCCTTTATTTCTTCATTCACTTGTTTCTTGTCTCACGTGATGAAGTGGTGCTTCTCCTTGCCAAGACAAACCCCTCTATCTTCTCTTCTATCACCCTGACTCACTCACTTATCTTCAGTCTCGCCCTGTCTCTTGGCTGCTTCCCTATGCCCTGCAAATATGCCCAGGTCCCCATACTCAAAAACCTTTATTTGATCCATCCATTCATCCATCCATCCCTGCTAGCTGTCATACCAAAGCTCTTCTTCCTTTTGTGACTGAACTCCTTGAGAAGACCATCTACAGTAGGAGTCTCCACTTCCACTCTTCTAACTTTCTTCTTAATTCTCTACTGTATGACTTCTGACCTCATCATTCAATCAAATCTGGTCTCTCTAAGGTTAACAAGGATCTTATAATAGTGAAAGCAAATGACCTGTTCTCAATCCTCATCCTTCCTGACCTCCTTACAGCCTTTGACACTGTTGATCACCCTCCTCTCCTTGATACCCTCTTCTCTCTAGACTTTCAGGATCCTACTCTCTCTTCCTTCTTCTCCCATCTACCTGACCCCTCCTCAGTTTCCTTTGCTAATTCTTCATCCAGGTCATGCCCCCTAATCATAGGTTAGGTGGTCCACAGGGGTTCTGTTCTGGGCCCTCTCCTCTTCTCCCTCTGTAGTATTTAGCAAGGTGGTCATATCAGATCCCATGGATTCAATGATCATTTCTAAACTGATCATTCTGAAATCTACTTACCAAGCATTAATCTCTCTGCTGACCTCCAGTCTTTTTTCTCTGACAGTCTATTAGACATCTTGAATTGGCTATCCTGTAGATATCTTAAACTCAACATGTACAAAACTGAAATTACGATCTTTCCCTCAAAGCCTTTCCCCCTTCAACCTATTGGTAATGAGACAGACAGTCTCTGGGTCTCCCAGGCTCACAGCCTAGGTGTGGCCCTTGACTCCTTTCACCCCCATATCCAGTTCACCCCCAAGGCCTGTTAGTCTTGCCTTTCTAACATCTCTTGCATGGCACCCTTCTCTCTCCTTTGATGATGCCATCTCCTTGATCGAGGCTGTCTTTACCTCCTACCTGGAGTACTTCCATAGCCAGCTGTTGTTGTCTTTCTGCCATGAGCCTCTCTCTGGTATGCCCAGGGCATCCCTTACTTGACTGTCAAAGCCCAGGCCCAATCACGTCCCTCACCTATGCAATAGGGCCAGTGGCTCCCAGTTACCTCAAGGACAAAATAGAAAATCCTTGGCTTTACGTTCAAAGCCCTTCATAATTGCACACCCCTCCCCCCTTCTAGTCTTCCCATCCTTATACTTCCCCGAGTATTCTGCAGTCCAGCAACACCCGCACCTTGAACAATACTCTCCATCTCTCAACTCTGCCCATTTCTCTGACTGTCCCTCAGGCCTGGAGTCTCTCCCTCATCATCTCTGCTTCCTGGGCTCCCTGGCTTCCTTCAAGTCCTGCTAAAATCCCACCCTCTCCAGCAAGACGCTCTCCTGCCACCCCACTCCCCCCTTAACTGTGGCATTTCCCCTCTGCTGCTTATTTCCTGTTTCTCCAGGAAAGGTGTGTTTGAACAGCCATTTGCCTGTGGTCTCTCCCATGAAGCAGGGAACTGCTGGAGGGCAAGGATTGCCTTTTACCCCCCTTGACTGGCTTGTGCTCATTGCAACAGCTGACACACAGGAGGCACTTACTTAATATGTGTTTACTGACTGGCCAATGAAGCACAATTGTCACTGGCAGACTTGTGCCTCAAAGTCAGAGTACAGGATTCCCTCCCACCCCCCACCCCCACATCCCAGCATAGGACTACAAAGGAAAGTACAGGTTAATGAAAATAAAGTATTTTTCCCTAGGCAAGTTCATGGCCTCCTTGAAATGTGTCCACAGACACATGAACCTATGCCTAGGACCCCAGATCTAAATGCTCTCATGAAGCACTGATTTTCTGGGGAGTGCCAAGTTAGGTACCTGTAATGTTAATGGGATTTAAGATCTTGCAGCCCATTAATAGGTCTCTCATGGAGCTCATTAAGGGAAGCTTCCTTAGGGGAGACTTGCTTATGGGAAGGCTTTCACACCTTTTGCTAATTTCTAATTAGGCCCTGATGTCCTCTGGCTCTGAGAAGTGTGTATATACTCTGAGTTGGTATTTTGCTTTGGGGGCTGTTTACGAGAAGGATCTTGTGAGTGCCTGGTTGAGATTCTGAGTGGCCATATGTTCAGAGCTCCTGGCCTGCTCAGATATAAAGGCTCTCTCCATCCAGGGATGTATGTAAAGTGTATAGCACTATTGCTTTGATTCAGGCAGTCAGAGCCTTGTCTGTTGGTCTTTATTCCTGTGATTCTATTTTCTCTGAAGTTCCTCTAAACTAGCGAATACAATTTAAAAAGATTGTTGACCCCTTAAACAGCTCTCTTTCCTAGTTAAGCAGATCTGAGAACCTGTGCCAGCAGCTGTCCTGAGGATGCCAGTGTGGTTGCAGAGACAGCACCTAAAGCACTTTAGGTGGGGTTTTATTGATTTGGGTGAGGATGCCCTGGTCCTCTTGTGAAGCCACTCATAGTGAGCTTTGGTGAGGTGACCAGCAAGGTCAGCTTAGGTATCAGTAATTCATTTAATATACAAACCAGATGCTAAGGAAGCCACTGGCAAGAACAAAGTCCCCACACACGCGAAGATATTTATGGCATCTCTTTTTGTGATAACCAAGTATTAGAAAGAGAGCAGATGCCCATCAGTTGGGGAATGCCTAAGCAAATTGTGGTGTCTGAATGGCATGAAATGTACGCGGGTGCACACACACACACACACACACATACACACACTCACATATACCACACACACATATGCAAATAAATATATACATATATGCCTATACACATATATACATATCCATACACATACACACACATATTCATACACACACTCATACACACGTATACACACACCACATACACACACATCACACACACATACATACAAATACACATAATCACACACATACCACACACATACCATACACACCACACATACATACACCGCACACACACATACACATACATACACATACATGCATACTCACACACATCCACACACACCACATATACACATATACACATGCTTACACACATATGCCTATAAATATATACCTATACACACACATACATATCCTCACACATAGATACACTCACCCACTCACGCACACACCACACACACTCACGCACACATACACAATCATACACATATGCACATAAATATATACATATATGCCTATATACACATGTACATATCCACATACAAGCATACACATACACATATTCATACATACACTTATACACACATATGCACACCACATACACACATACCACACACCACACACACACTCACAGTATACTCACACACATACACACACTCACATACTCACATGCACTCACACACACACATACATATACATGTACATACACTCCCACACACCACACACATACACATACATACACATACTCACACACATACCACACACACACACCATACACACCACACACACATATATACACCACACATATCTACACACACATCCACACACATATATACATTCATGCACATATACATATAAATATATACCTATACATATATACATATCCTCACACACACATACATGTACACACACACACCACACCACACACACAATACACACACAAACTCACACAATATGCATATAAATGCATACATATATGCCTATACACACATATACATATCCACACACATACACAAATATACACATATATTACTGTGTAGTATGAAATGATGAACGTAACGAATAGAGAAACCTGAGAAGAACTCCCTGCATGGTCATTGCTGAGGGAAGTCACCAGACCAAAGAAAACAAGATATCCAATGACTATGACATGTAAACATGGGAACAATCACGTGCACCCCAAAATCCAGAATGAATGTTGCAAAGTTACAAAGAAGACACATAATTCAAACAAGTGGAGATGAAGAGAGAGCCTCCCCACCCCTTTGCAAAGACGGGAAGGCCTTCTCAGACTGTTTCAGTGGATTGGTGAGTTTTGTGGATTTTGCCCCTCTTTTTATTTTTATTTTCCTCAGAAATATTATTATATAGGGTGGTGCTTAGAGAGAGGCATGGGGAGGGATATTGGGGGAAATCATGATAATTGTAATAAGACTCCAAATGACATCAAAATTAACTGATTTAAAAATGGATCAACCATTCAGCGTAGTGGCAGCGGAGTTATCATCTGCAATCCAGTGACGCTCTGGATCCCATGGCACTTGTTTGTTATTTCATTGTCTTGGCTAGAGCACAGCCCTGAGAGGCAGACTAAGCTTTAGTTCTGGGTCTTCCATGGGTGAATCTCTTAACCACCCTAGCCCCAGGATTTGAACAATGAATGAATGAGGGCTTTGTTCTGTTTCTATCTCAAAAGTCTATTGTCTGTGTTTGCTTCCCCCAGCTGGACTCTAAGCACCCAAAGAACAAGCCCAGCTTTCTGGATTTCTGGAATTTGGATATTATATTCCTAGGAGTTTTCTTTTTGGGATCTTTTTCAAGAGGTGATCAGTGAATTCTTTCAATTTCTATTTTGACCTCTGGTTCTAAAATATCAGGGCAATTTTCCTTGATAATTTTTTGAAGGATGATTTCTAGGCTCTTTTTGTGATCATGGCTTTCAGGTAGTCCAAAAATTTTTTAATTATCTTTCCTGGATCTATTTTCCAGGTCAGTGGTTTTTCCAATGAGATCTTTCAGATTGCCTTCTTTTTTTTTTTCATTTGTTTGGATCTGTTTTATAGTATCTTGATTTTTCATAAAGTCATTAGCTTCCATTTGCTCCAATCTAATTTTAAAGGAATTATTCTCTTCAGTGAGTTTTTGAAATTCCTTTTCCATCTGGGCAATTTGGCTTTTAAGGCATTCTTCTCCTCATTGGCTTTTTGGGCCTCTTTTGCCATTTGAGTTAGTCTATTTTTTTAAGGTGTTATTTTCTTCAGTATTATTTTGCGTCTCCTTTAGCAGACTGTTGACTTGTTTTCCATGATTTTTCTTGCATCATTCTCATTTCTCTTCCCAATTTTTCTTGCACTTCTCTTACTTGATTTTCAAAATCCTTTTTGAGCCCCTCCATGGCCTGTAACCAGTTCATATTTTTCTTGGAAACTTTTGATGCAGGAGTTTTGACTTTGTTGACTTCTTCTAGTTCCATGTTTTGATATTTTTTGTCCCCCAAAAAGGATTCTATGGTCTGATTGTAATGGACATCGTATCCTTAGACTGCAGCAGGTACTGTCCTTAGAGACCCCCAGAGGAGGGTTTATAAATGAAGATACTTTGTATCGAATACAAAAGTAATCCCAGAGTACACAGTAACTCCGGTTGGAGTAATGGACATTGTATCCTCAGACAGAGGCAGGTACTGTCCTTAGGGACCAACAGAGGAGGGTTTATAAATGAAGATACTTTGTATCCAACAAATCTTTTAAAAAGTAATCCCGAGCTTCCTCACAAGCCCAGCCAAGAAGACACCCTGCGATTGGAGCGTAGGAGCTCTTTTTTCCCAAACCAAGAAGTCATCTGGCAGCGCCTTGGACTTGCAGACGCCTATCTTTGATTCTAAGTCGTGTTCCTGGCATTTTGAGATGACAAGCTGCTGCCGCCCAGCAGCTTCCGAGCCTGCCTGTTCTGGTGGCTCTTCTTTGCTTGCTGTTTTCACTGCCCGGCTCATTATTTTACATACAGATGGCCCCAAGAGGCCCTCGCTGGGGTGGCCTGGGTTCAGTCCTTTGCTATTTTCTCATCCACCCAATTGTCTCAGTCCTGGTGCAGAGCTTGGCTCAGGAAACCCCCGCTTCTGACTTAGCAGACCAAAGTGCCTGGTAACCGCCCTTCCCAAGGCAGCTCTGCTCCATTGCCCAGCGACAGAATCTGGCCCATATGATCTGCGTTATTATTGCCAGCCAAGTAATGATTCTCCACATTGTTATCATTAGCAGCAATATTCTAATCCCTAATATCACCGAGTTCAGAAGAAATCACTCTGGAATTGTCTGCTCTTGATCATGGCCTGAGCCTTCCTTCCAGGCTGGGGCTGACATTTGAAAATAGTCTCATTTTCTGTGGTTTCATGCAGCCCACTCACTGTCTCTGGCCTGTCTCTCATTAAGACTTCCTCCTGTGGAAGAGAAAAAAATCCTGGAAATCTTGTTATTTTTTCCAGGATTTGGAGGCCTTTGACTCTTTTAGACTAACAGGGAATGTAATGACTAATTTCAGTTGAACACTCCTGGCCCTATGATGTTGCAAGATAACTTACATACCAAGAGCGGGGAAATGTGCACTAGTCTTTGATCCTAAAAATGGTTTTTGATGCAAAAATTGGCCATCCATTATGTTGAGAGGGAGATAGTAATTATGAGAGAGAGACATACACACATACACACACACACACATACACACACACACACACAGAGACAGAGACAGAGAGACACAGAAAAACAGACAGAGGCAGAGAGAGAAAGAGAGACAGAGACAGAGAGAGAGTCAGAACAAAATGGGAGATCTGAGTGAGGAGAAAAGGTGGCTATGGTTCTCTAATATTGTCCCCAGCCTTGTCTTTAGCCCAGCCAAGATGGGACATTTATTACTTGACCCTGCAGTGAGTTCTCACCTTCAAATGAGTCTGTTTTCTCTCTGTGAAAGAGATTTAGAGACATACAGACCATTTCCCCCTTCACTGGATCATTCATATAAAGGACTTAGTACTGGAAGGTGTCTTAGAGATGATCTGGTCTAATCCGTTCATTTTACATAAAGGTAAACTGAAGCTTTAAGCTCAAGAACCTTGCCCAAGGTTGCACAGCAGAGAAAGGCTGGGCAAGAATTCAAATCTAATTTCTTTGTCTCCAAACCTACTTTTATTTTCATTCCATTAAGTTTATTTCCCTTGCCCCTGTTCACTAAGGGCCCTTCTGGGTCTGCCTATAATTCCACAATTCTTCTTCCCATTCAGAACTACAAGGGGCTAAAGGCAAGACAGTGCTTCTTCTCTATTGCTAGTGGACATGTCTGAAGGTGCTTTTGCTGGAGAGCTGAGGCTGCTCCCCATGCACTTCGCATGAGGAGCATCACCAGCCCCTCAGCATGTCCACCTGACAGAGTTACTGAGTATCAACAGGGTGATAGAAGAGAATGTTCAGACAAGCCCATGAATTCTTTTTGAGACAAGGAAGGGATATTCAAGTAGAAATGTAAATCATGATACAAGGATTGGATTCTATCATGGAATACTAGAATCTCGTAAGAATCCCAGAGGAATTTTAAAAGGCAGCGAGGCAGGAGGTACCACAGATGGAGTGCTAGACTAGAGTCAGGAAGACTTGAGTTTGTGTTTAAAGCAAATTTTAAAAACTTTCTTTGCTGAGTTACCCTGGGCAAGTCACTAAGCACAGTGAGTGTGAGCAGGCTGACACACGTAATAAGTATGGAATGATGGCAAGGACCCCAGTAAATGATATCATTAGGGTACTATGATTGAAGAAGAGGAGCTTCTCATGTTGGGGAAAGCAAGAGACAGCTTGGCAGGGACCTATTGTCCCATGCTTCACCCACAGAGTCAGGAGAAGGTAAGCAAGGCACTGGCAGGCTGGCTGGCTGGGCCCCCCTTACTGGCCCTGGCGAAGAGGAGCCCCATAGCAGAGGAAGGCAGATGGGCTGCAATCAGTTTGGTTGAAGGTAACACCCGATTATGATGAGCTTAGAGTTCCATCTGTGGTACCAATCATATTTAATTGATTATCTTCATGTTAAGTGTGGTTTATAATAAATAACTTTGTAAAATGAGTTAGACAACAGCACAAGATAACCACACAACACACATCACTAGGTTGCATATGTTGATAAAAATTCCCCTCTGCTGGTCCTTGGCAAGGTGTGCTGGAGGAGGTGGAGAAGAGAAAAATTGAGCCTAAGCAGGGAATTGTGCAGGTGCTTTGGGCTTGTGGAGTGTGGAGGCTTGTGTGGAAGGGAAGAGACTGCAGTTGGAGGAGGAGAAAATTGGAAGAAATGGAAGAAAACTTGGAGGAGGATCCAGCTTCTGTGAAAGAAGGGTTAAGGAAGATTCCAGTGGTGTAATATCCTGGAGAGAAGGACTCGGGGAGAAAGATGTAAGGAATGATAAAAGGAGAAAGTAGTTGGCAAGAAAGGTTAAGTAAGGAAAGGCAAGTAGAAGAAACCAGAAGGTAAAGCAGATGTTGGTGGGATTGATGGGTGTGGCAGGAGGCTGGTGCAGGGGATGGCGGGTAGAAGCTCTGACTAAGGAAAGGCATGTGGACAAGGCTAGCCAGTTATTCAGTGGTGACCAAGGCTTCCCATGGCTTCATTGAGGACTTAGGACGTCAATTATAAACACAGGCAAACACTTACTTTTTTTTTAAAGACAGAACAAAAACCCAATCACAGCTAGTTTGGAGAGCAGGGAGCGGTTTTCAGATGTTTGAAGGTGTGGGCAGATGCTGGGATTTCTGCTATGGCCAGGTGACTTCATGTTCCAATGTAGTTTGATCTCCACCCAGAGCAGAAGGTAAAGGACAATGAAGGGACTGAAGGACTACCTCTCCCATACTCCAGCTTCTTAGGGGACAATGAAGGGTTTCCTGAGGAACTGAAGAAGCAGAGGAGAAATCAGCTCCTTGTGAGGAGGCTCGTTACAAAGAGAAGGAAAGGAAGAAATCAAAGACCATCGAGTCACAATTTAGTCAGTCAGTCAACATTTATTAAGTACATATTAATTGTCAGGCACTATGCTATGAGCTGAGGAGGCAGAGAAAGGCAAGACAGTCCTGCCCTTGAAGAGGTCACAGTCTTTCTAGTGGGGGAGACCACATGGAAAGGAAGCTGAGAAGGATAGAGGGGATACTTGGAGCAGGGGTAAGATGAAGAGCTCCAGCCCTGTGGGAGATGAGGAGGTGAATGTCTGGGGCTCCTTTCTTAAAGAGAGAAACTGGGAAGAGCTTGTCTGTGGTCGCCTTCCATCCCCATGGGGTTTTCCTCACTATTGTCCACGAAACATAAAAAAAAAGCAAAAGCAAAACATTGTGAGTTTAGCCTCCTGCCAAAATATTGTACAAGGATCATGGCCCAGACCTTGGAGTAGTTAATTTTTTTTTCAGTTTCTTTACTTGGAGCAGCTAGATGGTGCAGTGGAAAGAACACTGGGTTTGAAGTCAGGAAGACCTGAGTTCAAATCCATCCTCAGAAACTTACAAGCTGTGTGACCCTGGGCAAGTCACTTTACCCTGTTTGTCTCAGTTTTCTCATCTGTAAAATGAGCTGGAGAAGGAAATGGTAAAGCCCTCCAAGTATCTTTGCCAAGAAAATCTCAAATGGGGTTACAAAGTCAGGCATGACCAAAAAACCACTGAAAAATAAAATGATTCAGACCTATTACAAATTGCATCAATTTTAGGAAAAGTTGTATTGATTTCTAAATTTTCACATTATAAATATTTAAAGATCATTCTCACTTTATGTGAGGTCTCTTGTAGCAAAGCAAAGCAATTAAGCAAAACCAATAATTCAATGACCTCATTCGAAAGTGCATTCATTTAGAATGTTCCCCCATCTTGCTATTTTTTAAGTTAACCAAAATCTATTTTCTCTCCCTCCTGTTCTGTTTCCCACTGGACAATAAAATTATTATTATTATTTTTGGTAACTAAATCCATAGTCAAGCAAAACAAATTCCCTCAATGACTGCATACAAATTCCTGTGTATATTCACAGTACACATATATATACATACATGTGTATGTCTCTGTCCCCTAGATCCACCTCCTCTCTATAACGGGCAGTATCCTTCATCACTGGCACCTTGGAGTCATAAGAATCCATTGTACTTGGCCTCATTTCTAAAATATGCAGGGAATTAAGTAAAATCTATGAGAACACAAGTTGTTCCCCAATTGATAAATGGTCAAAGGATGTAAACAGGCAGTTTTCAGAGGTAGAAATTAAAGATATCTATAAGCATATGAAAAAATGCTCTAAATCACTATTGATTCGAGAAATGCAAATCAAAACAACTTTGAGGTACCACATCTCACCAGTCAGATTGACTAAGATGACAAAACAGGAAAATGACAGATGCTGGAGAGGATGTGGAAAAATTGGAACACTAATGCGTTGTTGGAGCTGTGAACTGATACAACCATTCTGGAGAGCAATCTGGAACTATGCCCAAAAGGCTATAAATAATTGCATACCCTTTGACCCAGTGATACCACTTCTGGGTTTGTATCCCAAAGAGATCATAGAAGTGGGAGGAAGACCCATATGTACAAAAATATTTACTGCAGCTCTCTTTGTGGTGGCAAAAACCTGGAAATTAAGGAGATGCCCATCAACTGGGGAATGGCTAAACAAGTTGTGGCATATGAATGTAATGGAATACTATTGTGCTATAAGAAATGGAGAGGCTTATACAAACTGATGCTAAGTGAGAAGGGCAGAACCAGGAAAAATTTGTACACAATCACAGACACATCGTATATGTGACAACCAACTTTGAACTGGACTCTTCTCAGCAATGTACAGTTATAAGACAACTCTACAAGTCTCAGGATGGAAGGAGATGTCTACATTCAGAGAAAGATCTAGAAAGAACAGAGTTTAAATGGAGACTGAAGCAAACTACATGCTATCGTTCTTTTCCATGTTTGGTTTAGTTTCTTCTTTCCCATCATCCACTCCATTGGTTACAACTCTTCTATACAACCAGAATAATGACCAATATGAAAGTATTTGCAGATCCTGTACTTGATTGCATGCTGCCACAGGCGGGGGGAGAGGGAAGGGAGAAAATTTGAAACTCAAGGGATTGTGGAACTGAATCTTGTAACTAAAAGTAAATAAACAAATCAATTAATAATAAAAAAAAGAAGGGTCTCTATTAGATGAGCTGGTTACACTGTGATGGGGACGGAGGATGTTAGAAGGATCCTTTCAGAGTCCTAATGTCGCTTGGGGTCAGAGAATTGTCAATTGAGACAAAAATTCCACAAATTATTTTATTCTGTTTTGAAGAGATTGAAAAGAAAAGGGGGTGGGGGAAGAATGTCTTAAAGAAAATGGGAGAAAAGATGGCTGCCATTTTTCTAGGTGAGGAGTGAGCCTATAAAATGGGCACAGTACTCCTCAGGAGGGAACATCCTGGGGCTCTGCACTCAAGGAGGACCTGGGCTCAGATCCCTGGTGCCCACTCCTTCAGTAGTTTGTAGGAGATGCTTAACCTCTCGGGGCTTCAGTTTCCACACTGATAAAAGTTATAAAAATGGATGTCTCTGAAGCTCTAGGCCTGCTGAGCAAAGCAAATCTCCACTTTGGCTGTAGGTGAGAGTGTGAACTCTGTCATTAGCCCTCTGGAGTCAAACCTGGTCACTGTTTTCAGGGAGCTAGTCTCAGTGTTATGCTCCTCTCATGGCCCTGCTTCTCATGCCCTTAACTTTGCCATCATGCCCTCTTCCCCAGACAGTTTTGGGTTCCTTAGTCTGATTACAAAGCTCTCCAAGCTCTCTGTCCACGGACACACCTAATCCTGCCTTCCATCTCTTGGCAGAGACTTGGGTCATGAGCTCCTCTGGGATAAACAAGTTGAGGATTTGCTTTGCTCAACTGTATTTCCTTGTTACAACAGAGGGTTGGGGTGTGAGTATGTGCTGTGCAGTCGCTGGGAGGGGGCAGCAATGTATTAAAAAAAAAAAAAAGAATGGCATCCACAAAACACTTTAAAAAAAAAAGAGCTTTCTTTTCCCAGGTCCTCCTTATCAGGGTAATGTCCTAGCAGGGCACAAGCTCGGGAACATTGCAACAAAGTGTAAAGTGTCAACTGTAGGGCAGTGATGGGTCAGCCGGAGCCCAGGACTCAGCCCCAGGCTGGGGCATGACTTTGATAAACCGTAATAGTTATCAAAGTATACCCAAAGCTGTGGAGGTGAGAGTTCTGTGTGGGAGGAGGGTGGCACCTGACCTGATGGCCAGGGTGGTTGTCAGCTTTGTCAGCACCCTTTGCCTACAGAGCTCTTCTGATGTTTTAATTTGGTGGTGGACAGTGGTTGATAAGGAGGTTACCATTATGAACCAGAGGTGTGTGTTGAGCCTCTGGACGGAGTTGGAGGCTCTGTGTCAATAGAACCTCTTGTCCTTATCATGGAGCCCACTATACCTTTGGGCAGATCTTCAAGAGAAATGTCTGTGTCCAGGAGTTGGTTTTCATCCTCTCTCCAACCTTCTCAGGATCCTCAGGCCCTTCTCTTCCTTTGACCTCCCCTTGTGCAAGAGCCCCACTCAGATGCCAGCCCTTCTCTCACCTTTCCTGGATGCCCCAGGAGCTCCATGGATGGTCTGGAGAGACAAAGAAAGGTCATCTTTTACTCTTCATTAATGAGAGCTAGTTTTCTAAACAGTTTCCTCCCAACCTGGTCCATCCATTGTTCCAAGGAAACGACTGCCCCCTGGGCTAGGTAAGCAGTGCTACTCTGTTGGCTGAACTGAATCCTGTAACTTCATTCTTGACAAAATGCATAAAATCACCAATTTTACAGTCGATTTTCCCCCTGCTCTGCTTGGTGACCCTTACATTTTCTGCATTTTTCCCATCTCTGTGGGGGACAGTGGGTGAGCCAAGCCACACCTCATCATTCAGGCAAGCACTTGGATACAAGGGCTCAGAGATTAGGTAATCTACCTTTTCCTTTGTTGGCACAGGTGGGTTCTCAGAGAACTCTGGACAGCTAAAATCACCCCCACTCTTCTCCCCCCTCTTCCCCAGAGTCTGCCACCAACATGGGCAGTGGAAGGAGGCCAGGGGAGCTGGGTTTGAGTCCCCACTAGCCCAACCCTGATAAGTTGTGTGACCACAAGCAAGTCCTTTACCCTTAAGAAGTCTCAATTTCCTCATCTGTAAAATCAGGATAGTGCTATTTGCACCCCATGCCATGCAGAAGGATGATGCAGAAAGCTTCTATAGCTGGGAGCAGTAGAGACAGGAGAATTATTTGCCAGAAGGCTGGAATATCCTTGGGGTCCCTATATCCTGGAGAGGGCTCACCTCAAAGCCAAGGAGACCCACCTGGCCATTGGGAACATTTGCAGTGCCCAGATGTCATCCAGCTGTGTGAATATGAACCCACAGTGACAGCAGCCTCAGCCTGCCCCATGGGTGAGGGCTTTACAAAGCCCACAGAAGCCCTGGCTCTTTGAGACCTTGGAGGCTTCCAAAATGTTTCACCCACTATCTCTTGTGATGCTCCCCACCACCTATAAGGTAGATGCTGCCATTATCCCCAGTCTACACAACATGGGAGTCTGGCTTGCCAGGTGGCTGCCTTGGGGGAGAATGCTAGGGAGCCCCTCCCAGGAGAATCGGCATGACATTCTGGACCTGGTTCTATTTGGCTACCCATGGTTTGGTTGGGTGGGATTTTCCCCCACTAGTCACATAACTGGAACTTTTGGCACCTTTGAAAAGACTTGGGTCAGCCCTGGGGGTCTCTACTGTGATCAGATCTGAAGAAGGAATAGGGGGAAGGGAAGGGAATATGCATTTATGTGGTGCCTATTACGTAGCAGGCACTGTGCTGAGCACTTTACGAGTATCTCATTTGGTATTTGGGGGAGTGAGGAGACTCCTTTACCCCTGGAGCCCAGTGAGACCATGTGACAAAGAGGATCCCCTCCCCCCTCCAAGGCCACAGGGCCCTTTTGATTCATTCTTTTCTGTTCTGGGCAAGGAGAGTGGTGTCTCTGATGTTCTGGCATCTCCAGATTCAAAGGCTGGGACTAGGGCCACTGGGGTCAGAATTCAGCACAATGTCGATGCCTTGAGGAGCAAGTAATGATGTGGGAATCACCTTTGCCAGCCCAGCCCACTGGCAGGAAGGGCACACACTGCAGCCATGGCACTTTGGATGTGAACTTGGCGAGATCCATTCTGCATATGAACTAACTAAATTATGATGAGCACTGCAGAAAAAATGTACCTGTGACCCACTTTTAGGCTTAACCTGCATTTTGTAATGCTTTCTCTAGCTCTTTCTCAAGTCTAGACAATCAACAAGACATCACATTGGAGCCGGTTCTGCTTACCTCTGAGACATAAATGCTCACATGGTAAATTCTTCAGCTGCTTCTTTCAAGCCAGTCTGAGTTGGCTCCAATGCTTCCTGGGACAGAGCCTACACATTATGTGCAGGGAAGGAAACTGAGGCTCAGAGGGAAAAAGACTTGATCACAGTCATACCAAGAATAGGTTGGAGCCCAACCCTGGCCAACTCCAGTCTTACCACTTTCCCCATTGCACATCGTGGGAGGGGATTTGGCATCCATCCAGTCCAGTCCTTACTTCCACAAGGATTCCCTCTGCTATATAAGGGGCCATCCATCATTTGCCTGAAGGCCTTCATTATGGGGAACCCACTGGTTCCCTAGGCCTTTTGTGATGTTCTCATTGAGGGGAAGTTTTTCTCCATATCAAGCGTAAATAAGTCTTTTTGTAATTCCAACCTTTCATGGCCATCATCTCCCTTGACCTTCATAACAAGCCCATGAGTTTGGCAGGGCAGGATCATCACTACCCTTTTACAGAAGAGGCCCCAGAGAGGCTAGCAAACCTGCCCAGAGTCACACAGCCTGTAAATGATGCATAAGACAGGAATCCAGGTGAGCGATTCTAACCACTGGCCCACACTGCCTCCCCAGAAGCAGGCCAAGCCCAAGTCTTCCCCGAGAGCAAGGACAGCAGAGGACACTTGACTGTGCTTCTACACCCCTCTCCTTTCTTGGACAGACCATT
Organism: Pseudochirops cupreus; assembly: GCA_028627135.1. NCBI lineage: Eukaryota > Metazoa > Chordata > Mammalia > Diprotodontia > Pseudocheiridae > Pseudochirops > Pseudochirops cupreus. Next base: position 2,424,693 of record CM053581.1, on the reverse strand, counting down.
GCATGTTATTCCAAAGCCCCCGGAAACAGACTTAGTAGCAAACTCAATCAACTGTAAAAGTTCAGAGACAAATTTTACATGGTCACCGTGATTTCATTAAAATAGCTTTCCCATGCAATTGATATAAACATTGCAGAGATCTTCTGAAATTTCAGAATTGGGAAAATATTTAAAGAAGCTAGTGGTCCTGCTTCCAACTCAACACCCGAGCATCCCGACCGAGAGTTTGGAAAGACAAGAAACAACCTCTCAGAAGTAGTCAGTCTGGCACGGAGACGAAGAAGCACTGACGCAGTCCACCCAGACCTGGTTGAGGCTTTGGGATGGGGGGTGGGAAGGAGGGTTTCCAGCTTGGAGCCAAGCAGGCTCCACCAACATTTATCAGCAGGAAAGAAAGCCCATGGGTCAAAGAAAAGGGTAACAGAATATAGGAGTGAATGGGTCCTGGAAGAAGAAAGTCTGAAAGGAAAGCATGCAGAAAGATGTGTAGTGGTATTGGGAAGAGGGGGAGACAAGGAGGACTGGGGGGGGGTGGGGAAACTTCCCAAGCTCCCCTCCAGCAATGAGCCAGAAGAGTGGAAGCCAGAAGAGGGACAATGAGGTGAAGAGAGAGAAGCACTCTGAGGCCTGGTAAAGGAGTGACCTGGTGGATCTGGGGGCCCCTCCCTCTGAGTCCCTCTGACTGGGTCTGACCTCCTTTCCCCATGACACTGAGGGCTTCTCTCTGACACTTACAGACATACAACAGAGCCCCTCTTCCTCTTCTCACTATCAGGCTAAACTGGGGGAGGGGTGCCTATTTCTTCCAACTGACTCCTGTGGCACAGCCCTGACACAATTCTGGCTGCCCTCTGCCCCTTTGCCCAGTTTGCTCTCCAGCAGAAGTTTCTAGATCTCCATGCAGTGAGTGACCTGAAAGGGTGGGATCAGGCTGGATGCACTCAGAGACAGCCCCTTTTGTAGTACTGAGCACTGGGTCTCTAGGTCACATGGGGATACAGGTGCTGAGACCCTGAGCTCCTCGGAATTGGAGAATGAGTGAGTCCTGCCTTCTGCCCCCTTGGTCCCAGGACTGTGACTGGCGCACCTGGCCCAGAAGCCCCCTTAGGGCTGAGACCCGCTCTGTGATCAGTGTTCCTCACACACTTTTCCCTGGCTACCTCCCTTGCCTTAAATGAGCCCTCCTTGCTCCCTGTTTGCCCTGGCTGGCTTCAAGGCTCAGCCCAGATGCCACAGATGCCACCCCATGCCCTCCATGCTGCCAGTGCCTTCCCTCAGAGTCCATCTCCAATCTAGCCATTTCCAGTCTTGGCTGTCAGGAGTTGTTCACACATCCTCTCCCCCACTAGGCAGACTGTGAGCTCCTCCAGAGTGTAGATTTGTTTCTGCCCTTCTTTGTATCTACCAGGTTTAGTACAGTGTTTGGTACGTAGTGAGCACTTAATAAATGCTTGCTGACTGATGAGCTCAACTCCCAGATGGCCTTAGACCCTTGGCTTTTGTTCCTTTTCCTCCTCAGGAGCCAATACTGCTTCAGGGGAGACACAAACACATAGCTGGGGAGGACTGGACACCAGTCAGAGCCTTGGGATGCAGCAAAGCCTGGATAATGAGCTCCCAGAAGACTCCAGGAAGTGAGGAAGCAAGGGTCTCCTTTGACGCTGTTTGGAGGACCAGCTCGTAGGATGGCTCTTGCCTCACTTGTGTTGGGTTCACAACAGAGGCCACAACCTTGTTATGTTGCACACCTGCAGGGGGGAGCAGAGAGGGGAGAGGAGGGGAGGAGAGGGAAGGAAACCCTCCTGAATTCCAATAGGGTACCCCTTCATGGAGATCAGGCTAACCAAGGCAAGGACAGTCTCATTCTCCCATGTTTGTGCAGTTCCCATGCTATTCAGGGACAAAAGGAAAACCCGTGTGGTTGTCACAGAGTGGAAATGATCGAAGGATCTGGAATCTGAGGATGCTGGCTCAAATCCCAGCTCATTAGTTACCACCTGTGAGACCTGGAGCCAAACCTCTGCGATTCTCAGCTTCCTCTTCTTTTAGAAAGGGGAGCTGGGTCACGTGACCTCTGAGGCTCTGTTCGGCCCAGAATCCATGAGCTGGGCATCGTTCCATTTTTCAAGGAATGGAGAGTGCTGCAGACCCCAGTATCTGAAACACGGTGGGTTTTTATTCAATGCCTGTGACTTGGGGCAGAGAGTGGATCTTTCAAAGCCAAAGCCAGGAGGAGAGCAGGGCCACTAGACTGGGCTCCATGGGGAAACAGTTCCTTCTTTGGGACTTTTCTTCTGCTTGATAGAAAGCCAAATGTTGAGCTGTTTCCCTTAGCTAAGCATCTCGCCTAGTCCCTGGTGGAATGATTTCAGTACCTTTCTGCATGTCAGTATCTAACTTGAGCTCCTTACCCAGGCTCCAAATCAAACAAAATTAGTTCATTTCAATTTTCAGTAAAACAGGGTTCGACTTGCACACAGGTGGACTCTTTGGAGAGGAGCCAGCCTAAATACTTGGAATGAAGATGGAAGCATTACAAAGAATTCACTGCCCATCTGAGGCCATACTTTTAAATAGTTAAAGAGGCAGTTACTCATATATAGCTGGGAGGGGTTTGATTCTCAGCTGAAAATGTTTGGGCAGGTTCCGATTTATTTTGGCTTCCCTGGAGTAGTCTGATTGCAGGACTTCTGGTCAGAGAGATACCCCAGACGATGTCACTGGTGAGGCCAGTTGGGCAAGCTAGCAAGTCATGTTCCTTGCCCAGGCTCTGGGGGGTTCAAGAAATTGGCTAAACTAAGATGAGAATACCCAAGAGCCACGCTTTCCTTCCATATGAGCTCCAAGGCTCCAAAGACGACTTGGTTGCATGGTTTCTAACAATATTTTATTACACAAAGAACTAATGGAGAAATCATTTCAGAGTGGAATAATGCTGAGCTCTTGGGCATTTTTTACCTTCAAAGTATAATAGCTGCTAATCCTCACCAACCTCCCAAGAATGAAGCCTAAAGTCGGTGCCTCTTCCCTTCTCAGTCTCGCACCCAGGCCTCAGCAGTTCTCAAGCTTTCCTCCTCCCAGAGTTCTCCCTTAAGTAAGATCGCTTGGCTCATCCATCCCTCTTGGGTTTTTATTAGAACTGACAAAATGCAAAGCAGGTGGAAAGATCCCACTGTCGACTGATGGATGAAGAACTTAATGAAGGAAGAAGCATTTGCTTGGCACCTGATGTATGCTGGACCCTGTGGTAAACTGGAAGAGGGACATAGTGATAGGTGAGAATAGCTACATGGCAGCTGGCTCAGTCAGGATTGAGCAGTATCCCCAGTCTCCCAGGCAGGTACCCTTAGTCCATAAGCCTCCTTAGGAGACTGGTGGGTCCTTCATCCCTGGGTACTATGCTGCCTTAAAAGAAGTGACCCCATGGTGCTTAGAACTGGGGGTGTATGGATTATAGGAGCATGGATTTGGAGCTGGAAGGGGCGTCAGGGATCATCCAGTCCAACACCCTCCTCCTCCTCCTTCTACAAATGGGGAAACTGAGGCACAGAGATTAAGTGACTTTTATGCAGTCACTCTGCTAGTAAACATCAGAGGCAGGATTTATGTCCAAGCCGTCCTGATTCTGGGTCCAGAGAACCTTTGAGAATCTAGACCAGACTCCTCATTTGTAAAGTTGAAGAAATTGAGTTCCAGCAAGAGAAATGGACTGGTGCAGTCATGCAGCTTTTAATTAGCCAAGCCAGCATTCCAAACAAGAGCTTGAGTTTGAGGACAGCTCTGTATGAATGATGGACAAACACAGGAGGTGGGTTCTACCAGCCCTATTCCCATTTGGAACATCCACCTATTGCTACAGCAAGATAACCCAGCCCCAAGCGGACAGCCTGCTGGTGGTGATCATCTCCACCCTTAGCCAGGGAGAGGCCTGAGAAGAGATTTCGTGTACTGCCATGGCCCTGCTGTGAGCTTCTCAAGCATGGTAGAACCTCCTGTCGATGACGTGCCGTTTGTAAAGCACTTACCACGGAGCCTGCCTGACTTAAATCCAATTGACTCGCAGTCGTGGCATCACTTTTCTGATGTCATGGTCCTCTTTGGGAACAAAGAACAGACGAGAAGCCACGGATCCTTTTCTCCTTTTTGGGATGGAAGTATTCATCTCGCCATAAGCCGCCTCAAGGTGATGGGCCCCACACTTTCTCAGGGCTTTACATGCTTCCATCAGGGTTCTCCTCAGAGCTGTGAAGGGCGGTGCACAGTAAGGCTGGTGCTGGGGTGGTGGGAGTGGTTTTGAGCGCGTCCTTCCCGTTAAACTGAGGTTTTAATGCCCTGATCGCTGTCAGCCTCCGTCTGCTCCCCAGTGTCTTTGTTCTCCATTTCTTGCCTGGGGGAGTTGAAGGTATTTGCAGGTATCACCTCCCTCCACTGGTTCAACATGGGTTCTAACTTCAGACTTGAAGTCTTCAGTCTCAAACTTTTCTTTGCATGTTAAGAAAGGTAGACTTACTGAGTCCAAATGACACTGGGATGCCACTCGAGGACGATTTCACCAGATGTATCTCCATGTCATCTCTGTGCATCAAGGGAGAAGTAAAATGCTGGGGTACACAGCCTTTAATTTGGTAGCTGCCCACCTAGGAGAGGTGATGAGAGATGTAATGCAGGGCCAGAACACTGTAGGTCAAACAGTCTCCCCGGATCACGCCTTCTTTTGCATGAATTGTTCTTGGCACTGTGGCATGGGTAGCTGTTTTCCATTGAAAGCCATCTTCCGCGTGCTTGTCTAATGCTCCAGTGTGCTCACCCCATTTGGGCCTCTTGGATGTGGCTGCAGAGTGAACCTCAATGATGGTACCTCTGACCAATCTGAACTGTCCCACCAGGAATGGGCTGCCCAGAGAGGTAGTGGAAGCTCCCTCCTTGGAGGTCCCCTGGCTACTTGTCCTGGATGCTACAGAAGTCATTCCCCCATTCCAGGAGGGGTTGGACTAGATGGCACCTTAGTGCTGGGATTCTAGGAAGACTACTCAGCCAAGTATGAGCTAGGACAAGCAATCTCTAGGACTTTCCCTCGGCATTTCAATACTTTCATAAAGATCCGTCTGCCTTTTATGAATCGACACATTGATGAGAATAAAATCAGAGGAGTAATGTCATGAGAACTGCAATAACACAAAGAAAAACAGTTCTGAGAGGCTCCAGGCCTTGCACCAAGACAGCGTCCGATTGTGACTTCCCAGGGCGCCCGCGGAGGAATCCTGCCTCCCACCTCCCGGCAGAGCACTGACACAGACCATACCAGCGCATGGTGCTTGACTGTCCTGGTTGCAAGGGAGGGTGAGTTGGGGTGTTGCAATATGTGTTAGTGGGTAGCAAGTGAGATGCAAGAGAAGAAAGAAAAGAACATCCATAAAACATTGAAAACACACAGATGAAAGCCAAAGGAAGTTCAGAAGGGGCCACGAGCAAACAGGCGATTCTGTCGCTGTCTTGTGAAATTTAATACATGCTCAGAACACGAAGCCCTAACTGTCCACAGAAGTTCACAACATCATAGGCGAGCGCCTTCTTGTTCTTTTTTGTATGTTGAAACTTTGAGGTTTGTTGATTGTCCCTGAGCTCATCATAAAACAGAAATTTTAAAATAAAAATAAACAGCCTTGTTTGACCCATCTCATTCGGCTTTACTGAAGCTTTCCCCCTTCCAGATGTCTTGTCTTCTCCGTGTCAAAGACATCTGGGGTGACTAATCTGAGAAATGAGGCCAGCAGCATGTTCTCGGGCTGTCCAAGATGTCTAATTTTTCTCCTTTCCTCTTTTCATTAAGTCCTAGTAACTAGGTGTGAGCCATGGGCTTGAGACTTCTACACTTTCCCCCAAAGTAAATGCCACCATCAGCAGCAACAGCCGCAGGCGGCGGCAGAAACCACCTGGTCTTTAGGAGTGCTCAGACCTAAACTAAGGATTACCTATGATTGGGGGAAGACAGAATTGGGGGAAGGGGGGGGTCTCTGGGATAATAACAGGGGAGACAGAAAGGGAAGGAACTTCCACATTCATGCCCCCCCTCCCCCCGTCCTTGTCAGATCATGGTCCATGGCAACTCCAGCCAAAGCTCCAGCGAAAGGGGCTTGGAGGGGGTAGAGATTGCTATTGGGGGCCACCTCTCAGCTTCTAGAGGGCTGGCCAATCTGGAGATGGAACTGTTCTCCAGGTTTCTTTGGAAAGCTTCTCTGCTCTGTTAGCAGAGGGGTCACGGAAGGAGCCCTGGATGGAGGGCCAGGAGACTGTGGTGTTTGGATGCAATGATTTGGGGTCTCTAGGGAATGTTATATAGTATTGTTGACGCTATTATCCATTAGCTCATTTGAAGCCTAATGGGCAATATAATGGCCCCTAAGGTCCAGTTATGTTACTCTTCTTCAGCTTTATGGAGTTTATTTTTGTGAAAAGTTATGAGTTCAGGCACAGTTGCTCTGAGCCCCCACTAAGGAAAATTCCTAACTGCCTAGGCAGAGCTTCAGCCTTTTGCCTAACCTTATGCTGATATTGGTATCTAGTTAAACCCTGGCCAGTGGTGGCTGAGGCAAAAATTCACTTTCCTGGAGAAACTTGGGTAATGAAATAGCAGATATAGGGCCTATGGAGAAACAGGTATTGGGAGGGTAGGATGGGGAAAGAGCTGACATTTTCTTAGGAGTTTGCTCACCCAGGGTCCACCTCTCCAAGATGACGGTCCTCAGTACCTCCCTTCTCCACCACAGCTCCCCCTCCCTTTGCTACATTTTTACTCCAGTCTTCGGAATCCAGATGCTCACAATCTCTTTCCCCCAAACTCTGAGCTAGGTACAAACAGATTGCTTAGGGTGTGACCCAGTCCCTCCCACATTTTAGAGGACTCAATCAGGATGGTTTGCTTTGATGGGTTCAGGGCAGTAGACAGGCCTGGTTCACACTAGGTTCTGTTTACCAGGCATCACAACCAAATGGAGTGATTTTAACCCCACCATTACGCTATTATTATCTAGAAAAATAAATGTGGGTCGATAAAGATAGCTTGGGTCAGAGGAGCCGTCTTAGAATGGCTGGAATCACACTCAAGTGGTGTGATGTCCTACAACAGTAGTCAGCCCACAGAGACATTCCAAAACAGTCCATACATGTCATTATGTTAGTTATTCAGCCAGGGAATGTAACATCAGAGCCACCCACCCAGTTAGGGTCCCCTTGAGGCAGTAACCTCTGCTCTTCTTTGTAACATGCCTGAGAATAGACTCCCCAAAAGCTGATCTCCCCAAATCATCTCCCAGTTGGTATTCCATCTTTGTGGTGATGAAGATAGGAAGACCTGACCCACCCCACTCACAGCCCATTGAAAGGATTAAAGGAAAAAATTTCTGGTTCCACCTCTCAGTCCATGAGCCATATGCAAGGAGAAAGAGTGTCTTCCCCCTCCTTCTCATCAGCCAATAGGATTCTCCGTAGTTGTGAGTCCCAGGCTTTCTGCTGATCCCGCCATGTTGGTTCCTCTGTGCTGGGACAGCCAAGCCAACTATTACTCCAGATCTTGGGCTGTCTTCTATCCTAGTCTTCAGTTTCCTGCCTTTTGTACCATCACACTCGGGTCCTTCTACTTCCCATATCTCACAAATTCTATCTCCTTTTTTGATGACTATAAAACCCAAATTATTGTGAAACACTTGCTTCCGAGAAGCAGGAACAATGGGCAAGAATGGAATGGCATCTGAGGTGTGTGGGATAGTTATTAAGTTGTGTGTCGCCAACACTTTTCTTCCCTCCTTCCTTCCTTTCTTCCCTCCTTTCTTCCCTCTTTCCTTCCCTTCCTCCTTCCTTCCCTCCTCCTTTTCTTCCTTCTTCCATCCCTCCTCCCTTCCTTCCTTCCTTCCTTCCTTCCTTCCTTTCTTTCTTTCTTTGAAGAATCCTGAAAGAAAAATTACACAATATTTGTGAAGAAGGTTGTTAAGCTCCCTGTGTTAATATTCTTAGCTAGTTTAACTGGCTGTGTATCTGCCAAGGGGAATCATTGGGCTCAAAGCCTGGACTTGCATCTCAGCTTTGTCTCAGGTAGCTGCAGGTGCTTACTAATTGATCTCCCTCCAGGTCTCAGTTTACTTCTCTCTAAATTGAGGGAGTTAGGCTAGACAGTCTTTAAGGGTTTGTCTTGATTTGTGCTTCTGTAGGGGAGAGAAGTTAACAGAATAGGAATTTTAGTAGGATTTTTTTTGGGGGAGGGGGGAGGGAATAGAAGCTCCCTCTTGGAATAGGCATGGAGAATTCCTTTGCAATTTGCTGCTGCAGAGCAGGCCCTGGAAGCTTTGCTGGAGTCACCCAACCAAGACAGGTAAAAGGCAAAAGCTGCCCTCAGACCTGACTCTGAGGCTGGACCTCTGCCTGCTTACTCTGTATACAGATGGTGATCCTCACAGTCCAGAAGTGAGGAGTTGGATTAAGCAGTGACTTTCCACCCAGATCCTTCTTCCTCCATCACCCTGTTAACAAAGGAGTGAAGTTCCAAATGGTGCCAAAGTCCAGCAACTGCAGAGAGAAGCAATCCACCCCCAGCAGCCTGGAGCTGGAAGGAGGAGCCAGAAGACTGGTCAGGGGAAGGAGGAGGAGGACACAGAACCATTTTCAGACATATGGGAGCCATCTGGTTTGCAGGCAGTGAGCTGATTTTTTCTTCATAGGAACTTGGGAGGATCATAGGATCCTAGAGCAGGAAGAAACCTGGGGTGATCTAGTCCATCCCCCACCCGTGGCCACCTGAATAGAAATATCCTTTACAATGACTCTAGTGCAGGAGTGCCCACCTTTTCTTGATTAAAGGTAACAACAGTTGTACAGCACCACACAGATGTCATCTCATGCTGTTCTTGAAAGACTCCTGGGAGGTGGGGGCTATTATTACTTCCATTCACTAGGTGAGGAAACTGAAGCAAACCTCCCAGGGTCGCACAAACAGTATGTGTCTGGAGCAGGATTTGAATCTGGCCTTCCTGCCCCCAAACCAGTGCTCTATCTACTATACCTCTTAATTGTCTCTTAAAGAGCTCTAGAAAGCTGAAGTTGGCAGCCCAAGGCGACCATTCCTCTTTTCAAGAACTCTAATGATCCTAGTGATGCTCTATGGGGCCAGGATAAAGTCAAATGCTTCTTCCACAGGACAGCCTGAGAGTACTATGGACAGCTAGCATTTCCTCTTCAAGTCCTCTTTTCTCTAGGGTAGATCTCCAAAGTTCTATAAGCCTCAGGACGCTCAACAGTGACATCCTACCAAGAATGTGCTGCCCAAATGCCCCAAGCCCAATCCCAACAACTGCCGCCATCTCCCCAGTCCTGGGCATTACACTTCTATTAATGCTTCTCCAGCTCCCATTGGGCTCCCCTCTCACAATGGTAGCTCATTAGAACTCCCAGGTAATTTTCCTATGAACTCATTTCCAGCTGCATCTCCTCATCTTGTCCTTGGGTCATGGTTCTTTTTTTTTCTAACTCAAGTATAGGACTTCACCTAAAGCTCAGTGCAAATTTAATGGGACCCAGTAAAACAATTAAAATCTTAGACATACAGTAAATTATACAACTTGCTACATATTTTAATGTGCAACGAGTCCTCCCTTGCCTGCAGTCTTATTTTTATATGATTTGGCATCAAGTTCCCAAGATTTTGACATATGTTTGTTAATTTCATCTTGAATCTACATCTTCAGCCCATTAAATTTTAAGCACACATTTGATGAAGAGTACATTTTTCTTTTTTAAAAATGAATATTTTATTACCCCCCTCATTACATATAAAAGTGATTTTTAACATGTGGGTTTTTTTTTTAAGTTTTGGATTCCAAATTCTATCCTTCTTTCCCTTCCCTCCTCCTACCCTGAAGCTATAAGTAATCTGATATAGGTTATATGTGTGCAATCATGTAAAACATTCTGTATTAGTCATTTTGTGCAAGAAGACTTGAAAAGGAAGAAAGAAAGAAGAAAAGAAAGAAAAATAGTCTGCTTCAATTTGCAGTCACACTCCATAGCTCTTCCTCTGGATGTGGGCGGCATTTTCCATCATGCGTCTTTTGGAAATGCCTAAGATCCTTGCATTGCTGAGAAGAGCTAAGTTTATCAAAGATGGTCATCCTACAACATTACTATTACTGTATATGATGTTCTCCTGGTTCTGCTCACTTTACTCTTTACTAGTTCACGTCTTTCTAGGTTTTTCTGAAATCCTCCTCTTCATTATGTCTTATAGCATGGTAGTATTCCATTACATTCATTTATCACAACTTGTTCAGCCATTCCCCAATGGATGAGCATCTCCTCAATTCCAATTCTTAGCCACCATAAAAAGAATACCTATAGATTTTTTTTAAACTGGATTCTTTCCCTTTTTTTTTTTAATGAGTCAGTTTTTCCAAATTCAACCTTGACCATCACCTATAAGTTTTCAATGGAGTTTAAATCAGGTGAGTTGCAGGGCTAGTAAAACAGCTTATTTCCATCTCTTGGATGAATAGATTAGTCTTTGCTGACCTGTGGAGTGGCCTGGTGTAAGGGCCCCCTGGAAGACTTCCCTCTCTCTCTGGAGATGTCTGCCATCCTGGAACAAATATGTTTCTTAAGACATCATCATATTCATCAGAGTTCATTATTCCCTCAGTGGAAGTAAAAAAAAAAAGAGTTTCCAAAGCATCTTTTGGGGGGTGCGTGTGGGGATCTTTTAAAGAGTGAAAAAGATGCCTGAAGTCCAGGCTTATTTGGGTTTCTTCTGAAACTGGTTTTGGAAGAGGGAAGAAGGAGAAAGGAATAGTCATTTTTATATTATATGTATGATGTACTACTTTGTATGTATTATGTACTCTTCTGTGTACCATGAAGAGGCAGCTAGGTAGCTCAGTGGATAGAATGCTGGACCTGGAGTCAGGAAGACCAGAGTTCAAATACAGCCTCATACACTTACAAGTTGTATGACCCTGGGCAAGTCACTTAACATCTGTTTGCCTTAATCCACTGGAGCAGGGAATGGAAAATGGCTCTAGTATCTTTGCCAAGAAAACCCCATGGACCATACTGTCCACAGGGTCAGGAAGGTTGGATACAACTGAATGCCAAGAGCTGTGCTAACCACTTAGAAAAACAGCATCTTATCTCATTTGAATAGCTTTGTCAGTAAAAATGACTTCTTTCTGGTCTTCAGAGCTCCAGTCTTTAGGTTGTCTTGCCCACAAGGGAGCTCCCTCCTCTACCCCCCATAGCCACAGTTGGGGCTGTTTTTTAAGCTGCTTTTCTCACTCTTCTCCAACTTCCAAAAGTCTACACCATGCTAGCAAAATCAGTGCAAACCTCTCCAGCTGTCAGGTCCCTCTCAAGGTCTACATCTGCTTTCTGCATACTAAATAGGCTGTTAGCAGTGATCATTGACTCATCTTGGTGTGCCAGTTGTCTGAGAATTACTTGGTGATGGATTGATTTTTGGCTTTACGTGCCTTAGCACTTCAGGGTAACTGATCCTCTTTCTTTGTGAGCTTGAATGATGCTTGGATGCTTACTTCTCCACAAAGACATTCCTGAAACACACCAGCAAGTGTTCAGCTCAAGTGAGAGAGCTAACCCAAATGGAGAAAACAGTTCAATTTGATTGCACAGAAGAAATCGAGGGGTAAGAAGGCTGAGTAGCTTTCCTAAGATTACATGTTGTTATTGGCAAAGTTAGGACCTGAACCCAGGGCTGCTTCCATCCAAGAAGCCTTGCCCTGACCACAGTAGCAGGTTGGGTCTAGGAGGGAAGGGGCAGAAAGGTCCCTGCATCCTGCTGACCACATAGGAAATGCTGAATGAGTGTTGTTGGCTACATCGTGACTTTGAGCAGGACCCTTTCCTTCTTGGCACTGACTTAGTCTCCTTCTCTATAAAATGAGGGAGTTGGACAAGTGGATATTAAGGTCCCTTCTTGCTCTGTGTCAGTGACCCCAGAATCCTGTTTTCTGGACATGCTGAACTGATGGGAATCTGCCCAAGCAGTATCCCTCCCCTGGCTGCCCAGGCACATCTGCTCTTGGCTCAGGGCACCAAGCTCATTGTACCTGAGGCAGGTGGCCAGTGAAGCCTCCTCTAGCTAATTACCAGTTTCTTCAGTGTGACTCACAAGTGCTCTAAACTGGCACATTGCCCACGAGTTCACTCCTGCCTCCTCTATTATCGTGAGGCTGGGAATGAGGAGCCAGGAGGTCCTTTGGCCCTCTGGTATTGTCTGTTTGAAGTGCCTTCTTCTTCATTCCCTGCAGTCTGACTTCTGAACTCCTCACTCAGCAGAACTGGGATCTCTTCTTGCTCAGCCTCCATTCTTTCTGAACTCTCAGTCGTCTTTGCAGGAGGGAGGAACAAGCATTTATTTCATACCTACTGTGTGCCAGGCAGTATGCTAAGAACTTTACAAATACTCTCTCATTTGCTTCTCACAACAACACTGAGGGGTACCTACCTTTTATTATGCGAGGTGACACCGAGGCTCACACAGCTAGTGTTTGAGGACAGATGAGAATTTAGGTCTTCCTGCCTCCAAGGCCAGAACACTATGCACTCCTGTGTGCCCTAGTTACTATTGACACCTTGGGTCAATCTCTCCTTCACACTCTCTCCTGTCCTGTTACAGGACACCCTCACCCCCCAAGCTCTTTTGGTTCTCCTACTACCTCTCTGACCGCTCCTTTATTTCCTTTGCTGGATCCTCCTCTAATGCCCTCTAACCACAGGTGTCCTTCAGGGCTGTGTCCTGGGCTCTCTTCTCTTCTCCCTCTACACCACTTCACTTGGGGTCTTATCAGGTTTCATGGAGTTAATTTACATCTCTAATGCTGACAATTCTCTAGACTACCTTTCCTGCCCCAATCTCTCTGCTGACCTCCAATCTCTCATCAACTGCTTTTCAGACCTCTTGAACTGGATGTCCAGTAGACATTTTAAACTCAGAAAGTCCAAAACAGATCTCATGATCTTTCCCCTACCAGGAGTGGGGAACCTGTGGCCTCCAGGCCACAAGTGGCCTTCTGAGTCCTTGGATGGGGCCTTTTGAGTGAGTACAAGTTTTATAGAACAAATCCTCTTATTGAGGGGATTTGTTCTGTGAAGTTTGGATTCAGTCAGAGGGTTGTACTTGAGGACCTAGAGGGCCACATTGGGCCTTTAGGTTGAAGGTTCTCCACTCCCATGCCTAAATCCTTCCCCCTACTCCTCCCTTCCCTGTCACCATAGAAGGCAACATCTTCCCAGCCCCTCAGGTTCTCAACCTAGGAGTTGCTCACTCTCATTCCCCAGATCCAACATGGTGTCAAGGTCCGTTTTCCTCTGCAACCTCTGGTCAATTTCCTCTCTGCAACATCTTTGGTCAGTTTCTCCTCTACAGCATTTCTTGCTGATTTCTCCTTTGCAGCATCTCTTGTCAATTTCAGGACCATTACAGCTTCTCTCAAACATGCCCCCTTCTCTCCTTTGACACTGCCCTCATACTGGTGCAAGTTGTCATCCTCAGGCCTGTAGCTGCTGGGGGGCCTGCCTTAAGTCTCTCCCCACCCCAGTCCATCCTCCATTCAACCACCAAAGTGATTTTCCTGAAGCACTGGTCTAATCATGTCGTTCCCCTACTTTATAAACTCCAGTGCCTCCCTATGGCCTCAAAGACCAAATACCAAAGTCTGTTTGGCATTCATAGCCCTTCATAATCTCTTCCCCCACATCCTTCCATTCTTTGTCCCCTTTTGCTCCTTACCCCCAATCCCTCCACGTACTCTTCGATCCAGTGACTCTGGTCTCCTGGCTGTTGCACAAACGAGTCGCCATCTCTCAACTCCAGGCATTTTCTCTGGCTGTCCATCCTCCCAGCATGGAACACTCTCCCTCCTTATCTCTCTCTCTTCTTTGACTTCCCTGGAGTCCCAGCTAATGTCCCACTTCTACAGGAAGTCTGTCACAGCCCTCTTAATTCTAAGGCTTTCCCCCTGTTAATCATTTCCTTTTTATGCTGTACTCACATTGTTCACATGTATTTGCTTGGTGTCTCCACCATTAGACTGTGAGGTCCCTGAGAGCAGGGACTAACTTTTGCCTTTCTTTGTCTCCCCAGTGCTCAGCCCTGCATCTGGAACATAGTAGGTGCTTCATAAATCTTTATTGACCAACTGACTGACCCTTTTCTCTTTGACCATCTTTCTTTTAAGCTGCCTTCAGGCTCTGCCATTCTCTTCTCCCTAAGATATCTCCCAGTTCTGACATTGGGCTCTGTGTTCTAAAGGTTAGCATTTACTAAGTACCACCTGTGTCCCAGGCACTGTGCCATGTGCTGGAGAGACACAGAAAGAAAGACAAGATATAGTCTTTTGTCTGCAAGGACCTCTCAATCAGTCTAATGGTAGAGACAGTATGCAAACAACTGTATATTCTGAATGCAGACAGGATAAATGAGAGATGAACCTTCACTAGCATGGAGGAGTGGTACTAAGGAGTACCAGGAAAAGTTTCATGCCTAATAGGAGACTTTGGCTAAGACTTGAGGGAAGCCAGGGAAGTTAGCAAGTGGAGATGAGGAAGGAGAGAGTTCATAGCCAGTGAGAATGCCCATGTGGGGAGATGTCTGCATTCCTGGTTCTGGGTTCTGAGTCCATCCCAACTTTGATGTTCCATTTCCAAGGATTCTATAGGTCAAGTCAGTTAGTCAATGAACATTTATTAAGTACCTACTCCAGCACATGTCCAGTGACAGGCATCTAGGTGACAAAGTGGATAGAATGCTAGGAGTCAGGAAGACTCAACTTCATGAGTTCCATCTGGCCTCAGATACTTACTAGCTGTGTGACCCTTGACAAGTCACTTAACCCCATTTGCCTTAATTTCTTCATCGATAAAAGAAGTTGGAGAAGGAAATGGCAAACCACAGTAGTATCTTTGCCAAGAGTCAGATGTGACTGAAAAATGAATGAACAATAACAACAAGATACCTATGTGCCAAGCTCTGTATTAAGCATTGGAGATTCAAAAAAGGCTCAAAGACCTGTGTCATGGATATGGAGCTGGGAGCTATCTCAGAGGACATGATTGTACATGTGTAGCCTACCTGGGATTACTTGCCATCTTGAGGAGGGGGAAGGGAGCAGAGGGAGAAAAATTTGGAACTCAAAATCTTACAAAAATCAATGTTGAAAACATCTTTACATGTAATTGTGAAAAATAAAATACTATTAAGTGCAAATAAAAAAATAGAAGTGAGGCAAAGAATAGCTTCTTTTATCTAGGCAATAACCCCAGAGCTGGGCAGAGAGTAGGTGCTTAATACATGCTCCCCCACCTTTTCTAGTTAGAAGCCTGCCAAAGAATCACCCAGTGCAGCCCCGACCTGGAGCCTGATTCCCTTTGCAGCTCTCACCTCCTACTCATCTGAGAGTACATTCTAAGATTTTGACTCTAAACTCACCAAGCTGGAGTTTCCAGAATCTGCCTCCCCTCACCCTTACAAACTGCGCCCATCCTTCCACTTCCCGGGTTCCAGCCTCTCCCCCCCCCCCCATCCCGTGGTGCTGAGGCCCCTGAGGCGAGGGCCAGCCTGCTGCTGAGCAGACTCTTTCCAAACTCAGGATTTGGCACCTAGGCCCTCTAGGCCAGGGCCCTTGAGCTCCTTTGGTGCCAAGTGGTCCCTCAGCCCAGTTCTCTTTCCTACACTTTGCTGAGGGCCTGGCTGGTCCTCAGCCCACCTTGGCTTGAACCCTTCCAGTGACAAGGTGCTCAATGCCTGCCACACCAGCCTGCTCCCCTTTGGGATTGCTCTAATGATTAAAAAGCTGTTTGATCTACTGAGCCGGGACTGCTTCCCTGGAACTTTCATCCATGGCTGTTCATCATGCCCTTTGGGGCCAAGAGGACAAGCTAATCTTCCTTCCCCTTGACAGCCGGCCCATCAAGCACCCCAAAACTGGGTCGTGCCCCCTAAGCCTTCCTTTCCCCGCCAAATACCCCCATCCCTTCAGAAGTTCCTAATTTGACATGGGCTTCAATCTCCTCTTAACGATGTTTGTTCAGCCTTTTTCTGAAAATCATTCTCCCTGACAAAGAAAATGGAAGCAAATTAGCCCCGGAGTCAGTCGCCCGTTTTCTCTTTGTTGTTTGTTAATGTCACGCCGTCCATTCCCCTCCCTGCACCCCTTTTTTATCTTGTTCTCCCCGCTGCAGACAAAGCCCACACTGTGTGGTCCTTGGCTTCTTACAGCTCCTTCTGGGATCAGACCCTCCACAAGCGCAAGGATCACCTCTGCAGGCACAGCCAGGGCCGGGGCCAGGAGTAGTTCTTGATTTTTGGTTCCCAAGAGGAGACCACAGTGTCAGAGGGAGCTGAGGATTCATACAGTGCAGCCACTCCCCAGAGCTGGGGAAAACAGCTAGGGGCATTCCTGCCTTCTCCCCGACTGATGGGGCTTGCTCTGACTCCTGCCTTCGCACAGACTGATGAGGCTTTCTCTGAAGCGTCCCTCACCACCTTGCCTCAGCTCCCTCACCCGGCACGTGGAGAGCAGGTTCAGAAAACCCCGAGGCTCAGCCGCCTTTGGGGCCGGATCCCTCAGGCGGAGCTGGCAGGATCCCTCCGGCGGCCATTTAGTGGACCGAGAGCTCCGCTTCCCTTTCCTGCTCCCCCGTGAACGTTCCTGATTTTCGTCCGGCCCCCCCTCCATGTCCGTAGTGAATGTGCTACCAAAACGTAGGGCTTCCTCTAACTGATGCAGTCTGGGGAGGGCACCCGCCTACCCTCCTACTCTCTTGGGCAAGCTTTGGCAAGATGCCAAGAGATTCCTGGCCATTGGGCACACGGGGCAGGCTTCTGGAGAACAGTCAGAGCTGTTAGGTGCAGGACCAAGCTGAAGGGGCCCTGAGAGGGCTGCATCGCAACAATCAGGGGCCCAGTCCCACAGAACCCAGGGAAAGGAAATGGTGCCCCAATCTTGGAGACCAAAGGCGAGGCAGGAGTGTACCCGTCCACGCTCTGAGCAGCCCGCGGGGCCGGCGAGCCCTGGCCAAATGTGGGGTTTTCATTACTAAGCAACTTTTGGATGAGAAGTCCGAGCGCTCGGGCTGGGGGAGTCTGTGGTAATAACTCCATAATAATGGGTGCCATGTGGAGGGAGAGGCGAGCCCGCGCCTCGAAGGAACATAAAACGGGGTTTGTGTTTTCAGCAGTTGGAGAATGAAACAAAAGCGAATATTTGCCGCACCTGTAAAAACATATTTGGTCATAACGCGAGCCCGGCATTCTGAGAGCGGGATTCATATTTCATAACTCGGGTTCAAACAAGAAAAATGATTATAATGTTAAGTATTTCCTGAGTTTATTTTGATGGATGACAGAGTAAGCACTGTATCCTTCCCTCATTAAAACACAGATTGGGGTAATTTAATAAATGAACTTAATGCCCAGATGGTCAGGGCTGTCCGAGGAGCGCGGTCTATATTAATCACCTTCCTTATATATGACCCTCTTTTATATTTTTTAAAGAAACTTTCAGGAGCCAAGAATTGATTCGATTTGCACGCTCCGGGACAAGTATTCTGTGTCCAGTAGGTCCGTGCACGTCCTCCGGGGAGCTCCAGTGGCCCCTCCCCAGACGGTGCAGCCAGGGCCGTAAGGGACTGGCTAAGGCACGTAGTAGAGCGCCATTGGGGCACTCCCTCTCTCTGTGCCTCAGTTTCCCTACAATAATACCTATGCCACATACCTTCTCTAGCCCGTCCAGGATCCCTTTGGGACTGTCACTCTCCCTGGCTCCCCCAACCACTGGGCTCCCGGGCCTTTTCTTGTGTTTCAGCCTTGGTGGGTCAGAGGCTTTGTGCTGCTTATTCTCTGCCGCGAGGCTCAAGATCCCGGAGGCTGGGGTGGGGGTGGGGGGCGGGGAAAGCCCCTTCCTGGGCTTTCCCTCTGAAGTTTAGGGGTTCTCACTTTCCTTCTTAGACTCTTAGAATATCAATGGCAGCCCCAGGCATCTTAGAGAAGGTGTGGTCCCACACTTTATCCTTGCTGTTGTTCAGCTGTTTCAGGCTGGTCTGACTCTGTGACCCCATTTGGGATTTTCTTGGCAGAGATACTGGAATGGTTTGCCATTTCCTTCTCCAACTCATTGTACAGATGAGGAAACTGAGGCCAACAGGGTGAAGTGACTTGCCCAGGATCACACAGCTAGTTATTAGTGTCTGAGACTGGACATGAACTCAGGAAGAGGAGTCCTCCTGATTCTAGGCCCAGCCATCCATCCACTGAGCCACCTAGCTGCCCTTCATCCTAGAGAGGGGGAAACTGAGGCTCCTAGTAGGGAGAGGCCTTGGCCTGCATCCCCCAAGGAAGTGGCAG
The DNA here is from genome assembly GCA_028627135.1 of Pseudochirops cupreus. Classification (NCBI taxonomy): domain Eukaryota; kingdom Metazoa; phylum Chordata; class Mammalia; order Diprotodontia; family Pseudocheiridae; genus Pseudochirops; species Pseudochirops cupreus. Next base: position 2,406,293 of record CM053581.1, on the reverse strand, counting down.
CCAAGCCAGGAACTGGTTGTTTCCAGATGCCAGGGCACACCTTGCTGCCTCCGTGGGTTGTTTTCTCATTTTCACGTAGGTCAAGGGAGCTAGCGGTGTAGTGGAGAGAGCTCTGGGCCTGCAGTCATGAAGGCCTACATTCAAATCCCACATCAGACATTTACTGGCCCTGTGATCCTAGGTAAGTCATGTCACCTCAGACTGTCTCAGTTTCCTTAACTATATAAGGGGAATAACAGTGCCCACCTCACCTGGTTGTTGTGAGGATCAGGTGGGATAACACTGGTCAAGTGCACAGTGGTAGCACAATGCCTCACACATAGTGGGCTCTATATAAATGCTTATCACTGCCCCCTACCCCCTGTGAGCTCCTGGGAGACAAGGAACTGCCTTTTATTTCCCAGCTCCCAGCACAAGACAGCCTGAATGCCTCGTCCTTCTCCTTAAAGGAGAAAAAAAAAACATCACTAGCCTCCAGAGGCATTTTCCTTTTAGAAACAGAAATGCCCTTGAAGGGGCTCTGGACAGGAAGGGAGGCAGGCCAAGAAAGCTTGGCTGGACAGTTCTGCCATGGCTGGGCCTCCTGGCTCCAGGGGCCTCCTGGCTCCAGGCCCCTCCCTTGTGCTCATTCCTCCTGGAGGAGAGAGGCAGCCTTGATCCTGGAGTCAGGAGAGACTAGTTCAGATCATGTAGAGTCACGTGTCAGCTCCTTTAAGAGGCAGAGGGACAAAGAGGACAGCGGGATTGCTCCTCCTGCTGCTGCTCACTAGCCTGGCAGCCAAAGCCAGAGTTGATTCTTTGAGACTGCTTCTCGGCTCTAAGTGGGAATCAGGATGGGCTGGGACTTCCCATTGTCCTGATGAGTATCCCCTAAGATGACAGACATGAAGCATTCCACAGCCCTGGGATATCTGGCCTGGCCTCTGCTTTTTATGGGGGAAGGCAGAATCGAGGATGGACAGTGAAGACCTCGCCCAGTCACTGCTCTGATTCTCCATAAACCACCCCCAGAGATCTGTGAATTTTAAAAAGCTATTTTCATGACTGTACTTCAGTGGAACTGGTCTCTTTTGTGATCCTATGTATTGTGTTATACGCAGTTCTGAGGAGGGGTCTCTGGTGGAAGAAGTGGTTATTAACAAGTTGTTAATATTGGGGAGCTCCAGGATTTCTCCCTTCCTGTTTCCTCATTTGGGGATTAGGTCAGAGCTTATCTCTCTGAAGGGCGGGGCTGCTGTTGAGCTGAAATCTCAGGTGACACTTACCTGAGAGAGATTAGATCTGATCGGAAGATAAAGAGATTCCAACCCACTGTTCTGGTTCCAGTCCACGTGTTCTAGTCAGACAGGTGTGAGGGGGTGGACCCCCACTGTCATTGCCTGGGTGGGGATGATCTGGGAAGACTCCTCTCTTCCTCCAGGACTGAGGGATCAGCCCCTGATTAGAATAAATCCACTCCTCCTTAGAACATTCATTCTCTCATTAGTTGTGAACCAATCAGAGTTGATTGTTGCCTCAGGACCACTCCCCCCCCCCCCCCCCCTTACAAGGGTGTATAAGCATTGGGAGGTTCGAATGATTCATCTTTGGTTTACAGAGAAGACCATCTTTTTATTAATTATTTACTAGCCACAATTAATAAAATGATTGATTACCCAGAAATTATGTCTCTTGAACTTTTTCTACACCCCACTAGGCTTTCCCAGATTGGCTACCCAGGGTGGGGGTGGTCATGACCCAGAAGATGCTCAGACTGTGAGCTCTGTGAGAGCAGGGCCAGGTCTCCCTAAGTGCCCAGCACAACTCTGACCCTGTCCATCCAAGCCATGTCTGAGCTGCTCCAGGGCTCCTTAGCCCTCATCTGGCCCAGTGGGACCCCCCAAGTTCACCTTAGCTGGGATTCTGGTTTGGGTTTCATTCATCATGGGTCTTAACTTACTGTTTTCTTAGGTCTACCCAGTCTTCACTGTGAGCTTTCTTCAGGTAGCATCAGGGTTCTGGTGTTGGAACAAAGCTCTCTTTCACAGGTCACCTTGGAGGGGGAGGACAATGCTGCTCAACAGGACAATGAAGTCCCTAGTAGCCCCTGACTGAGGCAGTGATTGGGTCAGTGCCCATGGCCTCCTTCCCCAACACATGCGTGCACACACACATGTACATGCACACATGCACACACACCCATTCCACAGGGACGGTAGAGCTGCTGTAGACAGAAGTCTCCCATCAGTGGTCCGTTAATCATGCAGGCCATTCTGTGGACTGGTAGCAGTCAGTCACCTGTTTGCAATAATCTTGGCGCATTCTCATTCATCATGCCTGTGGTCTGCACTCTGCAGCTACAAACGGTTTTCATCTTGTTGGCCCAACGGTGGCTGCTACAGCATCCTTCGCAGCCCTTTCAAGTTGTTGACAGACCTTTTCATGTGGGGCTGCCCACTCAGGCCCAGGACATGCTTCAGAGAAATGACTTACAAGTTTTCTGAAGTGAAGGTTCATTTTATAAAAGTCAGACAAGGGCCATCTGTTCTCTGCTGGAGGCCAGCCCTAAGAGGCAGAACTCTGCAGAGGAAGGATGGCTGGCTTTGAGTGCAGAGGGGCTGTGTGGTTGTACCCTTTTCCTCAGTGGGCCTCAGGTTCCTCCTCTTTCCCCCATCCCTCTGGGCTCTGCCTGGCTTGGAATGGCTCAGTGTTGAGACAGAGTTTCTTTACTCAGCTCCCCTTTCTGAGATGCTGATACTACCCCCAACTCTGAGCCGGGCTAAGCTATGGGAGGACAGGAATAGTAGAGGCTCTTCCTGCCACCAGGGAGCTCCTACTCTAATTGGTTGAGATGAGACTCACAACCAGAATAATTCACTGACAGTGGAAGTCAGGATCAGTTTAATTCAGGGCTCCATCTTGAGGCTTAGAGCAAGGGTGTTAAAGGCTCTGGGGATGGAGGAATCCATGAGCTCTCTGGGAGAGCTCCATGGAGCAGGGAGCATATGAGCTGAAGGAGGGGGTCCTGTTCAAGTCTGAGCCCTCCCATCCAGCCAATGGCCAGGCCCTGTTGACTCTTCCTCTGTTGTGTCTCCCACAGCTGTCTGTCATCCTCCATTCCTACCACACCTACCATGGTTCAAGACCACTTCACTTCTTGTCTGATCAATTGCTTGATTTCATCCTGGAAGGAAGTCTCTGGTGGAGCGTATTAACATTTTTTCATCAATATCTTGAATAAAGACATCCAGTCTGTTGAACACACAACCCTGAGAAGGACAGCTACCCAACGAAGGCCGGGATCTGGCAGGCTCTGGACCTGCTGGATGAGGGGCTGGCAAACCACAGCCTGAGGGCCAAATTTGCCCGCCACCTGTTTTTGTGTGGCCTTGGAGTTAAGAATAGTTTTACATTTTTATGTTACTTTTACTTTTGGTTTTCACATTTTTATGCTGTAAGATACATCCTTCCCTCCCCTACGGGCCATCGTTTGCCGTCCTCTGGTCTAGACTGTTCAGTCAAATTCAATAGAGATAGACTGTTTTAACAAGCCTTACATTTGGACTCAGAAAATCAATGTCACAAGTACAAGATGAGAGAAATGTTGTTAGATAAGTTTATCTGAACTGTCCCCACCTCTGCCTCCCCCCCTCACAACTGACAGTCTGATTTTGTGGGAGAAGTGTGTGAAAGACAGAGCAAGAAAGGAGGATGGAGCTGAGTGATCATGAGGAAATAGTGCAGGCAGCTGGGGGAGGGTGGTTTGGACTAGTGGGTAGGTCAGAAGACAAACAGGGGGAGGGAGGGGAAATTTGGCAAAATAGAATTTGAAGAAAATCTGAAGCAGAAAAATTTTCAGGCTCAAACATTGGCCAAAAGAGGAGCCAGATCAAAGGGAATAGAGAAGATAAAAGGACTAAAGAGGGTCCTTAGGGAGCAGAACCTGAAGAGGTAAACTGAGAGTAACAGTGGAAGGTCGAAGGCCATTCAAGGCAAAGTGTGGGAAAAAGGTCAATTAGAGAGATGGATAAAATAAATGGGTGGATGGGGCCAATAGGTGAAACAGAGAGGAGACTGGGCAAGGCTGAAGGGAGAGTGAGTCTCTGGGGATATGGTGAGACAAAGGATTCTGAGGGCTATTACTTTGTTGTTAGGATGGGATCATTAGCTATGAAAAGGTTTAACCAAGAGCTTAGGGTTGAGCTGTCAATGTTGATAGTGGTTCAAAGAAATGAGTCAAAATGACATCCATAATGGGCAGGAGGGGAGATTGTGCCATATTTCCATCATGGTCTGTGTTCCAAGGATAGGCTGATCTCCTCCTGGAGGAGGTGTCCTTGAAGAGACTCTGAGGATGATTCTCCACACTGGGAGTTGTTAGAAGAACTCCTAGAAGAAACATGGAAGACTTCCAAGGGAAAAAAGGGGAATCTATAGTGGAGCAAGGAAGATTGGACCCAAACTAGGATGGTGGAGAACAGGAAAGAAAAGAGAAGCTCTATAGTGAGAGTTCAAAGATGGGGCAGTGGGTAGTTCAAACCCGGAGTTCAAACCCAGACTCAGATGCTTATGAGCTGTGTGACCCTGAGCAAGTCAGTCAACTGTTTGCCTCAGTTTAAAATAGGGAAAATTACAGCACCTGCCTCCCAGGGTTGTCGTGATGATCCAATAAGATAATAACTAAAAGCCCTTAGCACAGTGCCTGGAACTGTGTTATGTAAATATAAGCTAAAACAATTAAAAACAAGAAGCAGATGTAAGACTCATCCTGAAGAGGACAGAGATGATGGAGGAGGAGGATGGAGGAGGAAGACGAGGAAGTTGCTTGTCTTCTCAAGAATGATTCAGTGCTGGACCCTGGAGCCTTGGGATGAGGGCTCCTTCAGGGTTCTGCTTGGTCATTGAGGTCAAGGTATCTTGTCTAATCAGCCAGGTCTTGTGACATTACCTCCCAGTCTTCTTTTTGCCCAAGCCTTCCCCCTCCTCTGTGGCTTAAGCCTATGTAAGCCCCAGGTCAACTCACTTTGGGGAATCTCTGCCCACATGGGTGGGGCTCCCTTACCAGAGAGCTCAATAAGCCCCAAGACAAATTTGAAACTCTGGGATCCCATTATTCCTGCATAGCCCTAAATTGCAAGTTCATCTCCTTTTATATTTTTAAATATTTTTTATTCATCTCCTTTACTACTGTTTCAATTCTTTTTATTTAAATCTCTGAGGTACTTGAGATTAACCGTGCCATCTGAACATAAGGGGCTGTTTTTTCCTTTGCTTATTCTTTCAATCTCATGTCTTATTTTTACAGCATTTCTAAAAAGACCTTAAAAACCAGTAGTGACAATGGACATCCGTTCTTTAGTCCTGGTAGTAGTGGATGAGTCTCCCATGTTTCTCCACTGCAGATAAAGCTAGTTCTTCATGTCCTTTCACATAAATGATTGCTGTATTTGGCTAAAACCCTTTTCTGCATCTATTCTCTATAATCATGGGATTTTTGTTGCTTTCATTATTAAGATAGTCTATTATATTTATAGTTTTCCAAATGTTGAATAATAATCCTTGTATTCCTGGTACAAATTCAATCTGATTTCAGTGGAATGATTTTAAAATATGTTGCTATGAACTTTGCTAATAGTTCATTTTTTATTAGAGATACTAGTTTATGATTTTCTTTCTCTGACTTATCTCTCTCAAGCCTAGGCACTGAGACTGTTTCATAAAAAGAACATACATATATATACACACATACACACATATATATTATATATAATATATTATATATACAATATTTTATATTATATATAATATTATATATGTATATATATTGCTTAGAGGGAGAGGTGTGGACAGAAAGAGACTAGGGCTGAGAAAGAAGGAGATGGAGAAAAGAATTTCTCTAGAGGAATTTTCTTGTGGGGAGGCTTGACAGGGAGAAATCTTGGGATCTCAACACTCCCTGGATTGGTGATGAGTGTCTTATTAAACCTTGCTTTTTGGTATCCTAATAGCAGTGTCCCAGATAAATACTTTGGTTTTGTCTTGGAGGAGGAGGAGGAGAGTTTATTATATTTTGGGAACAAACCCTGGGAATACATATGCATATTCACAGCAGATGCTGTGGGTATTGAATTGGCATTACAAATTTTGAGTTTCAAATTCTCCCCCTCCCTCTCCATAAAAAGGAATTTAATAGAATATCTTCCATCTGTATTCTTCCAAATAATATATGGGCTTTTGTAGCAAATACATAACACACTTTCTGAGGCCACTCTTCCAAGTGGGCATGTGTAATGCTAATGAAATTTGAAGATCCCTTTGTATTGCTAAGTTGACAAGTGCTTAGCACCTAGTTTCAATTTAAACCTTTGTTAAAGAAACAGAAGGTATGAACCCCTGTTGCTGAAGTAACAGGAATGAGCTGAACAGGGAAGAGTAGTACTGTATATAGGGAAAAACCCCAGCTGGGAGAGTCAGAATATACTGGTAACTTGTGGTGGCAGAGCTTCTTCTGAGGGTCAGCTGAACTGCTGAGGACTTCCAAGGGCCAGCCAGAACTGCCAGAGGAAGCATGACTGTGGTGTATTGATTAGAGTAGATAAGTCTTTCACAGTTGATCATTATACCATTGCTACTACAATTCATATAAACTTCCCAGGTTTTTCTGAAACCTTCCCACTCTTAATGTCTTGTAGCACAATAGTATTCCATCACAATACGCAACTTGTTCAGCCATTTCCCAATTGATGGGTGTGCCCTCAATTTCCAAATCTTTGCTACCACAAAAAGAGCCAATATAAATATTTTTGTACAAATTGGTCTTTTGTACAAATTTTTGTACAAATTCCCCTTTTCTTTGATGTCTTTGGGATATAGACCTACCAGTGGTGTTGCTGGATCAAAAGGTATGCACAATTTTATAGCCATTTGGGCATAATTCAAAATTGCTCTCCAGAATGGTTGGATCAGCTCACAACTCCACCAACAACGCATTAGTGTCCAAATTTTCCCACATCCCCTCCAACATTTGTCATTTTCCTTCTCTGTCACATTAACCATACGTATGAGGAGGTGATGCCTCAAAGTTGTTTTAATCTGTATTTATTTAATCAATAGTAACTTACAGCATTTTTTATAGAACTATAGATAACTTTAATTTCTTTGTCTGAAAGCTGTCTGTTCATATCCTTTGACTATTTATCGGTTGGGAGATGACCCACACTTTTTGGCTCAGTTCCCTTATTTGAGGAATGAGACATTTATCCGAGGAACTTGCTGTAATTCCTCCCCCCCCCCCCCCCAGTTTCTTGCTTTCCTTCTCGGTTTGGCTGCATTAATTTTGTTTGTTGCGTCACCTCAGATTTCTTGATCATTCCTTGCCTGGTGGAATTTCTAGGTTTTTAAGGGAGCAGCTATTGGACAGCTGATCAGTCTGCCTCTATTTATGCCCCAGGGTATTATCACTATTTTACAAGGAGGCTCAAAGAGTAAGATTAAGATTTGCCCGGCATCACGCAAATAGGTTTTATATGGTCAAGAACTGAACTCAGGTTATTTGACTAGAAATTCAACCTAGTTACTATATTTACCTGCAATTCAAGTCAAGTGGGAGAGAACCATCTGTAAGCCAGGCTGTAAGAGCTTGTAAGAAATGCTGTTGTGTACCGAGATGGGAGACCCTTGGAAACAAATTTAGGAAAGTGGTGGCCACTAGGTGGTGCCATAATGAATGGAGCATGGGCCCCCTTACTAGCTGTGTGACCCTGGGTAGGTCACTTAACTCTGTTAAGGAAGGAAGAAAGAGAGAGAAAGAGAGAAAGAGAAGAAGGAAAGAAAGTAGAAAATGAATAGGTCACTTCACTCGTGAGAGCTTTGAGGCCACCTAGGTACTCATGGGGTTCAGTGTCAAATGGACTCTGGAGACCATTCACCTGGAATAAGCTGGCAGCTGGATGGTCCCAGAAGGAACCTGGCCCCGGCTGGCCCCTGCTCCCAGGGGGCCAGATGAGTGCCAGCCTTCATGCAGACCCCAAGTCAACCATAATCCCTATTGTGGCTCAGGACTCCTGAGCTCAGGTGGTCCATCAGCCTCAACCTGTCCAGTAGCCAAGACTGTAGGTTGTGGCATTCTGTCTGGCTTAGAGCAGACTTATTTTTTAGCTCCTTTCACAAACAGTTTTTTTTGTTGGGTTGTCCTGTGCCCCAGGATGTTGGGGTTGATTTCCAGGAGTCTGTGGAAGGGGATGTGTTTTTGGCTCTCTCAGTGGTAGGCAGAGCTTCTAGGGACTTGGAAGTTCTGGCAGAAAGTTCCTCTGTCAGGAGCGATGAGCCCTTGACACTATCTACCTGGTCCTTTGGAGGCCAGGTAGGAAGGTGCTGGACATGACTAGCTCAGAAGAAACTCCACCTTCTTTTTACTAAGTCCTATATCCCAGAGATTCCCAGGATGGACCCTTCTCTTGAGCATGCCAGGCATTCCCCTCTCCAGCGTTACTGCTGGTACCCACCCGGGTAGGCCCAGACCAAGCCTCCCCATCTCCACTGAGCCTGCCCTGCACTGCAGGTGCCAGGGATCTGGCCTGTTTTTGCCCTCCCATTGCACCCATACCCTTTCCCACTGCCCTGTGTTAATAATTGTTCTTTTGGATCCCTGAGTGGTGCTGGGGGACCAGGGCTGGGGCTGAGTCTTTGGCTTACCCCTTAAAGTGAGTTTTCAGGTTGACCAAAGTGCTCTGGGAATATGTAAGGACAAACCTGACTGACCTTCACGGAGAACACGGAGGGCAGAGGCAACCAAGGTGAGGTAGACTCAGGTCATTGCTAGGAAAAGAATATTTTTCCCTATCCAAGCCCTGATTGAATCACAAATCCATCTTGACAGAATTCAAGGAGCCTGTGCACAGAGACAGAAATCTGCCTTAGATCCCTAGAACCCAGGCTGAGGTGATGTCCCAGGGCCCAGGTTTGAATCATGGCCTCCTCTGGGCCTCTGTTTCCCCTCCTAGATATAAAAGCAGGACTCAGGTTCATAACCTCCAAGGTCCCTTCCTGCTCTGAATCTGGGAAGCTAAGACCACCTTGGTTACCCTCTCAGATGGACAAACTGAAGTCTTCTGGAGAAAGGAAGGGTGGGAGAGCTAAGGAGGGAAGCCAGGGCTTGGTCCCCCCCTCCCCAGGCCAATGAGCTCCTCAGGGGATCACCATGAAGTAGTTACTAAACAAACCCCAAGCCCCCTTTCCCACCTGGCTCACAGACGTCCAAGCCTGAAGCTGGGGGTGGAGGCTCAAGGCTATTTCCTTCACTCTTTCTCCATGGGGAGGGGAAAAGAGGCTGATTCTTACTACTGGGAATCAGAGAGTCAGTGACCTCAGGAATCTTAGGCCTTGCCCAGCCTGTGGTTTCGGGGGCTTGGATGGCAGTGATGGGTTTATGCTGGATTTCTTCATCAGGGGAAGAAGAATTGAGCTTCTAGCCTGCACTAGTGAAGCACCTTCCATGAGAGGAGCCCCAGGGCCAGGGTGTAGAAGTTGGGCTGCCTCCCCCAGCTGTCCTGAAGGCTTTCCTGCACTTCAGTCACAGAGATTGGCCGAGGCGTTATTATTTTTAAACTTAAGTTTATCAATAATTGTCAGTGTATGGAAGAATTTATGGCAGAGAACACATTTTCACTTTTCACTTGTTCAGTTGAAAATTTCAAAAGCCGTGGAGTCTCCTCAGGGGTTTTCAGTCTAATTTGTGTGCTGGAGGGAAGGGGGCAAGCAGGAGAGATTCCTTGTCCTGGTATTTCTAAATGTCCCAAGAATCAGGAGGCCCAAGTGAGGCTGCTTGTCGTTACCAGACCTCCCTTGGGGAGCCCCAATGTGTCCTCTTACCCCCCGAAAGACATGATGTCTTCTCCTTCACCTGGCTTTAGGCTTCATGGAACCCTCGGAGGAGGGAGCCTCCACCAGGAATGGCCATAGATGGAGGGGAAGTGGAGGGATGCCTCTACCTCTCAGAAAGCTGTCCTTATCCTTCAGCCCTCCCCACCTGCTTGCTGAAGCTGGAAGCCCCTCTCCCAAGAGGCAGATCCTCTCTCTCTTAGGGAGGGCCAGATCATGGGGTACTGGCCTCTTAGGATAAAAAGTGGGGAAGGGAGAAGTGGTGGGGGTTGGGGGGGAGGAGACACCCATGGCAGAGATGGTCCTGAGACTTGAGCAGGGGTTTGATGTAGACCCTCCAAAGAGGAGGAGTAAGAGCATTACAGATGCTCAGTAATGAGGCTAGTGTCCTGAGCAGAGGTTTGAGGGGGCAGGAAGATCCTTGTGGCTTGAATGGACAGAAGAGGGTCTATAAAGTTGAGGGGGGAGGATGGGGTCATGGGGAAGGTCATCTCTGATGCCTCCTGGCATTGAGGCTTTTCCCCCTTCCATCCCAAGGCTTGAGAATCTTCCCACAACTTCCCTGACACACTTCTTCCCAAACCCCAAACACCCAAACCTGCATTTGCCCACTTTCTGAGCGGGAATGTCTTATATCTGACGATCTCAGTATGGGGCTTGCAATGACAATGACGCCTGCCCCTCGAGGGGCAGGGGGATGTCGGCCACCATCTCTTCCTGGACCTTTAATAAAAAAGGCAGACTTGGCTCCTGCTTCTATCCTCTGGAGGTTTTCCAGCAGAGCAGGCATTGAAGGAGGCTTTGAGATTTCTGGGACCTGTGCAGGGTCACAGCAGGCCAGATGTGGTGTGGGGGCCTGACATGATGTGATATGGGGTAGCCAGATGTAAAGCAAAGCTTTAGCAGCAGAGACCAGAGACTTCTCATGTCTGCTCTTGATCATGTTGTGGGAAAGGGAAACCATGCTCCAGCTCCCCAGACTAATTGGAAAAACTTTGCCACCAAGCACCCTCCTGCCCGCCCACTGGCACTCGGTGACCCCGGTGTGGGCCTTGCTAGTGGTCTCCTTATTGTTTGCAGACGATTCCTGTTCTGCAGAGACTCCTAAGAGTTAAAGGCTGAAAGATGTGAACCAGATGGATTCATGGGAGGGGGATTTGATTGGGAGGCTGGGGAGTGGGGAGCAGCTCTCTCGGGGATCCCAGGTTGATTGATTCATTTGGGTGTTTTCCTTCCCTGGTCTCTGAAAGGTGGGACTGGCTTGAGCAAATTAGTGAAATTTGTAGGGGAGAGTGGATGGAAAGGGGGTCAGCTGCTGTCTTTTCTCTGGAGGAGGAGAGAAACCCTCTTAAAGTGGAGAAGGGGAAACCAGACCTTGACGGGGGGGGGGGGGCAGCCCCATGCTGGCTGATATTGGAGGAGAGGCCAGACTCACCCCCGCTTTCTCACTGACATAGAAATGCTTACACAGGCTTGGAGGTTGCCTTATTTAGACTCTGGAGGTCAGAGAACCGGAGAGCCTATCAAGTAGTGATGATAGCCCTAGATGTGCCTTTGGGGCCCTGGGCTCCAGCTCCTTGGGGCCATTTCTTCCCTCTGCCACCCTGGGCAGCTCCTTGCTTTCTGGGCCTTCTCTTCCAGCAAAGTTGAGGGTCAGCCTGGCTCCTTCAGGCCTCGTGGAAGGAGTGGCCACCTGGGAGCAGAAGGATCAGGGTTCCAGTCCAGACACCTGCCCAGCCTGGTGCCGTGATCCTGAGCTAGTCCCTTCCACGCTCGTTGTCCTGGGGAAATGTCTAAGTGTGGTGATGACTTGCCACAGGAGAGGCATCTCTCTTGGTCTTTGTGTCTCTGTATGGATTCAGGTCTTCCCCAGCCGTCAGCCCCTAATACTCCAGTGGATGTCACTGTTACTGCCCGGGGACATCTGGGTCTCCCAAACCTCCAGGGTTATCTGGACAATTCCATCTGAGACCCACTCAACTACGATCTGGAAAGGAAGCCCGGACATAGGTGGTCATGGGGTCAGAGCCATCATGGTGGGGTGAGAGATGGCAACTTCCCTACCCCCTTCCCAGCTCTCAGAGGCAGCAAAGCAAAGAGCTGTGGAAAGTTAGGTTGCCTTCCAGCTGTTGCAGGGCCTGGCACGTATGCAGTACGTGGCTGGGAGTCCTCTTTCTCAGTGGCCCCCGGGTCTGATTCCTCCGCCTCCCTTTGGCAGGATCACATCCTAAGCTCTCAGGTCTGTATGTCTAGAAAGTCATTGCTGCCACACCCTGTGTCCACTCACGTTCTGGCCCTCTCCCATGGTGAAGTTAGTCAGTTTTGCCTTTGATGCCTGCTTCACCCCAGAAGGTATGAGGGCCTTCCTACTCTCCCTGTCACCCCCACAGACAAACTTCTCCAGAAGAAACCCTGAGGCTCATTGGTCCTCCAGGGGCAGGGAATGAGAGCAGGTGGGCCCTTCTGGGGGCTGGGCCCAGACAGGAGGCTGAAGAACTCGGGGTTTGTGGAGTGGCCAATGGGAGACAGCTGGATGTGTGGGAAGGCTTGTGGCCTTGGGCATACTGCTCTGCAGTCCTGGTCCGGGCGGGGTGCTGACTGTCTGTGGCCCTTGGTCAATGCCTCTGGAACTCAATCACTAAGGAGACGCTGAGGTCACCAGGCCAAGGCACCACCATTTGCCAACTCTCCCTGGGACTTCCCTCCCATTTTTAGGGGCCTTCTCAAGAGAGGCCAGTGGGGACACTGGTCAGGGAGAGCCCTTGGGGCCAGGGTGGATTTGGCCTTGCCCTTCCTGATGGCTTAGCCTGTGGGCAGGGGCCAGAGAGGGTGCTACACTGGAGTGCTGCTGGCAGTTAGTGACCCGCTCAGCCCCTGGGGGTGCCCCAGTGCCAGGGGACAGCCTTGGACCCAGAGTCAGGTGGCCTGGCTTCCAGGTTTGGCACTCTCACTGCCCCTGCCTGTCACTGGGCCAAAGGCTTCCCTCTTTCTGGCCTTCAGTTCCTTCTACTGACTAAAATAAGGGAACTTTAATCTATGATTATCTAATTCCTCTATTGATTGTCTTTAATATATTGATTAAGATGAGGGAGTTAGGCCACTAGCCCTTCTGCTGCTAAAACTGGTCATTTTCACAGCAGCCTTCCAAACCAATCCAATCCAACCCAATAAGCATTTATCAAACACCTACCGAATACATGCCAGGCCCTGTGACAGTTGGAAGGGGACCTAACCTTCCATAGCTCTTTGCTTTGCTGCCTCTGAGAGCTGGGGAGGGGGTAGGGAAGTTGCTGTCTTTCACCTCACCATGATGGCTCTGACATGGCTGCCTGTCTCCGGGCTTCCTTTCCAGATCATAGGTGAGTGGGTCTGAGATGGAATTGTCCAGGCAAGCCTGGAGGTTTGGGAGACCCAGATATCCCCTGGGCAGTAGTAGTAACATCCACTGGAATATTAGTGGCTGATGGCTGGGGAAACTCTGAATCCATATAGAGACGCAAAGACCAAGAGAGATGCCAAGGCAAGGCCATGATAACTTGTTAGGATGCAGAGATGTGTCTCCAAACTCTAGAGACTCCAACCCTCAGACACATGGAGCTAGACCTCAGCCTCCCAAGGCCACACATACGCCACTCCTCTCAGACTCTTAGTTTGTGTCCACCCTCTATACTGCCAGATGCTGGCTGTCCTGGAGGGACAATGTGCCCCAGGTGTGGGGGGCTTCTCCTGGGCCCCTGGGACCGCTGAGCAGTCTTGGACAGTGGTGCTAGGGCAGAGGCCTGATGCAGGCATGGTGGGAGGCTTCGACCCTTCAGACACCAGCGGGGTGTCCTCATTCCTACTCTTGTCACACTTTCTTAGTAAAGATCTTTCCTTGCTCTGCCTTGTTAGTGGATGCCTTTTCTAAAAGCTGATCCCCAAGAGGCCAAGGCAGATGCTGCCTCCAGGCTGGGGATTCAGCCCCAAAGTCTGCATCCCAGGTGTGTCTCCTTGTCACAAACCACTTCATGGTGGCCATTGTCTTCCTGATGTCCCTGCCATCTCTATAGAAACAATTCCTCCACATTGGTCTGCATCAGAAATGGTTTCCTTCAGTGGCAGTGGCAGCAGCAGGGGCTTGGCTTGAGAGTCAGGAGGCATGGGTGAATGTCTGTGACTCATTTTCCTTATTTGTAAGATGGAAATAGTAATGCATGTTCTCCTTACTTCATGAGCTACTTTGAGAGAAACATTGCAGGACAGAGTCTGAATCATTGTTTCCCGCTTCTGCAATGATGGTATCAAGGCCACGTATGAAGATGCAGAATCCCCCATCATGGGTTTAACAGGCCTCATTGCTGGCCTTGTTCCAGCTGTCCTGGAGGCCTTTGGGATACTCCACCTACAGCATCCTTCCCCTTTCTACCACCTTTGACACTCCTGGATGCTCTTCACTGATGTCCCCAGTCAGGCCTGTGAGTTTACATAGGGGAGGTCAGTTCAGGGCCCTTAGAGAGTAGGGTGGTTCTGGGAGGCCTGAATGCCAGGCCCCTTCAGGTAAGTGCAGGGCCTCTTCCATAATTAAGTCTTTTAACCATTAGCAGAATCAGAGCAGAAGAGACCTTTGTCTGATTATGTAGAGCCTGGCAATGTAACTGAGCTTTGTGGGCCTTCCATTGGGAGCAGATCTGGCTCCCAGAACATGTGCAGAGGCTCCCCACCGCTGACATCCCCCTCACAGCCAGCCCAGGGAAGGACCCAATTCAGGGCAGCTCCATCTTGTCAAGTGGTTAGCGAGTTGGGTGGTCCAAGGAGGAATCCATCCCCAGAGTTTCTCTGCTTGGCCTGGGGTTCTGGAAGAGTTGGTGCCTGAGCTGGGGTGGGTAAGGCACTCCTGCCTGGGTCTCTGTGCCCAGGATACCGAATAATGGGGCCAATGGGTGGAGGGAGGAGAGCATCTCCCCAGTCATGATGAAAGTCTGGGCTTGGGCATGAGCTGAAGGACCAGAGGGTGGAGCACATTAAAGGTGAAATCTCTTCCTCATGGACCTCCCTTGGACTCTGCAAGGACGGTTGTTAGAAATATTGTGCTGGTTTAAAGTATGGGCACCTTGTGCCTATGACAGTCCTAGCCCTATCTTTGGACTTTGGGCCTGCCTTGTGCCCCACCCCCAACAATAGATGCCTGCTTCTCTTTCCTAGGGCCCAGACAGCTTCCATCCATCTTGGCCTCCCCAGCAAAGGGAGCAGCAGCAAGACCAGCCTTGGGGACTGGGGTGGGGAGGGGGAGAGCCCAGACATTCTTGATGGGGACACACAAGGTTCTCCTGCCTTGGCAATGTGAGCACAGATTTTGCTGTTTCTGCTGTGGCTGCCATGCTCCTGTTTAATGCCAGGCAGGGCCTAGGCTATTCAGCACCCACCATGAGCTTTCTCTGAAGAGGGAACCTTCAGCTCCCCCCATCTTATCTGCCTGGCCCAGTCCTGGGACACCTGCTTCACCCCACCCCCACCTCAGGGGTGGGCCAGGTCTGGGTTATCCAAAGGCAGAGGCCCCTCCTGACTCGCACTTCACAGGACAGAGCTCAGTGGGGAATGGCCTGAGAAGAATAGGGAGAAATTAAATTCACCAATGGAATTTGGAACAATGCTCCTGGCTTTGGGAAGCAGATTCCAAGGGCGCATTCTTTGCCTGTAGCCATGGCAGGAGCTTGGGGAGTCTCAGCAAAATTGGGATGTAGGAAAAATTTGCCATAAGGTTCCCAGCAGCTCCCCCTCCTGGCAGGCATCGAAGACCCCCAGGATTTCAAAGTGACCTTCCTGGCACTTCCTTCCAGCCCTGCTGGGGCATCGTCCTCTGCCCCCCCAATCTGGACTTTCACTGGTTGCTTGGCCTGTGATCTCATAGGTGTAGGGTGCTCACTACACTGGGGTCCCAGGACCCCAACGAGGAGTGTAAGGATCCTCCTCTGGCTGGCCCAGATTTGAGCTTTTTCTCTCCCTTATAGTCTGAGACACAGCAATGGTGCTCCAGAAAGAGAAACTTTCTCAGATACCAGCCAGGCAGGGTTAGAGGCAGGACTGGAACCCAGACCTTCCTAACATAGAGGCCAGCTCATTAGTGACTGCACCAATGGTCTCCCAACCTTTAGCAGCACTCAGGCATTTCGAGTGTGAACCTCCAGTAGTGGTTGTTTTTCTCCTGAACTGTGCTACTGTGGGGCACACCCTGGAAGACCCCTCCTGATTCCCACTTACTCTGGCAAACTGGGCCCCAGGGGCAGCTGCTCCTTTGTCCTCTCAGGGGTCTGGTGGCGGCCCCCAGGAGGCGGGGCTTGTCCTTTCGAGCTCCCTAGTTCAGTGGCCCCCACCAGGGCCCTGGATTTCTCCCCAACCCTCACGACGACTGGGTGATCTTAGTCAATTGGCCAGGTCCCCAGAGTGTCTGGAAAGGGTCATTTAGCAATGTGGCCCAGCAAGAACATTTGGAATAAAACAGCCTCGAAAATGTGGTCACATGTGCTCCCGACGTGGCCTTTCCACGGCTTCCAAGGTTTACAGAACGGGTCCTTTATGATGGGGATTGTTCTGTGAAATTTGGATTCAGTGGAAGGGCTGTACTTGAGGACCTAGAGGGCCACTCATGGCCTGGAGGCTAGGGGTCTAGACTGGTCTAGACTGACTCCACCCTTAGCTGTCAGCCCAGCATCCTCAGCGAATCGATTGCACTGAATCCTGCTGGCTGAGCTCAGATCCAGCTGCAGGCACTCACTGGCTGTGGGACCTTGAGAGAGTCTCTTAACCTCTGTCTTCCTCAGATTTTTCAGCTGTAAAAGAGAATAATAATAATAATGCCTGCCTCCCAAGGTTGTTGTGTGCATCAAATGAGATAATATTTGTAAAATATAGCCAAGTGAGCCAGCTGGGCGGTGCAGTGGGTATAGAGTCAGGTCTGCAGGCAGGAAAGCTCATCATCCTGAGTTCAAATCCAGGGTCAGACACTTCCTAGAGGTGGGACCCTGGGCAAGTCACTTCACCCTGGCTGCCTCAGTTTCCTCATCTGTAAAATGAACTGGAGAAGGAAATGGCAAACTCTCCGGTGTCTCTGCCAAGAAAATCCCCAAAGGAGAGTCAGACATGACTGGAAACAGCTGAACAGCAACTTAACACAGTGTACACAGTAGGTGCTTAATAAATGCTTCCTTCCCTCCCTCCCTTCCTTCCTCCTTCCCTTCTTTCCTCCCTTCCTCCCTCCTTCCCTTCTTCCTTCCCTTCCTTCCTTCCTTTCTTCCTTCCGTCCTTCTTATCTTCCTTCCTTTCTCCCTCCTTCCTTCCTTCCTTCCTTCCTTCCTTCCTTCCTTCCTTCCTTCCTCCCTTCTTTCCTTCTTTCTTTCCTTCCTTCCAATTCTCTGTGTCTCCTTTTTGGTGACCTTGGAACACTTGGAAAGGTCAGAGGAGGAGAGCCTCAGTGACAGGGTCCATACCGGAGTTTGCCAGCATCCAAACCCTATAAACTAGCCAAGTCCTGGGGGTGGGGGTGGGGTGTTTGACCCTACCTGGCAGCTCATTGACCCAGCTTCTAGGATGTCACTTCCTTCGAGCAAAGGGGCAAAGGGGCTATTTCACCACATTTGGAAGTGACCTGGTGGAGATGAAGGCTTTGTGAAGTTGGAGTCAACTCTTTCCAGAGACTGAGGTGGTGGGAGGGAGAGTGTGTGCTCCAGGTTCTGAAGGTTGGGTTTATGCTTCTGTTCCTCGTAAAAATTTCCCTTTGGTGTTAATTGGTTAATCAGCATTGAAGAGCAATTAGCTGGTGGTTGATATTGGGGGCAACACAGCAAAATGGAGAAGCCAGTACATAGCATTAGGGAAAACCCCATAATGCCTCAGGGTTACTCCTAGAACCTGAGGGAAAGATGCAGCCAGGAAATTTTCTCTTTTCTAATCAATACCCAATAGTTCTGATGATTAATACTTTAATGTTTTGGGATATATGGACAGAGATCTGGTTTCCTTCCTTTCCACCCTTGAGATTTAGACCTTTGGTTCTAGAAACATGTTCTTTTCTCTTTTTTAAAATTTTTTTTAACATGTTATTTTTTCTAGTTCTATAAAATAACTCCCTAGTCAGTCAGTTCCCAATTGGAGGTTCTGGTGGGTAGTGTGATTGGTGTTTGCACTGGAGCTGGGAGTTTATATGAGTAGGATTGTGATTTTTATTGCATTGTATTGCCTAGCCATGAACACTTAGTATCTCTCCAATTATGTAAGTCTATTTTGATTTCTGTAAAGAGTGTTTTGTGTCCTATAATTCATAAAGATCAGAATTGCGTTCTCAGGATTCCTCTGTGTGTGTTGATAGGTGGACTCCCAGATAATTTATACAACCTTCTGTTATTTTGAAAAGGATTTCTTTTTCTAACTCTTTTTCCTGGGTTTGATTAGTTGTAGAAAGGCTGATGATTTGAAAGTTTATTTGATATCCTGCTACTTTGCTGAAGTGACTATTTCACTTAATGTCTTGGTAGAATCATTAGGGTTCTCTAAGTAAACCATCGTCTGTCCTCCACAAAAGCCAGTGCGATGCATTATCTCCATCAGATGGCCTGCTCCCCATCCAATGGTCTTGTTTTGTTGCTATACCTGGAAAAGTGTTTCTAGAACAGTCTCCGATAATCGTGATGATGGTGGACATTCTTAATCTTGTTGGAGAAGTCTTTGTCATAGCTAGACAGTGCTTACTAAATTAGGAAACTGTCCGTTCATTCCTATTAAAGAGTTGGGGAAAAAGGGAGTGTTGTGTTATGTCAAAAAGACTTCTGCATCTGCTGATAGAATAACGCACATTGTTGTCATTTGTTGTTAATATAGTTTATTAATGATTATTTCGTCCCCTGGGGTTTTCTTGGCAAAGATACTAGAGTAGTTTGCCATCGTCTCCTCCAACTCATTTTACAGAAGAGGAAACTGAGGCCAAAAAGGTTAAAAGACCTCCCCAGGGTCAAGAAGCAGGATTTGAACTCCGGGGAATGTCTTACCTGACTCCAGGGGTGGCACTCCATTCATTGAACCTTCTAGCTGCCTCATTCATGTTCATTGTTTTCCTAATATTGAACCAGCACTGCCAGATTCCTGATATACAGTTAACCTGGCCAAAATAGGCCATCTTTTATTATGATGCTATCATCTCTTTGACAGTATTTTAATGATTTTTTCCTGTTTGCCCCCTTCGTTTCTCCCTGGTTTAGCTTTCGAGATCATATTTCTCTCACAGAAGCATTTATTTGGGTAGGATGAGCTCAAACTGCCCTGTTTTTGTACACAATTCATTAGAATTTATTGCATGCTGAGCATTTGATAGGATTCACTCACAAATCTATTTAATCTTGTTGTTTCCCCCCCTTTGGAGATTCCATTACATTTATTCGATTTCTTTGTTAGAGCTTAGATTATTTGAATCGTCTATTTCTTGTTCTGTTAATCTGAGTCTTGTAAATATTCCTTCATTTCCTGTTTTCGGTGTCCTTGGCATATGTGGGCAAAGCTATTTTCACTTTAGTTACTGGTTTTCTTTTTGTCCCATCAGCTAATAGTTTGGCTTTTTATCAGTTTATTTTTCTTAGCCCAGCTTCCAGTCCTAGTTGCCAAATCAACGTTGTTGTTGTTGTTGTTGTTTTCAATTAAAGAGGAATCTTTTCTTCGATTTTTGAAATGTCTGTCACTGTGTTTCACTGGGTTTTTAAATTTGCTTTCCAGGTCTCGTTAGTTGCCTGCCCAATTCATTCCTCTTGTGGAGGAAAGTATTAGGATATTTTTCCTCTCAGAAGCTTTGGTGCTTTGTTCCAGTCCTCACTTTCTTGGATGAACTTTCTACTGTCTCTCTTATTTGTCCTTTGACCTACCTTTTCTTTCTTTCTTTTTTGGAGGCAATTAAGGTCAGGTGGTTTAAGTGATTTTCGTAAGGTCTCACAAGGAGTAAGCCTCTGAGATCTGATCTGAACTCAGGTCCTCCTGACTCCACAGCCAGCGCTCTCTCCACTGGACCACCTAGCTGCCGGGACCTACCTTTTCTTTAGAAGTAAGTAATTTATTTTCTGGGCCAGCTAAGGTGGATGGAGTGCCCACCTGGAGTCAGGAGGACCTTAGTTCTAGTCTCAGACACTAGCTGTGTGACTCTGGGAAAGTCATTTCACCCTGTTTGCCTCAGTTTCCTCACTTGTCAAAGGAAGGAGAAGGAAAAGGCAAACGACTCCATTTTCTTTGCCAAGAAAACCCCAAATGGGGCCATGGAGAGTCAGACAGGACTGAACAATAAAGCTGGGAGGGGGGTCTCTCCCCCACCAGTTCATTGTCCATCAGCCACTGAAGTGAATTCCTAAATCACCGGTCTGATCATGTCAGTAAAGTGCAGGGGCTCCCTATGGGCTCCAGGAAGGCCCTTCACCACCTGCCCTCCCACATTTTCAGTCTCTTTACACGCACTCTTGGATGCAGTGACCCCCGCCTCCTGGCTTTCCCAGGAGCAAGCGCCTCAGTATCCCGACCTCCATCTTCACTAGCTGCCTCCAATGTCTAGAATGAAGTGCTCCTCACCTTCTCCTACTGGCTCTCCACTGTCTGGGGACCGCCTGACAATGGCCGGCCACTCTGCCCGGAGAGCTCAGCCCAGACTCTGGCAGATGCCGCGAAGGTCCCATTTTCCAGGTGGGAAAGTTTATTATGAGAGCAAATAATGACTATTGTAAGGGACCAGCTTCCGGACTGAGCCGGGGTTTCCCCTGTTGTCTCCAGCTCCCTATCTGAGGCTGAATTATCGCGCACTTTTGCAAGCAGAGACTCTCAGCTATCTCTAGTCTAATCAAATAAGACCCTCTGGACTTGGTTTCCTGAACGAATGAACACAGAGATAGATGCATTCCTCTGAAAACTGTTTCAGACACGAATACGTTATTGGAAATCAGGCCGTCCTGGGGGGAGATTCATCATCTTTGACAGCCAGAGCGGGCCCTGCCGTGGCTCTGGGGAGAGATCACAGAAGAAATGAAATGAAATAATGTTCCCCTGATTGTGGCCTTGCATCACCCGCAGAGGGGGCAGGTCTGTTTGTGGTTCCCAGTGAACCCTCCCCCTCCCCCGCCGCTAGCCACCCTTCGAGGGTCCTCGCAAGCTGCAGGTGGTTCCCGGGGAGGGGAGCCAGCCTCCGGGGCAGCAAAGGTCCCTTGGGGTTTTGTTCCCGTTGGGTGGGACCCCGTCTGCTCTCGGAGCTGGAGCGGTGGGATCCCAGGGGCAGAGCTGTCCTGCGACCCCAGGACTGCCCCTTCCAATGGATGCTTCCTTGTGGGGTGAGTGTGAGACCCGCCCCAGCCTGTCCTGCCGCACCAGCTCGGCCATGTCAGAGAGGAAGCCAGCCTTCGCCACTAGAGACTGAAGGGAGTACCCCCCGCCCCCGCCCCCTACGGTGAGCTCCCGGACCCCTTCTCTGGGCAGAGCTGAGTTACCTCGCTCCCAAGGGAAGCTGTCTCGCGCTTTCTAGTCTTCCATACTCTCCTTGGGAGACCGTCTCTGACGTCTGTTTTATTTGGATAAATGGGATTCTCAGCTATTCACTGCGCGGTCCCTGTGGAGGAAGGTGGGGAAGGGGTCAAGCCTTGGATGTAAAGCTTTGGGCCCCCGGGTTTCTCCCAAATAACAGTGATCAGAAATTTGCTGGGGCTGATCAGCTAGCCTAGAAGAACAATCTTTAACGGAGCAGATGGAGACCCCTCAGCCACCTCTGAGGGTAGCCCAGTGGTAAGTAGCCTCCAGCCCCAACCTCCTGCTTCCCCTCCTGGCAGGAATGAGTCTCCCTTGGAGAAGGAAGGGCCTAGAGTTGCCTCATCTGCCTCCCTTGGAACCTCACCCAAGGACTGGCCTCATCACAGGTGCCCTCTCTCTCCACGTGGGACTAGGTACTCTCTACCGCTACCCATGGGGGCTGCTGTATTTCTCTTTCTAACCTCAATGCCATCTCATCTGATCCCCGTAACAACCCCAGGAGGTAGGTATGATTATTATCCCCATTTTATAGATAAGGAAACTTGAGGCTAAATGACTTGCCCAGGGTCACACAGCTAAGGAGTGTCTGAGGACAGATTTGGACTCAGATCTTCCTGACACCAGGTCCAGCACTCCATCCCTGCTGGGCAGGGAGAACAAGGGAGGCTTTGGTGTCTGCAAAGGTTGGTCTGAGGATGGCTGCTGGACATCAGGAGGCCCAAAGAGGCAGCCTCCAGGTTTAATGGGGGCTGGGGACCTGATGCCAGGCTCCAAGGCCAGCATAGAGAGGGCTTCCAGAGCCTTTGCCCTCAGGGCATCCTGGCCCTGGAAGCAGCGCAGACTGCGAGGGCAGCTGACTGTCTCTGGTTTCAACAGGGGCTGAATGCCTCACGCTGGCTCCGGTCCAGAAATGCCTCAGTTCTCAAAAATGTCCACTTGTTTGCCTTTGGCTCAGCTTTGTTTTTCTTGCTGAAATCTGGGCGGAACAGGAGAGCAGGATGCCGGAGGCAGGAGGCTGGGGCTGCTAGGGGTCTGAGCGATTTGGCTGGCTTCGAGTTCCTGACTTTGCAGACCTCGGCTTTATCTCGACCGAAGGGTAAAAGGAGAAGTGTTTACAGAGCTTATCTCCCTGCCGCTGATTGGACCCTACTCGGTGCCGGAAGGGGAGGAAGTCGAGCCGAGATTGTACGGCGGGTGCCCCCAGGAGCTTGGGGACCGGCCAGCTCTGGGTCCAGCAGCCCCGCCCAAAGGGGGGTCTCCTGGGCTGCCTCCCTCCCCAGTGAAGACACGGCACTGCAGTTACCGGGAGACCCCAACCGGTACCCTATGGTTCCCTTTTGGGCTCCTCTCTGCTGGGTGAGTGGGCTCAGAGACCAGGGAGGCACTGGGGCAGCTTGGCCCTGAAATCAGGAAAACCTGAACTCACATCCTCCTTCACATGCTAAGTAGCTGAGAGGACCTCAGCAAGACACCTGACTGCTGCGTGCCTCAGTTTCCTTATCTGTAAAAAGAGGAAAATCACAGCCTCTCTCTCCCAGGGTGGTTGTGTGGACTCAACTGAGATTACAGAAAGGAAGTATTTTCCAGACCTTCGAGTGCTTTAGGTCAATAGTAGCTGCTAGTAGTAGCAGCAGCAGCAGCAGCAGTTAGTAGTGGTAGTAGTAGTAGTAGTAGTAGTAGTCGTCATCGTTGTCTAGACAGAATCCTCGTTGGCCCTGGGGGCCTCAAGCCCAGGGACAACTGAGACTGACCAACTTTATGAGGCTTCTAGGGATGCCTGGGGAGCTCCCCAAAGCCTGGGCTATTTGCTCAAGCTCACAGAACATGTCAGGGACTGCTCTGGGTGGGCACCTTGCCAGGCCCTGTGAGCAGGAGGACAAAGAGGGGGCAGCACCTGGCTGCCCTCCAGGGGCCTCTGTTCTGTTGGGGGTGCAGTCAGCACTTAGGCCAGCATACACAAGGGGGGCACTGGCTTCCTTGCTCTTATCAGGGCAACATTAGGGCTCTTCAGAGGACAGCATCCTTCACTGGCCACGGAGCCAGCTGAAAAGAGAGACAGGGAAGGTGAAGGAAGGGAACATACACTTATTAAGTGACTGCCGTGTGCGAGGCACTCTGCCCGGTGCAATGTAAGTATCTTATTTGATCTCACAATAACCCTTCGGGTGGGGGATGTTATACCCATTTTACAGATGAAGAATGAGGCAGGCAAGTTAAGTGACTTGCCCAGGGTCCCACAGCTGGTCAGTGTCTTAGGGTGGGATCCATTTTGAGACAGTATTCACAGTATCTGAAGGCATGTGAAGAATGAACCTGTGATGTCAACAGTGGGACGCACTCCCTTGCCTCATGCAGACTGGACTGTTCTCTGCCCTTGTGGCACGAGAGAAGCTCTGTCCTCCCCCTCTGAGCTTGGCACCAGGTTCTAACCTTAGTTAACATATATGAGGTGCTTGGTGGCCCTTGGGACACTTAGAATCACTGCAGCTACTAGCTCACAGATTCCTTCTCCACCCCAGCTCATGCCTCACCCCTGGGGAACTTTACCCCACCTGCTGATGCTTCTTCTAATTGCCAGCTTCTCAGCTCAGTGACTTAGGCTCCTATCTCTTCCTCAGCTGCATCCCCAAGGATGCTGACTGCCACTCATCTCCACATTCCCCATGCCATGGCTCCTCCCTTCCCTGGAAGCTCCCTCATCTGCATACAGCCTCCTCTTTCTACTCCTCCCTGACTATAGTTCATCCAGTGACCTTCAATCTCCCTGCCCTTGGTCCTTTCCCAGGCCAAGCCAGCTGCCCTGGTTGCCCTTTGTACCAAGCTCTGGCTCAGAGGGAGTCATCCTCTGTATGTGTGTCCTGTCCCCATTACAATAGGCACCAATGGGTCTACTTTTCTGTTTGTGACTGCTACTTAGCACAATGCTGTGTTTAAAGTAGTAAGTGCTGAATTCATCCATCCATCCATCCATCCATCCATCCATCCATCCATCCATCCATCCATCTATCCTCCACCAGGAGTCCCCTCCTCCTTTGTCTTCTTCTTTTGAGTGCCTCGAAGTGATGAGGCACAGGCTCTGGGAAACCCCTTGAACTCTGATTGAATCTTCCCACTTGATGAGGCATTTGCTTGAAACTATAAACCTTTCATTATAGTTAGGCCTAAATCTCTTACTCTTACTAGCCTAGCCCTCTGTTGTCCAGCTACTTCCCACCCTTGATCCTATCAATATATCTATACCCAAATCTGTTACCCTTAAAGTAGCCTACCCCTCCATTGTCTGTCCTCTCCAGGTTGCCTTCAGCTACTTCCCACTCTTAATCCCATTCCTGGAGTCTGACCTCAGTTCCTCAACATCCTCCTAAGACTTCTCAAGACCCCACAAACTCCTCCTCTAGACCACCCCCTAAATCCTCCCACACTCTTTCTGTATTTAAGATCCATCTTGCCTCCATTAAGGGTCTGAGAATTCAATCTAGCACAGACTCAATCTGTGTCAGAATATTCTGGCCAGCTTGTCAATACAAGCTTCATGTATACTTAGACTTAGACTCCTTAAGAGTCTACCCATTAAGGTGAATCTCTAATAAACTTTGCTTTACATTTGCTGAGAGAAGACTTGAGTCGAATTCATTTGGCAGGACCCCGCGTGTTGGTATTCTGGGGTTTTAAGCACCCCTAATCTAAACCTTAAACCTCAACAGGACTCCTGGGTTCCCCCTCCTCTGCTCCAAGAATCAGAGGAAGTTTTCAAACTCTCCTGAGTCTGAGCCAATGTACATGAATGCTATCTGATCTCAAAGAACCCCCATAGTCCTGCAGCAAGGAGACCCTTCCCTTTCCTCTTAATTGATTTTCTATCCTGCTTCCTACAGCAGCTGCTCCTAAACTCTTCTTCTCCTCTGGCTTCCCGGCACCCCTTCCTCAACACCCTCTGCCTGAGGGCCTCAGCTCCTGTGGGGTCTGCTATCACCCGTGAGAAGCTCCATCTCCCACATCTCTACTCCATTTCTTCACTTATGTCTTTTGGAATTCTAGTTTTCTTCAAGATTTACCTCAGTCATATAATCATATTAAAATGCTTTAAATAGCTATTGATTGAAGAAATGCAAATTAAAACAACTCTGAAGGACTACCTCACATCTACCAGATTGGCTAATATATGGAAAAGGAAAAGGATAAATGTTGGAGAAGATGAAGGAAAATTGAGACATTAATGCATTGTTGGTGGAGTTGTGAGCTGTTGTAACCATTATGTAGAACAACTTGGAGCTATGCCCAAAGGGCTATAAAACCATGCATACCCTTTGACCTAGCAATGCCACTACTTGGTTTGTATCCCAAATAGATTTAAAAAAAACAAAAAGGAAACAGAAAATGACTTATATGTACAAAAATATTTATAGCGGCTCTTTTTGTGGTCACCAAGAACTGGAAAATGAGGGGATGCCTATCAATTGGAGAATGATTGAACAAGTTGTAATGTAATGGAATACCATTGTGTTATCAGAAATGATGTAATGGAATGGAATGAAATGAAGTACTACTGTGCTATAGGAAATGATGATCTCAGAAAAACCTAGAAAGATTTACATGAACTGATGCAAAGTGAAATGAGCAGAACCAGGAAAACACTGTATATGGTCACAGCAATATTTTATGATGATCAACTGTGGATGACTTAGTTATTCTCAGTAATGCAACAATCCAAGAGAATTCCAAAGGACTCATGATGAAAAATGCTATCCACTTCCAGAGAGAGAGAGAGAAAACTGATGGTGGCTGAATGCAGATCGAAGCATACTTTTTCTCTACTTTCTCTATTTTTCTTGGAATTTTTTGGTCTTTCACAATATGACTAATACGGAAATATGTTTTGCATGACTGCACATGTAAAACCTATATCAAATTGCTTGCCTTCTCAATGAGGTGAGGAGGGGAGGGAGGAAGGAAATTTGGAACTCGAAAATAGAAAAGGAATGTTAAAATTGTTTTTACATGTAATTGGGAAGAAAAATAAAATATTAAATTATAGTTTAAAAAAAGAGAAAAATAAGATTTACCTCAGTTGCCCTTTCCTATGGGAAGCCTTTCCCTGATTCTTCTAGCTGCTATATCTCTCCCCAGACTGCCTTGTACTCAGTTTGACTGTTAAGTGTGTAGACTTGTACGTGTATATAAATGCATATGTACAGGCACACACATTTGCCTGTTGTCTCCCTGCTAGCACCTGAAAACAGTGGGTTTTCCCCTTTTGTCCCTGTCTCACCAATGGGTAGGCTGGTGCTGGGCCCAAGAAGAGTGGTTCATCAATGTTGGTAGATTGGCTCTTTCCTAAGTAGCCTCAGAGGGGTCACTTTCATAAGGGGTATTCAGAGTAGTGTAAAGCCAAGCATCATCAGCTTTCCAGAGGAATACTGCTGTGAAAAGCTTTCAAGGGTCTGATTACACAGTATCATAAAATCTCTATTTATTCAATAACAAATCAGAGCAAAACATTCACAGAAAATCAAAATATAGCATTCACAATATTACAGCTTATCATAGAAAATCAAAATACAGCATTCACAATGACTTATCACTAAAATGGCCACATAGTTTTCACCAAAGTGGTCACAATAGTTTTCAACAGAGTACAATCATTTAATCAAACACAAAGTCCTTAATTCAATCACAAAGTACAAAAGTCAAAGTTCTCCACCCCTAGGTCACAGTAAATCATAATCTCCTCAATCAGTACACAGTATCCAAGTAAAGTCTTCTTTCTGCTTAACTTGAGGCTGGCTCTCAGCTTCCATGGTTCCTCTTCCATGGTCACAGCTCCAATTATCACCTTGGTTCTAAGGCAGCCATCTCCCAGTTCTTTGTCCAGCTCCTTGTCCAATTCTTCATCCATTTCCTGTTCCATATTGAAATTCACAGTTTCTAGTCCACTTCAAGTCCTTCACAGTTCCTGTTTCTGGAAAGACAAAGCTTCACAGAGCCACATGAATTTTCATACGCATTGCCAGCACCATCATCAATTCACTATCTGCCTGTGAAATCAACTCAGACCCACTAACAAGGTCTGAGAACTCAACACAAATCATCCACATAGAAATCAACACAGACCCACAAACAAGGTCCAAGAGGTCAGCACAAATCATCAGTAAAGTCCCAGGACCTCCAAAACCCTCCTCCAGAACTTCTGTAAACATATAACCAGAAAATCCTCTTTCAGGGTTTCCAGTAAGGTCCCAGGGCTTCCGTACAAAGTATCACAAACAAACATCAGCACAGACAGAGCAGACAAACAGAGTGCTGGGACACAGCAAGTTTTCTCCTTCTCAACTCTGTCACCACAAGACTCTTCTTCTCAGTTCTGCTGTCTCTATCCTGAGCCTCTCCTTATATATGGTCATTAGCTACTCCCCTTCCTGTTGCAGGAGTTTGTGAGTTCTAGGGTTCACAAGTTGTGGGGTTCACACGTTCTATTTCTTAACAGACTTGATACAAGGCTCAAAAGAAACTTGAACTGAAACAAGGTGCTAATTCAATAGCCAAAACAAGGTGTGAACTACTTCTGTGCTTGCCTTTACAGGTGGTTAAGTGATTTACTTGTGGAGGGTCAGAGGAAGGCCACTGTGCTAAACTCTGGGGATACAAAAAGAGGGAGAAGGATAGTGCTTGCCCTCAAGGAGCTTGCAATCTGATGGATCTATTTTGCCCTCTCCTCTGCCCCCAGGTCCTCACAGCTCTTAACTGCTCTTAACCACTCTCATATATCTCTAGCCTTCCTCTTCCATCCAGCTTCCATCCTTACTTTCTCCTCCTTCTTGACTTCCACAAGCCCATCCCTGTCTATTCCCAGATCAGGTGTTAAGCCCCTTGAAACTTCAGGAACTCTGGGAAAACAAGGCTGCTTGCCAGTTGTTCATCTTTCCTTTGTTTTTTTAACTTTTATTTATTTTAGTTTACATCATTCATTTCCATGAGATTTTGAGTTACAAATTTTCTCCCCATCTTTCCCCTACCCACCACCCCAAAACAACCATCCCATTGTATAACCTCTCCCCCAACATATTATCTCCTATGTCCTCCCCCATCACCCCTCTGACTTTCTGGTGGGCAGGATGGATCTCCCTACCACAGTACTTGGGTATCTTAAGTTCCAGTTGGATATAGTTAATAATAATAATAATTGTATCTATCTATCTGTCTATATATGTATATATATATACACACACACATATATATTTTTAACATTTGATTATAGAGCTTTAAGTTCTAGATTCTTTCTCATCCTCCCTCGTCACCCATCCCCACTGGAAGGACAAGCAATCAAATACAGGCTGTACATGTGTAATTATGCAGAACCTCTCCACAGTGGGCATATTGTGAGAGACTGTTTACATGTCCCTCCTTCCTATCCTGCCCCGCCCCCCCCACGCCCTCTCCCCTGCCCCCATTCCACTCTCTACCCTGTCCCTGTCCCTCTACAGAAGTGTGCACTTCTATCAACCCTCCCCCCCACCCTGCCCTCCCCTCCATCATCCCACCTCTCATCCCCATTCCTCCTACTCTCCTGTGTGGCAAGATACCCAGTTTAGAGTTTATGTCATTCCTTCCCTAAGCCAAGTTCAGTGAGAA
>CM053581.1:2347913-2376792 GCA_028627135.1 Pseudochirops cupreus | reverse complement strand
ACTGCCTCTGACGCTGCTTCCAGTCAGCACCGCACGGAGACTAGCTTGGTTCCGGCGTTCTCTTGCTCCACCCCTTCCTGCTACATCAGCAAGCTCAAGGGGCGTGGAAGATCTTCAAATCCCAGTATCGTTACAGAAGGCCAGCTCATGGGCCATTGTGATAGACCAGAAGGAGATGGGTGGTGGTCATGGGTGTGGGTGGAAGGGATCCGGGGTGTCAAGACGGCAGGTTTGAAAACAGATGAGGCACGTGGGGTGAGGGAGAGTGAGGAGCTGAGAGTGACACTGAGGCTTCGCCTCGTGTGACCAGAAGGGTGGAGACACCCTCGACAGGAATAGGGAAGGTCAGAAGCAGAGGGGACTCAGAGGAAAGAGAGCGAGCCCATTTCTGAGCATGACTCTGGGACATCCAGTTTGAAATGTCCCTTGGGCAGTTAGGGATCCAGGACAGAAGTTCATGGAAGAGAGAAAAACAGGTGGTGAGAGGCTGAGAAGCAACTGAGGGGAAGGGAGTTGGCCTTTTGGGGCAAGACCTGTCCAGTATGCCGGGTCCTTCAGCACGCAGTGTCGGGCTGGCCTCATGCTCATTCTCCCTGGCTCTGCTTCTGGCTGCACTTGTTGGCTGCCCTTCCTCTCTAACCTCATTCCCCCCATATGGTGTTTCTTGTGTTGCTGTTTTTATTTTAGTTTTTGCTTTTTGGAGGGGGTAAGGCAGGGCAATTGGGGTTAAGTGACTTGCCCAAGGTCCCATGGCTAGTAAGTGTTAAGTGTCTGAGGCCGGATTTGAACTCAGGTCCTCCTGACACCAGGACTGGTACTCTATTCACTGCACCCCTATCCGCCCCTTTATTTTATTTTATTAACAAAAAAAATCTATTTTCTCTCCCTCCAACCTTCCCCAATCCCCATCACTACTGGGAAAAAAGAAAAAAGAAAGGAAAACAAAACCCTTGTAAAAATATGCAGAGTCAAGCAAAGCAGATTCCCACCTGGCCTGGCCAAAAGCTTGCTCTGCACCTTGAATCCATGAGTCCTCGGGAGTCGGGAGGAGCTGTCTCAGTAATTAGGGCTGTCTTTAAAAGGTCCCACAGTATAAATTTTTCTGCTGCTTTTACTCGCTTCATTCCACTCCTCCAAGTCTTCGGAGGTTTCTCTGAAACCATTCCCTTCATCAGTTCTCCTGACACAACCGTATTCCATCACCTACGTATGTTACAAGTCCAGTCATTCCCCAGCTGACGGGCACCTCCTCAAGTTCCGAGGCTTTGTCACCAAAGCAAGAGCGACTGTGGGTGCTTTTT
This sequence comes from Pseudochirops cupreus, assembly GCA_028627135.1. Classification (NCBI taxonomy): domain Eukaryota; kingdom Metazoa; phylum Chordata; class Mammalia; order Diprotodontia; family Pseudocheiridae; genus Pseudochirops; species Pseudochirops cupreus. The sequence continues at coordinate 2,375,491 of CM053581.1, read as the reverse complement.
ACACCGGTGGCTCCCTTTCCTCTTTCTCCAGAACACAGACGCAGTAGGAGTACTGTGGGTCAAAGGGTAGGGAAGTTTAGAAACTGGCTTGAGTGCTTCGGGCCTGCTCCGCAGGACGGTCAGAGCGGTCCCCGGCTTCACCTGCTGCGGAGCCTGCTTCCCAGCCGCTCCTCTGACCGTTATCATTGGCCTTTTGTGGCAGCGCTCCTAGTCCGGCAGATTAAGAAAGAGCCTCAGAGTTAGTTTAATTTGCATTTATTTAATTATTGGTGATTCAAAGTATTTTTCATACAAATATTGATAGATTGAGGCCCTTTTTAGAGCCTCCTGTTCGTGTCTTTGGGCAGCTAGGTGGGGCAGTGGGCGGGGCCTGGAGCCAGGGTGACTACTCTTCCTGCGTTCCAACAAAACCAAAGCTGTTAAAATCAGGAGGCAGGCAGGTAATAGGGGGGAAAATCTTTACGCCATATTTCTCTGATGAACGTTGAATTTCCAAGACACACGAGGAAATGGCTGGAATTTGCCGTAAGAACAAGAGTTGTTCCCTGATTGGCAAACGTCCAAAGACACGAATTTCTTGTTTTCTCACTTTTCAGTTGCATCTGACTCTTGTGACCCTTTTTTGATTTTCTTGCAAAGACATTAGAGTGATTTGCCACTTTCTTCTCCAGATCATTTTACAAAAGACCAAACTGAGGCAGCAGGGTTAAGTGACTTACCCAGGGTCACACAGCTAGTGGCTGAGGCTAGATTGAGGAAGAGGAACCATCCTGACTCCAGGCGTGACTCATTGTCCACTGTGCCACCTGACTGCCCAAAGCTATGAATAGGAAGTTTTAAAAGGAAGAAAAATATTCCAAGTCACTAATACCTATTCTATATCACTAATCATCACGACAATCTGGTAAGAAATAGAGAGGTCGATCAATGGGACAGATTGACTACACAGCCTATACAAACAAATGAACATAACAGCTTAGTGTTTGACACACACTCAAAGACATCCCCTTTCCCTAGCTACTGGGGCGAGAATCCGCTACTCAGCACAAACTTCTGGGACAGCTAGAAATTAGTCTGGAAGAAAATAGGTTTAAACCAACATTTCATGCAATAGGGTAAGCTGCCAATGAATGCCTGATTTCGACCTAAAAGATGACACCATAAAACAAATGACCCATCAGATCTACGGAGAAGGGAAAAGTTCAGGATCAAACAGAGAGTAGAGGGGAATCACAGAAGCCAAAATGGTGATTGTGTTCATTTGGACGGGTCTTTTCCATTGACCAACCTCCCTATTTCTTACCAGATTGCTGATGGTTACTGATTTATAATAGTCTGAGGTCTGGTACTTCTGGTTCTACTTACTTTTTCTCATTATTTCAAGAGATTCTTGGCCTTTAGTTCTTCCAAAGAAATTCTGTTTTTTTTTTCTAGCTCTGTTAATCCTTTAGCAATTTTAATAGTATGCTACTGAACAAGTAAATTAGTTTAGGCAGTATTGTCATGTACATTGTGTTGGCTCAGCCTACCCTTGAACAGTGGATATTTCTACGATCATTTAGATCGGTCTTTATTTCCCTTGTGTTCTGTAGTTGCATACTTGCAGTTCTTTTGTTTCCAAGTATTTTATATATTCTGTACTTAATTTGAAAAGAATTTCTTTTTCTGTCTCTCCTTGCTAGATTATGGTGGTAATATACAGATATGCTGATGATTTATGTGTAGTCTTTTATCCCGCGACTTTGACAGAGTTTTTATTTCTTTTAGTTAATTTTTAATGAACTCTGTAGGGTTCTCTAAGTAAGCCACGGCATCATCGGCAGCGATAATTTTGTTTTCTCTTTGTTTATGTTTATTCCCTCAATTTCTTTGTTGTCATTGCTGTAGCTAGCTTTTCTAGTTCTGTATCAAATGATAATGGATATCCTTGCTTTGCTTCTGATTTTATGGGAAAGATCTCTAGTGTACAGCCATCGTGTGTAATTCTGACCTCTGATTTTAGGTAGACACTACTTACAATTTTAAGGAAAGGTTCTTTCCTGCTTGTTTTCTAGTTCTGTTGTTGTTCTTGTTTTTAAATGTCACTGGCTCCCTGTGGCCTCCAGGATCAAATACAAAATGCTCCATAACCTAACTGCATACCTCCCTCCCTCCAACCTTTCCAGTCTTCCTGCGCCTCACTGCCCAACACATCCTCTTCAATCCAGTGACACCCACCTTTTGGCTGTTCCACAGACAAGACCCTTCATCTCCCCACTCCAAGTATTTCCTCTAGGTGTCCCCCATGCCTGCAGTGCTCTCCCTTCTCAGCTCCACTGACTCATTTCCCTGGCATTCTGTAAGTCTCAACTACAACTGTCCACCCTTTACTGGGGAACTCCCCAGCCTCTCTTGATTCCAGCGCCTTCCCCTCGTCAGTTATTTCCTATTTACCTTGTGTATAGCTTACTTTTTATGTGTTTGTAGTTGTTTTCCCCATTAGAGTGTAAGCTTCTTGATGGCAGGGACTGCATTTTGACTATTTTTGTATCTCTAGCATTTACCAGTGTCTGGCATATTGTAGGTATTTAATAAATACTTTTTGATGTACTAATTAAAAAGAAATGGATATTGTAATTAAAAAGAAATGGATATTTCTCCATCTAGTCATATAATTATACAGTTTTATTGTTCTTGTTATAAGTATGGTCTGTTAAACTGATAGTTTTCCTAGAATTGAACCAGATCTGTTAGAATTCCAGCCTGGTCATAGTGTGAAATCTTTATCATAGGTGGCTCTCGTTCCTTTCTAGTATTTTATAAAAATATTTGCATCCATATTCATTTGGTGTATTGATTTATAGCTTTTTTCTTCTGTGTTTCAATTCTCTGTGATTTAAGAATCATAATTTGTATCATGGAAGAAATTTGTTAGGATCGATCCATTCTTTTGGTAAAAAAAAAAAAAGTAATACTGGAATGAATTTTCTTCAAATATTTGATAGAATCCAGCCCACTGCCTGACCCCCCCACCCTCAGCCACAGGAGCTTATTGATAGTTTGCCCAATTTCCTTTTTTCTGAAAGTGAGTTATTTCAATTACATATTGGTATATATCGGTAATCATGGCATTTGATATTTTGTAAATATCAATCCATTTTATTTCAGTAGATGGTTTTATTGATATATAATTGAGCAAAATATTTTCTTTTTTTAAAATTTAAACATTTTTATTTAAAGTTTCAGGTTCTAATTTCTATTCCTCCTTCCCTTCCTCTCCTGAGATGGTAAGCAATCAGATATAGATTATATATGTCCAATTATGTACATTTCCTTATTAATCATTGTGTATAAGAAGACTCCAATAAAAGAAAAAAAGGAAAGAAAGAAAGTGAAACATAGCCACTCCAGCCTGTATTCCAATAATGTCAGTTCTTTCTCTGGCGGGAGATGGTACACTTCATCATTAGTCCTTTGGGACCGTCTTGGATCATTGTATTGCTGACAATAGCTAAGCCATTCACAGTTTGTAATCAAACAATATTGCTGTCACACAATTGCTGTACAAAAGTACAGTGTTCTTCTGGTTCTGTTCACTTCGCTATGCATTAGTTCATGTAAGTCTTTCCCACCTTTCTTGAAATCATCCTGCTTGTCATTTCTTACAGGACAATAATAATCCATCACAATCATATACCACAGCTTGTTTAGCTATTCCCCAGTTGATGGGCATCCCTTTGATTTCCAATTCTTAGCCAACACAAAAAAGAAATTCTATAAATATTTTTGTACAAGTAGTTTCTTTTCCCTTTTTGGAGATATCTTTGGGATATAGAACTAACAGTGGTATCACTGGATCAGAGAGTATGCACAGTTTTATAGCCCTTTGGGTTTTGTTCCAATGGATTTGCCAGATGGTTGGATCAGTTCACAACTCTACCAACTGTGCATTGGTGTCTCAGTTTTTCCATATCCCCTCCAAAATCCAATATTTTCCTTTTTTGTCTTATTAGTCAATCTGATAGGTGTGAGGTGATGGAGCAAAATATTTTCTAATTACATCCTTTATTTGTCATACGTTTTCCTTTGTTATTTTTGATTCTGTTAATTTGGCTTTCCTCTTTCTTTTTAAAATCAAATCAGCTAATTGTTTATGTTTTATTGTTTTTTTTTCAAAAAATAAATTCCTAGCTTTATTTATTGATTTTTGCTTTTAATATTGTTGATCTCATTTTATTTTCAAGGTTTTAATTTTGTCATTAAGTTTTATAATTTGGTAACTTTTTAGGTATTCTTTTAAACTTGCATACCCAAATCATCGATACTTCTCTGGATCTTGTATTCTCATTTATTTTATGGGTGAGTTAATTCTGTCGACATTCAGAGTTAGAGTTGTTAATTGCATTTTCTACTCCATCTCATTTTTTTTTTTACTTCCCCCTCTTTTTTCTCCTCACTTCTCTGTATAAGGAACAAGGTGGTGGTAAGAGAGGAGTGTATTCAGTGCCAGTGTTCTATGCTCCATGCTGGTGTTAAGTGCCTTAGGTCAGTTTACACCTCCCTGCTTCATGATACAAGTGGTCAGATGATCTTTGAACAATTTGGGGAAAAAAGGATTCCACAAAATCACAACAGGGACCACCATCAAGGACAATATGTTGTCTTTCTTGTCTCTATGAAATCTTTATGAGGAAGATAAAAACACGTTATCAACAGTATTCTTGATGAAAATATGAAGAGTGAACAGAGGAATTACTGAAAATGATTTTTACAGTAGATGGCATCTTAACAATCACACAGTTGATTCAAAAGTGCAGAGAATACAAGATCCAGTCATGTTTACTGTGGGTTAACAACAACCTAAAAAAAGCCTTTCACTGAGAGGAGCAAACTTCTGCCTTAAAGTGTGCCCCATCCCCAGTGTCTCCTGTGCATGTTCCCTGTGCACCATGAGACATCAATATCTAGCCAGACTGAGTCACTGACCCCCACCAGGACCACCTGGCAACACCAAGTCAAGGCAAAAGGCATTTATTAAGCGCCATGGGTACCAGGCACTGTGCTAATCACCAGGAATACAAAGAACAGCAACACACAGTCCTTGTTATTGCAGAGCTTGTGATCTAAGAGGGAACAGCATGTAAACAACCCAACCTATTTACAAATAAGTTGTAGGCAGGCCAGATTGGAGCGAAGTCACAGAGCAAAGGCACTAGCATTAAGGCGGATTGGGAAAGGCTATTTGCAGAAGGTGGGATTTTAGCTGGGATTTGAAGGAAACCAGGGGATTCAGGAGGCAGAGATGAGGAGGGAGGGAGTTCTAGTCCTGGGGGTCAGCCAGGAAATATGCCTGGAGTTGGGATGCAGAGAATAGCAGGGAGGCCAGAGGCACTGAGTCACAGAGCACACAGAGGAGAGTGAGTAAGGAACCTGGAAAGATAGAAGGAAGGCGAGTCAGGAAGGGCTTTGAATGTCAGGGGGTTTTATATTTGGTCCTGGGGGCAATAGGGAGCCACTGGAGTTATTGAAGAGAGGAGCGATGTGGTTGGACCTGTCCTCTAGGTAGATCACTTTGACGACTGAATGGAAGATGGGAGGGGGCAGGAGGGAGATCTGAGCTAGGCAGATCGCCCCATGCCCAGCACCTACTGCCATGATGCAGGCATGAGGCAGTGGGGGTCTGCACCAGAGTGGGGGCAAGGTCAGAGGAGCGGAGGAGGCACATTTGAGAGCTGCTATGAAGGTGGAAACGACAGATAGAAAGTGATTGGCTATGGGGATGAGAGAGGGTGAAGAGTCAAGGATGATGACCAAGTGGTGAGCTGGGGTGCCTGGGAGCATGGGGGTGCCTTCTACAGGAATAGGGAAGGTAGGAAGAGGGGAGGGGGATGACGATAGGTTCAGTTTTGGACATGTCGGGTTTAAGTGTCTATGGAATATCCAGTTTGAGATGTCCAGTAGGCAGCTGGTGATGTGAGAGTGTGGTCATGAGAGATATTGGGCTGTACAAGCAGATCCTTGAGATGTGTGAGACAGGAGGGAAGGAGGAGATGGAGAGAAGAGGCACCATGTGGCCTGGTCCTGAACAATGCACACAACTGGGAGCAAAGGCACCAGATGGTAGAAGTCCAGAGTACAGTCATAGGACACAGAGGTCCGGGACTGTGCCACCAGGGAACTACTCACATTGTCTCTTTAGAGGCTAATTGATTTTTAAGCCTTTTAAAGTAAGAAAATGATTTTTAGTTAAAGAACACTTTATTTCCACAAAAGGGTTTCCTGATGGGGAAGAGAGGAGAGTGTAGGCAGCATAGGGGTGATGACTGGGGAAAGAATTAAGGGCTCAGGGGTTTGGAGGTCGTGATGTGGACAAAAGAACAGGATCTGGGGTTGGAGGGCAGAGTGGTTCTGATGAGACAAGGGGACCTCAGACTTCACGAACATGGAAGTGGTGCATTGGTGGGTGACAGCCAGGTCAAGGGCATGATCATTTCTGTGTGTGACTGAGATGGGGTGGAGGAGTAGATCATGGGAAATGAGGGGGCTGAAGAGCTGGAAGGTTGGGTGTTTGAGGAAATCTTGGTGTGTATGTTGAACCCTAGCCCCTAAGAAAGATGCTGAGCCAGGTACTGAACTCCTTTAAAGAAGGAGTGTAGAAAAGGAGGATCAGCTGATTAGGTAGCAGATGTGGACTGACACCCTCTCATGGGAGAAGTCACTGAGAGATCCTGGTAGAAGGAAGCGTAGAAGGGGCTCTGGGGAGTAAGGAGCATTCCACCTCACTCCCCTTGATCAGTGAGGCCGAGGGGGAGGTCGGGGAGGCTGAGCCATCAGGGCTCAGTGAGTGCAAGAGGACAGAGAGGGAGAAAGGAAGAGGGATAAGAAAGCTAGTTTGGTACCCATGGAGCAGGCATTCCAGAGGGCACAGTGGAGGGGGTGGGCTGCTTCAGATCTGGACTTGGGATGGGGGGGTTGGGCTGAGGGAGGAGTTGTGGGTGAGCAGCCAATGCAGGATGGAGAACAGGGTTTTAAAATGGCAGCCAAGGGTGGGGTTCACAATCACTGGGAAGGGGTAGGGTAGAATGTTTGTGATCACCGAAGATTACGTTCAGAGAGGTGATCCTTGCACCTACTGGTTTGGTCTAAGCGTCGAGCCATCCAGGACCTTAGCAAGCAGTGAGTAGCTGGAAGGGGTTGTTTTTCTTTGGGGGGTGGGAGTGAGGGACAACAAGTATAGCATTGTGGGAAGCTGGAATGGCTGGCCCAGGGGGGCTAGAATTCTCCTCCTTCCCTGCAGGCAGGACAACCAGGGACTTGCACCAGAGCCCCTCCTGCCTCCCCTTCTGTCCACACGCTGGAACAAAGACCCTACTGAGCTCTCCCTGCAAATCTGGGGAGAATAATCTCAACATTAGGAAGCCCTGCCCCAGACCTTGGCTGTGGGGCAGCACTAGGGACTTGCCTTCTGCCTACCCCGCCTCACACCCTCACTTTTCCAGCTTCTGCTCAGGAACTGATAATCAATAGTAACATTGCCCCTATGAAGGGTGAGGTGACTTTCTGTCCCAGAGCCCCAGTCAGACATTAGCGGTGAGGCTTACTGGAATGGCCACTTCCCTGGCCTCCCTCCCCTCACCCTTCCCCTGCCTGTTCCCTCTTACCAAACCAGGTCAACCTCATCCCTCCGTTTCTATGCAGCTGTACTCTCTTCTTCCATTGTGCCCTCTGGAGCAGTTCATTCAATGAGCTGATGCCCCCTCAGATACCCACTCCTACTTCTCAGGTGTTTGGGATCACCCCCATTCCATGTCTACACATTCCATTTGGTACCTTCCCCAACACTGAAAGTACCTAACACTTCTCAGCGTCTGGAGCTAAGAGGAGGAGGGGGGGTGAGAAGGAAGAGGGGAGGATGGAGGAGGAGGAGGAGGAGGAGGGGGAGGAGAAAGAGGGAAGAGGAGGGGAAGGAGGAGGAAGGGGAGGTGGGCTGCTTCCAGATTCTCCCTCTACCACCATTATTAGCAGCCTCCTCTCCTTTGAGGCTCATTCCCTCCACCCCAACTGCCCCACAGGAGACCCAAATGACCAGTTCCAATTGGGCAGTGCTCCCTCCCTCCCTCCCTTCCTCCTTTCTTTCCTTCCTTCCTTCCCTCCTTCCTTCCTTCCTTCCTCCCTTTCCTCTTTCCCTCCTTCCATCCTCCTCTCCTCTCCCTCTGTCCACCTTATCTGCAGGTGCTCTGCCCAAAGCAATATAAATTTTGATCATTGAAACCAGGCAAATTACCTTGGGGCTTAAGGGCTAGATTTCTTTTTTAAGGGCCATACATTACACCTAAATCACTCTGGCTCCCACTGATTGGTCAACAATGGGTCTCAGCCCAAGCCCCAGGTGGTCATTGTTTGCGTTCCGCTGGCTCTGAGTGAATATAAGGAGCAATTAATTATTTCTGTTTTGGCCAGAACACTGAGAGTCTTCCCCTCCCAGATTGTATTTTTTTTTTTTTACTAGGTAAAAGAGGCTATTCTTTGTCTCATTTCTTCAATAGCCTTAATCGTTGATTGGGCACTGCCTCAATCAAGCAAAGACCCAGGAAAGACTTCAGCTTAAAAAGACCAAAGTTTTCCTTAGCATCAGAGCCATCTCCAGTCGTCCTGAACTGCCTCTGGCTCTGGAGGAGAAAGTGAGGCTGGTGACTTTGCACAGCCCTGCCTCACTTAAATCCAATTCACTCACAAGTCATAGCATCGCCTTCCAACAGACAACAACAACAACAACACACCTTCTCTCCCAAGCGCCTGAGACTTCTCTCTCCTTTCTCAGTCCTCGCTCACCCAGTCCTGCCCCTAGATTCTCTCTAGCTCTGAAATTCCTCTCCTTGACCATAACCTTCTACCCCTCCTTCTCTTCTGGTGCCTCAGCCCCACTGCTAAAGCTCAGCTCTGTTCTCACCCCAGCTCCAGTTTCTCAGCTCCCCTTCTCCCCAGTTCTGCACCGCAAAGGGCCTGAACGCCACTCTCTCACCCTCCTCCTCATCTCCACTCTCTGAGGAAGAGCTGGCCCTTTTTACAATACCAGCCTTGCTGCTTGTACCCTTGGTACCCTCCCCTTCCCTCCCGTCTTTCATGGATAGGGTTTCATGGACACCCTCTGGTGATATCTCTCCCTCTCCCTGTCTCCCTCTTTCTCTGTCTGTCTGTCTATCTGTCTCTGTCTCTCCTCTGTCTGTCTGTCTCTGTCTCTCTCTTTCTCTCCTGTTTCTCTTTGTCTCTTCATTTTCAGTCTCCTTTATCCAATGGCTTTTTCTTTCCTTCTTAAGGATGTGTACTGATCTCCTCTACCCCGCCCTTGACCATCCCCTCCAACTCCCTTTCTATATCTCACTTCCTCTCACAACCAAACTCCTTCAGGGAAAAGTCCCTATGCCATAAGGCTCTGTTTCCCCGATTCACACTCACATCGCTACCCCTTGACCTCACAGAGGCGGTGCCCTGCAAAGTTACTAATTACCTCTTCATTGGCAAATGTAATGGCACCTTCTCCGTCCTCCTCCTTCTTGGGCCCCATTGACCAGCCTTCTTTCAGACACCCCTCACACTGTCTCTGATTCTTCTCTTCCCAGTGTGCCCTTCGCCTTCAGCCTCCTCCCAGGGACCCAAGATGTGGGGCTGCTGCCCCATCCCCTGTCCAGTTTTCTCTGTTCTGTTGAGGGCACCTCTGTTTTTCCAATCAGCCACCTTTACGACCTCCACACCACCCCTGATTCTCCATTCTTCCTCACCCCACATACCCAGTTAGTTGGCACCTTTCTTTTTCTTTAAAGTTTTAAAAATGTCCTTTGTTTTGCTGGCACCTTCATTTCTGAGTATACCCCCTGCTATGACGTGCGTGGGCTGATCCCCACCTGCCCTTTCTCACCGCTGCACTGAAGGGCCACGGCTCCGGTGTCTCAGCTCGAACCCAGGACCCAGCCTCTTGGCCGCTGTCTTTCCTCAGGCTCCTTCTGTTTACGTCGTTGGAGAGCCCCGCGTGTTTTCTTGTCCTTGTTCATACTAACCTTCCCTCGATTCTCTGGATTCATCATCCCTCCTGGCGCAGTGATATCATGAGAACAGCTGCCATTTATATGGGACTTTAGATGCAAAGATATCTACATGTTACCTTATTATCTTCAAAAGAACCCTGGGAGCCAGTGCTTGTTATTAACTCCATTGTAGCGCTGAGGGGAATGAGGCAGAGGTTAAAGGACTTGTCCAGGGCCACAGAACTAATAACCAGCTGCGGCAGGATTTGGACTCAATTCTCCCTGACTCCAAATCCTGTGCTCTCCCCAATGTGTTACCTGACTGCCTCATTCCTCATTGCATCACTGAGGCGCAGCCTGCCCAGCCTCTGCCTATCCATGGGAATGTGCTAGGACAAACGCTGTGGATTTTGCCGAGTCTGCTCTTTGTCTCGCTCAGGTTAGGTAAAGGGTGCCGGTCTTGGAGACTTTCCAAGCACCCAGTGTGAATGTTTCCTCTTTACAATCCTCTTGTTTCCTGTTTTCTTTCAGAGCCGTGTTTAGGCTTCCTCCCTCGCTCAGGTGTGGACAGGACCAAGGGAGCTCTGAGGTCCAGACTCCTCTGAGTTCTGGTGGCCCCATGAGCAGCTGGAGCCCAGGGACTGTTGGGACACATGCTGGCAGGTCGCGGAGGGAAGGAAGGGTCCGTGGCTCTGTGGTCAGAAAGAGCAAGCAGGAGGGATGTGTGTGTGAGTGTGAGAGAATGTGAGTGTGTGTGAGTGTGTATGAGTGTGTATGTGTGTGTGAATGTACCGTGTGTGAATGTGTGTGTATGAATGTGAGAGTATGTGTGTGTGAGTGTGTGTAAGTGTGTGACTGTGAGTGTGTGTGTGCACATGCACACACATGCCAGGGAGGAGGAGAGTAAAGCTCTCTGCTAGCAGTCGGCCCCGGGGAATTTCCCGCAATAATGGGCAGACACCCCTCCCCCCTGCCCCAGCCCAGGGACAGGAGGCCTGGGGAGGGGGGGGGCTGCCAGGCTCACTTGGAAGGTCAGGGGGAGGATTGAGGGAACAAGCATTTATTAAGCTCCTACTGTGTGCTGTGCTAAGTGCTTTTAATATTAAGTAATTATCTTCTCCATTTGACAGTTGAGGAAATGGAGATGGACTGAGGTTAAGTGACTTGGCCAGGGTCACCCAGCTAGAAAGTGTTTGAGGCTAGGTAGGAAGGAAATGATGATGTCTTAGGAGGAATTCTCTTAAGGGCAGTGCCCATGGCATTTCCAGACTCCATGCAGGGTTCTGAGGGGCCCCAGGGAGCAGCCCCCCATCTCCATCATGGAGCGCCACTCTTGGTGGGAAGGGTGGTGGACCCGGAGTGCAAAGGCGGGTGCCCTGGCTCCATTCCCAGGGCTGCTGACTCCCCAGGAAGGACAGCAAGTTGGCCCTTCCTTAAGACCCCCCCCACTAGGCCGTCCCCTCGGTGCCCTCGCCATCCTGGGGTCTCCACCAGACAGACAGTAATGAGTTACTGCACCAGTGAGTAAGGGGGCTATGCCCCAGAGGATCTCTCTCATCCTCCCCAAAGGCCAGGCTGCTCCCCATCCTCAGCTCCTGTGCCTCGGAATCAGACCTTGCCCCAGACTTCCACCTTGATTCAGCAGCCCTCTCACTCTATTCCCACCCTCTGAGGCTAGCCTGGGCCAGCCTGGGGCCAGCCTGAGCACCTGTCCCTGGCTCTAGGCTGCCCCCTGGTGGTCATTGGTCACATTCACCTGGTCCTGAGCCCAGGCCTGGCCGACTCTGGCAGGGAGATAGATTTGTGTTTGCCAGGAGCCTTCCCATTGCCTCAGAGCTGATTCTCTAGGACCTGAACTCCAGACCAAGCCTCGTCAGATTCAGACCTCTCCTTCCAAGCCTAGCTTGCCATGATGGCCCCCATCAGTAACAATCTTTCCCTTTTCTCCCAACCCCTCTGGCCTGTGACTGACCCTTTACATGCTCTAGGCTTTTCCAGGGTTCGAGAGAAGGTGCCGGACATGATGGGAGGTGTGGGAAACAAGGCTGAGGTGGTGAGGGGGGACCACCAGGAGAGCTTGGACGGTCTTGGGGTTCCAGGTCCAGGCTCTCCTCTACCTCAGAGTTCTCTGTGTGTTAAGACCCTTCCAGACAGGACCCACAGGACACAGGATGGCAGAACAAGGAGGGACCTAGGAGACTGCCTGGGTAAAATCTGTCACTTTGTGGGGGCAGGGATAGGACTGAGGCCCCCGAGAGATTAGTGAGTGAGTAGCAAAGTCAGAACTAGGCTCTAGGCCTCAGGACCTTCCCTTGGGGGGGGCGCTCATCTTTTCTGGGGGCTACCTGCCAGCCAGGGGGCCTGTGCATGCTGATGGGACTTCTTGTTTTTAGGCCCAAGGTCTTGTCCATGTATTGGATGGGCTGATCCAGTGAGAGCTTGGGGACTCAGGAATTCAATCATTTAAAGGAAGCACAAGCCCCAGCAGCCTTCTGAGGGGTAGCTCCAGCTGTTACTCCTGGCAGATCAGCCCCCCAGAAGCAGTTTCTTTTGAATCAGGCCTTGGCTGGGTCAGTCGTCAGGGAGGGGCCACTCCCTCCCACCCCAGGGATCCAAGCCCTCTTGTCCCATGCCAGGCTTGTCCCCTGCCTTGGCTTCAGTCCCCCCACAGGTGGCATGGTGCCCATCAGTTATCACTCCCACCCATTTGAGATTTCTTAGGTTAAGTCAAGATTTATAAACTTGCTGCCACCCCCAGAATGACCCTCAGCCTGGAAAGTGTTGACATCAAGGGCCCCTAAACCCATTTTACAGATGGGGAAGCAGGCTCAGGGTGCAGCAAGTGGCTGGGACCTGACCGAACCCAGATCTTCTTGGCTTTGAGGGCATGTATCTCTGACACCACAGAGCTGCCCCTCAACACTGCTTGGGCCAAAAGGCCCTGAGGAAACTGAGGCCTCAAGGGAGGACAGCCCTTTGTTTCTGGGGACCTGGGTTTGGGCCCCAGATGTGCTGCTAACTGTGGGGCATTTGGGGGTCCCCACTTAGCAGCAGCCCCAATGCTGAGCATCAGGACAAACTGGGGTAGGCTTAGATATGGTATGAAAGGCCTGATGCCCTGACCATAAAGGGGGAGAGAAGGGGACTTTCCCTTGTCATTGTAACCTTCATGCAGGTGAAGGAGGAACCAGCTGGAGGGGGGAGGCACGATGGGGAGCCCAACTCTTATCCCCCCCAGCAGCCTTCCCACCTGCATGCCCTCCAGATGGTACCCCACTCCCCATTAATCTGCCGTTCAGTGCCCTGCTTCTCACAAATCCTTCAGATGGTGCCCTGCCCTGATTTCTTCCTGGGGCAGTGGCTGCGGTCAGCCCTGCTCTGGAATCTGACTGGGTGACCTTGGGTCCATCTCTGCCCATGCGGGAGGGGCCAGGTACATCCGGAGGTTCCCATAGTTCTGCTTTCCTGGGGGGGGCAGGGCTGGGAAACACACCTGGCCCCTGACCCTGGGATAGCTTGTATGGAGTGGGACACCCGGGCAGAGGAGGAATCCTGAGAAGCTGGTCCGTCACTCCCAATGTCCTCCTCACTGCTGCGCCTTAGCCAGAGGGAGCGGGCACAGCCAGGAGGGAAATCATTTTGGCTAACCTTCAGCCCTGCCCTGTAAAGCCTTATCTCAATGCAGTGCCTGGTTTATGTCCTTCCTATGTTTTCATTCAGTTTGGGAGCCTGGACTCGATCCAAGGATGGGGCCTCTGCTCTGTTACTGAACGACTACCAGAGGTCTCTGGCTCTGGGGGCGGGGGACCCTCATCCGGGTGAGGCTTGAGGACTGGGGGATGCTCTGCCCAGGCCTGGAGGAGGCAGAGGAGTGATTGCTGGGAATGTGGCCAGGGTCCAGCCCTCATCCCCTGCAAGCATCCAGACTGTCCCAAGGTGATTCAGTTAAACCAGTGCCCAAGGCCATTTCATGCAATGCCTCGAACTTGGGGCAGGGGATGCAATGGTGGGAAGGACAGTCCCTGCCTTCAGGGAGCTCACAGTCTAGGGGAGGGTATCCAAGCACCCCATGTCATGCCTGAAGGCCACCTTGGGCAGCCCGCTCCTCCCTGGTTGAGGGGCCCCTCTACCTCTGTGTCCCTCAGCCACTCCATTTTACCTTGGCTGCCTGCTCGCGGCACCCAGATGAAAAGACGGGTGAATTCCTCTAGAGCCCTCAAGCCAAATGCTGGGCTCCAGGAGCCTCCTCACTAACTCTGCCATTGAGCTTATTATCCCCGGTAGACAGCTTAGCCCTGAGGCTAAGTGACTTAACCAGGGTCACACAGTTTTTAGGTTTGAACTCAGGCTCCTTGTGACCCCAAGACCAACATTCTACCCCACACCTCCAGTCTCTGTGCATCACTGTTATTCAATCAAGGTTTATAAAGTGTTTCCCTGAGCAGTATTTTTCAGATCAGAAAATACTCAGTGGTGATGACTCTCCCAGGGTCACACAACCTTTAAGTGATGGAGCTGGGATATGAGCCTGAGTGTCCTCACTTCCCATCCCCCATCTTCCCTCTGGCATGGAAGGGTGCCAAGGAGTAAACCAGGCCAAGTGCTCTGAGGAGGTGGAAGGAGGGAGAAGGCCCTTCCTTGGGGGGCACTGGAGACCGATCTCAGAGGAGATGGGGCTGGGCTGGGCTGGGGGTGAGATGGGGGGGGGGTGGCTGAGAGCCGCAGGCGTGGAGCAGAGGGGTCTGAGAGGTCTGGGAAGTCCGAGGAATGGCCAGCCATTGGGAACCAGGCTAAGAAAGGGGAGGGCCCTACCTGAGGAGCTCGGATCACATCCTTTCCCTCCAGGGACCCCCGCCTCCAGGCTCTCCCGCCACCCTCCTCTCTCAGCTCTGGGACTGGCGCGCCTCCCTCCACGCTCTGACCACTGACTTGCCTGGTCTACAAGAAGCCCCCTCCCCCCCCTCCCGTTCATGACTTCCCATGTATCCGGTCCGCGGCTCGCTTTGTGCCTGTCGAGCGTCGCCCCCTGGCACCCCTGCTGCAATTATCTTCAGTTAAGGAAACTAAGGCAGACGATAGGTAAGTGACTTGCCCGGGGTCCCACCAGTAGTCCGTGTGTGAGGTCAGATTCCAACCCAGGTCTTCCTGACTCTGTAAGACCTCTCTTAATGTCGCTTAAAGTTCCTACTGTGTGCTAGAAACACCCCACAGGGCAAAACAGTGCCTGCCCTCAAGCAGCGCACATCCAAGGAGGGAGACGACGCCTAAGCGGGGCCCAGACTGCCCGGGAAACGTCACCGGGACTCGGCGGAAGTCAGGCAGCTCAGTGGTTGGAGCGAGGAAGGAGAGCGCTCCAGGGAGGGGCTGGCAGAGAGGCTCGGCGACTGGGAGATCATTGGTCACTCTGCGGGCTGGAGTCGGTGCCACCGAGGGCTCTCCTAAGTTCTGCCCTTTTCTGAGCTTATCACAAAATGAGAACAGAGAAGGTCAGAGCTAAGAAGGACCCTGGAGCCCAGGACGGAGGATATCGGGGTCGAGAGGGACCCTGGAACCCAGGACGGAGGACGCAGGGCTGGGAAGGACCCTGGAGCCCAGGACGGAGGATATCGGGGTCAGGAGGGACTCTGGAACCCAGGACGGAGGACATCGGGGTCAGGAGGGACTCTGGAACCCAGGATGGAGGACATCGGGGTCAGTAGGGACCCTGGAACCCAGGAGGAGGACATCGGGGTCGGAACTCTGGAATCCGGGACGGAGGACACAAGGCTGGAAGGGACCCTGGAATACAAGTTGTCAGAATTCTTCAGCCAACGGTTTGCCTGCGTGATGGCGATGACAATGAAGCAGGCTGGTGTATGGGTGAGCCTCGAGCTGGATGATGGGGCCACATCCTTCTTCCAGGACTCCTTAGCCATGGGACCTGGGGAGAGTCTCTGCCCCACTCTGAGTCTCTACGGAGGCCTGGCCTCTGTGCCTTAGCCTTCCCTTGGCAGGGGGGCAGGCATCTCGTAGGCCCTAAGGGCTCATGTGCAGAATTGGAAGAATTACTGAATGAACCCCTGGTGCTTCCACTCCCTGCCTCCCTGGGTGCTGGGAGGAAATCTGAGACGGGAGCCCTAGGAGGGAGCAGAGGATCACAGATGGGGAAACTGAGGCCCCGGGAGGTATAGCCTTGCCCTAAGTCACACGGGATTGGACCGAGGTCTCCCTGCCCATCCCGGAATCACTGCACTCCAGGTGAGCGGCAGAGACCAGCAGAGACTGCCCTGAGGCCACGCTCAGCCGGCATAGATCCGGTGGGAGCAGGGATTCCTTCTAGGACGCCCACAGTGAAATGCAGAGCCTGGGGGGGAGGGGAGAGAAAATTTGGAGCTCAAGGGATTGTGGGACTGAATTCAGCCATCTAAAAGTAAATAAATAAATTAAAACAAAAAAGGAAAGCACATTGACTGGCCCTTCGGCAGCCTGGGAGGTGCGCGCTGGGCACCGTCGCTGTGCCGGCCGTCACCCCCTCCTCTCTGCGCAGGACGGCGCCCAGGGCCCTTCCGTGCGTTGCAGAAGAAAGGATTCCCCAGTAATGGTCTTTGCTCTTTCCCCCACTCACTCTATGACCTCTCAGCCAGTAGCTCAGTACACGTTTAACTGGACCTCAGTTTATTCCTCTGTGAAATGGACCTGCCATGATGATCGGATGAGAGAACATCCTTCAAAATGGGATGGATGTGGAAGGTGCTAGTAGCTGGTGCGCCTGAGGCAGAACTGAAGGGAGTGGTGCCCGTGCCAGCCCGTGCCAGCCTGTGGCCATCGGCAGGCCCTCCTCAGCTGGAGTCCTTGGCACATTCGTTTCCCCCTCTGTTGCTAATCCCCAGGGCCGACCCCACCCCCTCCACCATCACTCCCAGTATGGAAAAGGACTGGGTGGGGCTCTCTGGCACGGCCCATGATGACCACATTCCAGGCACTCCGATGGCAGTTGCTTGGAGGCCTGCCGATGAGTCCTGGGAAGGGTGTCATTAATCATGGACTCCCCGTGGGTGCTCCTGGTCCCTGACCCTCCCTCCTGAGAACCTCTGGCCATGGTCGATGTGTGGGTGTGTTGCCTGTCTCTGTGGGCAACATAAGTGGGAAACAAGTCAATCCTTTTCCGAGGATTCTGGGGGATCCTTCACCTCCCCTGCTCCTCTCCTGCCTCAGCCCCTACCCAGCTCTGGGGCCAGTGCTGCCCCCAGGGAAGCCACCTCACAGGCTAGGAGACACCTGTGTGTTGTCATGTTCCATGGCAGCCCCATAATGGAAGACAGCAGCAGGCCAGAGGCCCCTTGGGGGAACCTTGGAACCTGGTGTGCTGCTCATGCTTCTGGCCTGTACAGCTCTGGTCTGCTGCTTCCCTTCAGCCCCGTCAGGTGCCCACGGCATCTGCCCTGAGTAAGCTGGATCTGCACTGAGCCTGGCCTGGTGGTCAGCTGACAGAAACTTTGAGGGACCCCTCTGGCCAGGGGCTGGAGAGGAGGTCAGCCAAGGGTGAGGAGGAGGAAGGGTTCCCAGGGCATGGTCTCTGGGGGTCCAGAGACAAGGCAGAGGACAAGAAGATGGGAGAGGGCTTTGTTATTAGGGCAGGTTGGCAGGGGCCTTCCTGCAGTCACACTGCCAGGACAGGGAGGCCTAGGCTGGTGCAGGTGGGGATGCTTGTCCCTGGCAGCCCAAAGGCTCTGTTCCCATGCCATGTTGGGCTCATGGTTTGGGGGCCTTGGGCCCAGGCTCTGCTCTGTGGCTGATCAGTGGGTTCAGGGTGCCCCAGGTCTGCCCCCCCAGCTTAAAGTGTCTCCCCCTTCCCAGGCCTGACCATCTGAGACCTAGTCAACACGTGGATTGTCCTGTTGGCTGGTTTTTAGAGAAGCCTCCAGGTTCAGGGAAGAGACCCTGAGCCTGGAGTCAGGAAGACCCAAGTTCAAGTCCAGACTAGTCATACGAGGCTGCGCAAGTCACTTAACACTGTTGGCTTCAGCTCCTCATCTCAAGAAATGGGGATAAATGCAGGAAGGAAGCCGCTCTTAACCACCTACTATGTGCCAAGATCTTGGCCAGTGTGGCTGCTCTTCCCCACGACCCTGGGATCCCAGAGCTGTCATTGTCCTTGTGTCACAGATAAAGAAACCAGGCAGGCAGAGGGGAAATGACCTGCCCAGAGTCACAGAGCAAGAGCCCGGCGCTGAATCTGAACTCAGGTTTTCCTGATTCCAGCTCTCCAATGCCTGGTGCTTCCTGACAGGGCACCCCTGGGGCTGAAGAGGGGAGGTCCAGAAGGGGGTGGTTCCCCCAGCTGGAGAGGAGACACTGACTACTCCAGAGATCTGGGGTCTTACCCAGGCTGGTACCTGGGCAGTGTTGGCTCCTCCTCCTATGAGAAGGGCAGGTGAAGCTGAGCGGCAGCCCCACCCCATAGGGAGGCCCCACCTGGAGGGAGGTGCCACTTGGGCCCACCCCAGAGGGAAGCCCTACCTGGAGGCCCCATGTGGAGGGAGACCTTACCTGAAGGCTTTACACTGGAGGCCTCACCCTAAAGGGAGGCCCCAGCTGGAGGGAGGCCCCAGCTGGAGGAAGGCCCCAGCTGAAGGGAGGCCCCACCTGGAGGGACCACCAAGCCACCACCCAGCCCTTGGACTGCAGGCAGGCCCTGTCTCTGTTCTGGTCCTCAGTCTTCCCATCTGTACAACCAGAGGGTTCGATGACATGGGAGTAGACAAGCTGTTATGTGTTGGGTCTTGGCAGAGATACAAGGGGGTTGGGTGGGGGGTGATGGCCCCAGCCCTCAAGGGGTCTCCTGGCTGGCAGGAGGATGATCCCCATGCGGGGCGGGGGGCACAGGCAAGTGGAGAGTCTCTGAAGTTGTAACGCGTGTACGAGCAGCTTTCCAGAAGAATGCTACTGTGAACAGCTGTTAAGGTTCTGATTAAACAGTATAGTGTGCACTCTATTTATTCAAGAACAAATCAAAGCAAAACATTCACAGAAATCAAGGCACAGCATTTACAATGCTACAATTTATTACAGAAAATCACAGTATAGTATTCACAACAGCTTATCACAGAAATGCCCACTTAGTTTCCACCAAAGTGGCCACAAGGTTTTGAACAAAGAACAATCATCTCAAAGTATAATAGTCAGAGTCTTCCCCTCACGGGGCACACTAAGTTACCTTCATCAGTCACTTATTCAGCAATCAGTTACTAAGTATCATTAATCACTAAGTACAATCATTAGAAAACACACAGACCCTCCACCCCTAGGTCACTAGTAAACCACAATTTCTTCACTACTCAGGACCCACAGAGAGGTCTTTTCATCTTGACTCGAGGCAGGCAGCTCCTACCTGAATCCACCAACAGTCACCTGGATTCAGAGGCAGACAGCTCCCAGGTCCTTGTCCAGCTCTCCGTGTAGAGTCTGCTCCACACTGAAGTTCACAGGGTCCAGTCCATCTCAAATCCTTCACAACTTCTGTTCCTGGGAATTCAAGGTTCAACTAAGCCACAAACAGACAAAGTCTTAGCATCCTGATCAAGAAGCTCTGCCACCACCCTGATCAAGAAGCTCTGCCACCACGAGTTCTCAGGAAATTCTGACTCAGTTCTCAATTCTCATTTCTTTTCTGTAGCTGCTGGTCCCCCTCCAGATGCTGGTCCCAAGAAATTCCGACCCTTCCTCTCTGGGTATTTTTCTTACATACACACAGCATTAGCTTCCTGTTTCAGCCAACCCCTTCCTGTTATGTCAGCAACAGGAGACAAGAGTTCATACCTTCTGTTTCCCCAGCAGAGGCTTAATCAATTACTAAGTGCTAAGTACCTGCTACCTTTGCTTAACTGGAAACAAGGTGCCAATAATGTGCTTACTTGCCAATACAAAAGGGGGTCTTCAAATTCAAATTACATTACCATTATAGGGGCCTAGAGAAAGAGGGAGGCAGCACTCCTCTGCAGGGTTCAGGAAGGGCCTCCTTCATAGGAGGGTAGTAGTCTGGGGGTAACCCGCAGGACCAGGGACTGAGCCAGAAGGACCCTCCAAGACCTCCAGACCCAACCCTCTCATTTTACAGAGGAAAAAAACTGGGTAGGAAGGAAGAAAGGAAGGAAAGGGGGAGGAGGGAAAGAAGGAGGGAAGGAAGGAGGGAGGGAAGGAAGAAGGGAGGAGGATGGCTGGGAGGCTCCTGGAGGACAGGGTAGGAGGCTGGGCCTTGGGGAAGGATGCTCCCAGCTGAGCAGGCCCCATGGCCACCCATGGACTGTTCCAGGTGATGGAACCCCAAGTGCTGGGAAACCTTCTAGAAAGGGGCAGAGGCCTCGTGGCCCACTGTCACACTGGGAGGTGGGGGGCTTTTTCTCATGCTGTGTCTCCAGCTTGTGTTCTCCTCTGTGAAATGGGGGCAGTGAGATTTGTGCTGCCCACCGCCAAGTACAGCACCTGGTACTGATGCCTGGATGCTTCCTTCCTGGGATCTGGGATCTCCCTGAGGTTGGCACTGCCCATCCCTCCATGCCCATCTCAGCCCAGCCTGGCCTTCTCACTCATCTCCTCTGCCTAGACCACCAGAAGCCACTGGGGTATCTCCTGTCTGGTGGGGGCCTTCCCTGTCCAGCTGTCCATCTGCAGGCCTTACTCTGGTACATGGCCCCAGAGAGCACTGAGGATAAGAGGAGAGTCACTGTCATTCTCGATGACTCAGGGCAGGCACAGGATGAGCCCAGCGTCCCCAGGACTCCTGGAGGAGGGGAAAGTCGGGGGCATTCCCACAAAGGGGACCCCCCCCCAGGCTGTGCCCGGCTCTCTGTGCAGTGAGAAGGCCACGGACTGGGTGAGCCCTTCCCTGGGCACTCCCCCCCGGCGGCGGTGGCATGCACCAACATCCAGGGGAGGATGGATTTCTTTTTCTTCTTGTCCTGAGCTGAGGGTGGTGCCCCTGAGGCACGGGCTTGTGGTCTCCCAGCTTCACCTCCCCCCCTCGCTCTCAGTGTTTAGACACTGATGTGGTTTCTCCCACGTTTATTGTGTGAGTTTTCTTAATTTAGTGCTCGCTGGGTGGCGGCAGGGGGCCACTCCAACATGTTGTCCGTGAGGTGCAGAGGGAGGCCCGGAGCAGCTGTGTGCGCCCCCACTTTATTAACTGACGGCCTCATCGGCTGAAAATTTCATTAGCTTGAGTCAAAGGCCCCGGCTCCATCAGCAGCCCTGGAGCGGGTGAGCTCTTTGTGTCGGCCTGACCCATATCCAAATGGATTACTGTTGTAAGTGAGACCAGGGGCCTAATGCTCAGCCTGTCAGGCACACACGGTCTGTCTGTGACCTCGGAGAAGACGAGTGTGGGAAAGCCCTCCCCGTGCTACACATTCCTGGGAGGTGGCAGCCCCTCTCCTAGCAACGCTGATTGGGGCCAGCCCAGGAAGCTCCTGTGCCCTCCCAGGTGCCGGGGAGGCCAGAGGGTGAATGGAGTAGGACCAACATGGCCTCGGAGCTTCAGCTCCACAAGAATGGGTTTCCCGGGTAGTCGGAGCCTCCCTTGAGGCCAAAGGTCAGGGTGTCAGCCTCACCATGGCATGGGCACCCCTGGGGTAGAATCCTGGCCCTGGGACTAGGCTTGGGCTAAGCAAAAGGGTGAGCCCAGGAGCCCAAGGCAGCAGGGCCAAACTCTATAGCCCACCTCAGAGCCTTTGATCTCCCACAGTTCCCCCTCCTGGAGCACCATTTTACTGTTCTCCTTTCCAGTCTACGAACCATCTCCTTCCTTCAAGTCTCATCCTAACCTTCCTTTTCTCCTGAAAGCCTCCCATGATCCCCCCACCCCCACCCGTGAGCTCAGAACCCTGGGCCCAGAGA
Source organism: Pseudochirops cupreus (assembly GCA_028627135.1). NCBI lineage: Eukaryota > Metazoa > Chordata > Mammalia > Diprotodontia > Pseudocheiridae > Pseudochirops > Pseudochirops cupreus. The sequence continues at coordinate 2,353,619 of CM053581.1, read as the reverse complement.
CCTGCAGGCTGAGCCATACCTGAACAAGGAGCCCTCCTGCCCTGCTTCTGTTCCATGGGCATTGCTTAATGCACCAGGAAGGCCCTGGGGTAGGCAGGAAGCAGCCCCTGTGCTCAGGAGGCTTCCCTTCTGTGGAAACAAAGGAGCTCATGGCAGACAGGTAACCAGAAGGTGTACGCAAGGCAACTTGGATCCTGGGGGGTAGTGGAGGCTGGCCGCTGAGTCAGGAGCCTGGGGAGCAGTGGAGCACTGGCTCCTGGGTCTGGAGCCTGGGGGCTGGGGTGATGGAGGCTCCCTCTACTGTCATGGGGAAGTTTATGAGAGGAGAAAGAGAAGGGATTCTCTTTTGGAATCCTTAAGTTTCACTGGGACCAAACATGAAGCGAGGGTGCTTTGATCTGGGGAAGCCGAGCAGGAAAGCCAAGGTCACTGTGTTCAGCCATTTCAAGCTGATTCTTCAGGACCCTCTTTAGGGTGTTTTTGGCAAAGCTACAGGAGAGTTTGCTGTTTCCTTCTTCAGATCATTTTACAGGTGAGGAAACAGGCAGAGTGAAGTGACTAACCCAGGGTCACACAGCCAGGAAGAGTCCAAGGCAGGGTTTGAACTCAGGGAGTTGAGCCTCCCTGCCTCCAGGCCACCTGAAGAAGCCCCATCGGTTCCTCAGGGCTTTGTGAGGTCTGACTGAAGGCTCGCTGTCCTTGCAGCGTTCGGGCAGTAGGGGAGGTTTGGGGCCATATGACCTGCGCTGTTCTTGGCGATGTCTCCTCCTGGCTGGGTGACCCTGGGCATGTCTCTCCCCCTCTGAGCCTCACTGTTCCCATCTATAAAATCAGAAGATGGGCTGAGGAGCCGCCTGACGCCCCCTCAACGCTGGACTCAGCTGTTTCAGGCAGAAGGAGCCTCCCCGCCCTGACGCACTTTGTTCTGGATTCTAGGTCCCTTGCAACTCTGAGTTGTTCTATGTTCTGAGGCTCTTCCCATGAGGCCAAGTTTCTCCATCGTGCCCCGGCAGTCTCTGCGTCTTGGCTCCTTCCTCTGATCAGAGGTGAAGACTCAGCCTTGGGCCTCATTCTGTTCTGGGGACATTCTGCACCTCCTGGTCACCTGCCATCTGTGGAGGTCTGGGAAGTGAGTGCCGAGCAATCATTAAGTGCCTACTCTGTACCAGGCACAGGGCGAAATGCCAGGGAAAGAGAGAAGGGCAAAGGCGCCCACTGTCCTTGCTCTAGTGGGGTGTGGGCCTGGGTGCTCCAGGCAGCATCACCAGCTGCTCTAGTCTGAAGCCAGGGCTGGGGAAAGCCTGGGCCCACCAAGGCAGGCCTGCCTGAGCAATCCCTCCTCTGCCTCGGACTTTCTCTTGGGTTCTGCCATCCCTCCCCATCCGAAACTTTTCTCTGTCTGTGAAACAGGTCCCTGGGCAGGGAGGTATGGGGCTGGACAGCATTTGTTAAGGGGCAGGATCACTGCAGACAGACCAGCTGCTACCAGGCACCTGGGGGGCTCAGTGCCCATGACCAATTAAACCCCATTTCCACTGACTGGTGAATGGGGAGGGGGGCCAGCAAGGGCAAGTCAAGATGCTCCCTGAAGCTAACGCCCAAATGTGTCACCCTGGAAGGCTCACTGTCCTCACTATAGCCTATGGCTTCTCCCCTGCCTCCCTGCGCTTGGAGGCCCTTGGCTCTTGGAGGCTATTCTGGGGGAGCTCAACTCCAGTTACCTTAACCAAATTCTTGAACCTTGGAGGATGGCTCCAAAGTGGTGCAAAGATCCATCATGCTCCCTGTGGAAAAGCGCATTGCCAAGGTGGCCCCAAGGTCATCTCAGCTGCAAAGACCGTGTGGGCTGGTGGTAGCAGTAGAGCATGCATCAGTGGACCCACAAGCTACCCCACTGATGGGTCAGGAAACCAGGGCTCTCCTGAGGCCAAGACTGGGGCCCTTTCCATGGCACTGAGCTGCTGAGGAAACGGTGGGTGAGGGCACCCCATTTTCCTTGGGAAGAAGTCTCTGTCCTTTGTCCCCCACCTCAACACTGACCCTCATCATGAGCCCATGCTATGGATGGGGGCTGGTGTTTTCCTGATCTCGAAAAGCAAGAAAGTTGAGGGGAAGTCAGGGAAGCAGTCTGCCCAACCAGCTGGCCAGACATTATTCACTGATCACCTACTGTCTGCACCCACGGCCGGGATAAGCAAGGAGAGAGCAGGAGAGCCCTGAGCTGTCCTTGACAAGCCCAAATGGATGAAGCCCTTCCTTGGTCCTTAGAGAACTGTCCAGGGAGACTGCTAAGCCACTGCTCGGAGTCTTTGGAGGATGGTGGAGAGTAGGAGAGGGGCCACAGGCTTGGAGGAAGGGAAATCTCACTAGGGTTTTCAATAAAGGAAAGTTAGGACTTCACACCAAAGGCCAGGAGCTTGACTCAGTTCCTGGGGGAAATTCTAGAGCAGCTCATTAAAAGCTGTTTGGCCAAGATCCAGAAAGAGAAGCAGCAACTAGCAGGGGCCAGCCTGGCCTTGAGGACAAGTCATGCAGACCAACCTCGCTGGCATTTCTGACAGCACTGATGTACTAGCATCTCCAGAGAGTGTAGTGGTGAACGTCAGGAGAAAGCATGTGAACGAGTGTGTGCATTGTGTGTGTACATGTGTGTGTATGTGCACGGGAGAGGCAGAGTGTGTGTGATGAGTGTGTACGTGTGTGTATGTGTGGGGCATGGGGGAGGCGTAGTGTGTGTGTGAATGTGTGTGTGATGAGTGTGTATGTGTGTGTATGTGGGGGATGGGGGAGGTATAGTGTGTGTGTGTGAATGTGTGTGTGTGGTGTGTGCATATGTGTGAATGTGTGTGGTGTGTGCATATGCATGTGAGTACGTGTGCAGGGAGTGTCCAGGTGTGAGTGTATGTGAGGGGTGGGGGAAGTATAGTGTGTGTGTGTAAATGTGTGTGTGATGAGTGTGTATGTGTGTGTATGTGGGGGATGGGGGAGGTATAGTGTGTGTGTGAATGTGTGCGTGTGGTGTGTGCATATGTATGTGGGTATGTATGCATGGAGTGTCCAGGTGTGTGTGTACACATGTGCACTGAATGTGTATTCCCCCAAACACTGGAGAATGTCTTTTATATTATCCTGGTACAAAAGATGAAGAGGGGGCTAGGCGAGGGTTACAGTGGGGTCAGAACTGGTTGAGAATTCATTCCCCAGCAATTATTAAGCACTTCCTGTATGCCAGGCACTGTTTCAGGTACTGCACATACAAGGACCACATACAAACACCACCCCCATTCCTGCTTTTTCATTCCATTTCTGAGACACAGCTCGTAGGCAGGAGAGCTCAGTCATGGGAGGGAGGACAGCGAGTCCTGATGAGCTGAGACAGAACCGAAGTGGTGGGAATGATTGTCTGTAACAAGGAGAGAAGTGAGAGAAGAGACCTAAAGGATGGCCCCAGAAAAATGTACAAGCAGGACAAAAAGATGTCCTAGATGTGGGAAGGGAGAGCATGGAAGGCTCTCATGGGCCACTGGTACCTTCTTAGTGTTTGAAGCCCATGAGAAGGAACTCCGGTAGGACATCAGGAGGGCCTTCAGGGCAGACCGGCATGTTTAGGTGGAGGGGGCAGAGAGGGCAGGAGCCTTGAACATCAGTTTTTTAAGGCTGCTGTGCTGACTGTGGGGGACTCCTTTTTATGAAGCCTGGGACTGCTAGGGACTCCTCTGGGGCTGCCAGGGGCAGAGGTAGGAGAAAGGCACCCAGCTGCATCCCCAAGGCATCTGCCCCCCTCTCCTGTGCTCAGCATCCTCTCTACTGAAAGGGAAGACTTGTTTTTCTGCAGGCTGGGTTCACTATTCCAAGCATTCCTGGGGCTGATGAAAGGAAAGAGGATGGCCAGCCCCAGTGGGTGGCCTTATGGGCGGGCTCGTGGGGGTGGCTGCTCCCCTCTCACCCTGGGGTTTGGGCTCCAGCAAGCCTTTGCTGTCCTCCCAGCATGGATGGGCCAATGATCTAATTTCTCACAAAAACCTTTTCTGGTCAGAACACACGCTTCCTGTCAGTTTTTATGTCAAGGATGGCTTGCTTGTGAGCAGGGCATTCTGTTCTCTGAATCTCTTGTTAAAATATTTCATCTAATTAAGTTTTTACAACCAGATCTGCTTCATGTCAGATGCTCATGGTTTGTGGAGCCCCATCGTGCTGGCTTTGTGGGAGGCCTCCAGTACCAGCACAGAGATGGAGGAGACCTTTTACCTCCCCCTCCCGCCCCCTTCACTCCACCCCCAATGAGGTTTCCCTCTACAGTGGATCTGCTAAGTGGTCAGTCAGATTCCTTTGCATACCTTCAGTGAGCAACTTACTACCTCTCCAGGCAGCAAGTTCCACTTTGAGACATTCCTTACACCCAGTCTGAATCTTTCTCTTTCTCAATTTCCCCCATAGCTCCAAATTCTGTAGAACTAGTCTGATGACTCCTCTGGGGAACAGTCCTCAAATACTTACAGACAGATCTCATGTCCCCAAGTCTTCTCTAGATAAGACACCCCCATTAGCTGATCCTCCTCTGGCCACTCACCTTCATGGCTCCCTTGATTTGGACATGCATCATTTCACCTTTCTCCATGCAGCCTTCCTGCTCTCAGACATCAGAGGAGGCAACCCTTCTAGGATTTAGGGTGCTAGCAGGGTCACTGGTGTGGCGCTGTGCTAATAACTTTGGCTATCTAGGAAAATGGCACCTCTCCACAGGGCAGGACAGGGAGGGCAGGGCAGGGCAGAGCAGGGCAGGGCGGTGGTGGGAGAGCACAGCCCACCCAATCTGAGGTCACTGGCTCTGTGAGCACTTTCCTCACAACTGACTGAGGAGGGAGAAAAGGAAGGAGGGAAAGAAGGAAAGAAGGAAAAGGAGGGAGGGAGGGAGGAAGGAAACAATCATTTACTAAGAGCCTATTCTCCTCAGTTTACACATCAGGAAACTGAGGACGGGTGGTGTAGACAAACTTGCTCAGGGCTAGGACAGTAAGTGTAAAAGCACCCATTTGGGGCCTTTGTCCCAAACTCTCCATTCTTTCTTTTTCCTGTAGAGGGCAGCAGCATCCTCCCAAGTCCCCCAGGCTCCCAGCCTAGCCTCCTCACTCCTCCAATATAGCGCCAAGGTCTGCAGGTTCTGCCGGATAGCGATCCCTTCTGTCCTCGTCACCGCTCATTTGTACTACTGCAATGCACGACAAGGTGGCCGAGGGCTGGACTTGGAGTCTGAAAGACCTAAATTAAAATCTGGCCTCAAGCACTTAGGTGTGACCCTGGACAAGTCACTTAACCTCTGCCTGCCTCAGTTGCACCTACTTTCCATGGTGGTTTTGAAGAACAGATGAGGCCATATTTGTAAAGTTCTTTGCTGTCCTTAAGGGTCACACAAACGTGTGCATTCTCCTCTGGCCTCCGCTTCAAGGCTCTTCTCTTTCTATGGCTATTTCTTACTATTAAAAAAAAATCCTACTACTATTCTAATGTCCCTCTACCCCAGGATCAAATGCAAATTTCTATTTTTGGAGTTTCCCTTTCCAACCTCCATCCTGTCTGGCCTTTCCAGGCTGGCAGCCAAACTTGCCAAAGAATTTCAGCTCCCTGCACAGAACATCCCATCTCCCATCTCCGTGCCTTTGCGCAGGCTGTCCCTCATGCCTGGAATGCATTCCCTTCTTCACTCTG
>CM053581.1:2302157-2347813 GCA_028627135.1 Pseudochirops cupreus | reverse complement strand
TCCTCCGTTCCTCCTCCTCTCCCTCCCTCTCCTCCTCCTCCCCCTCCTCCCCTTTTTCCTTCCCTTCTCTCTTCAAACTACCTTCTAGTCACTCACCTGCCAACGCCTCGTGTGCTCCCGAAGCACTGGCTCTCCTCCCAGGTAGGGACTGTTTCCTTTAATCCCCATCACCGAGGCCTGTCTCTGGTACACAGGAGGCAGGAAGGAGGAAACCAGGTACTGTACTAAGCACTTCACAATTATTATCTCACTTGATCCTCAGCCCTGGCAGGTAGGTGTTATGATTAGCCCCCCTTTTACAGACGGGCACACTGAGGCAGACAGTGGTTCAGTGACACGCCCAGTGTCCTGCGCATTGCGGTGCTCCTCCCCGCCTCCAGCAGCATTTAGTAGACGCTTTCTGGGGTAACTGCTTTAGGTTTGCTCTCCTCCAGCGCGGAGACTCCTCCCAAGGCCCTCTCTCCACTTCCATCCCGTTCCTCCCACGTGCTCCAAGGCCGGACGAGGTCGGACTTGCCTGGCCCGCGACTCTCCTCTCCGGGCGGCCTGGGCTCCCGGGCGCCAGGGCAGCGCTGAGGAAGGGTTCCGGGGCTCAGCTCCGGCTGTGCGCTCTGAGGCTCAGGGGCCCTGGGGCCGCTGCGCTCCAATTGGAGGGGCCTGGAGGCCAGTGTCCTGGCAGTGGCCCCGGGAGAAGGGGTGTATCCACAGACACAGGTGAGACGGGTCCGAGGCAGGAGTCGGACCCAGTCCTTACCGTTCCAAATCCAGCACTGGGGGAGGTAACTCGGGTCGGTTAAACCCAATAGAAGCGCAATGAGTGCCTGCTCAGACCTTGTGTTCGGGCTTCTGGGTGACCACTTGGGGAGGGACACACGGATGGAGAAGACATCGCTCCGCCCCCCAGCTCACCAGCCGATGGGGGACCAGCCACGGCCACAGACCACTGATAAAGGCAGAACCGACCCGAGCCAGGGCAGAGAGAGTGGAAGGCTCCTTGGGGGAAGAACTTCTGGAGGGGCCCCTGCGGGGGATGAGAGGTAGAGTTGGGGGAGGGCCATCTAGGGAAGGGAAGAAGGGGACAAAGGCCATGTGCGTTGGGGAAGGAGGCCTTGGAGAGCTCCACGGGAAAAGACCATGAAAAGGAGGCCACTGACTGAAGTTTGTGCTTCACCAGAGATCTGTCAAGGGCCCTGCTGGACATTTACCCTGGGGAAACATCCTGCTGTGTGCAAGGCTTCTTGTACCTCTGCCCTCAAGGCACTTACTCTTTTGAGAAAGAACCATGTGCAAACATAAGTGAGGCCCAGGAGAGTGACGAGAAGCCCGACCCAGGAGAGTGCCCCGCACTTGGAGCTCCGAGAGCTCGTTGGGCAGACCTGGAGAGGCTTCTCAGAGCAGGTGGTGTCTCGGATGGGTTAGAGATGGGCATAGGGGAGCAAAGGAAGGAGCAGGCCTGGTGAGAGACCAAAAGAGCTGGAGCAGAGTCTGCTCTCCACATGCATGTGGGCTTGGTGTGGGCCTCTGTGGCTGAAGAGCCATCTCACCGGACCTGTACGCAGGAACAGCAGGAGGATGAGATCGTTACAGCTGCTCAGACAGCCTGGGGTCTGAAGTGCAGGTGCCTGGAGGACAGGGTCAGGAGCCAGCCAAGGTTTGGGAGTGGAGGAAAGCCCTTGTCATATTAAGAGGATTCAAGAAAGATTGATCAGAGAGGGAAAGTCAGGGAGCCACTGACTGTCATCTCAGTCAGAGCAGAGGGGAGCCTCCAGGCTCTTGGCTCACAAGCACAATCACTGCTTGTGAAAAAGGCAGAAGAAGCAGGATCTGGCGAGTGAATGGGGCTGGTTGGGTAGGGAGAGGAGAGACCGAGAGGCTCTTAGCCCAAGCTTAGCCCCCAAGTATCTGGCATAGGGGAGAACCTCAGGTAAGGAAGGCAAGGGGCAGGCCTAGGCGTCATTCACATCTGGCCTCCCCTGCGCTGCAGAGGGTGTGACTGACCCCTCAGGGCTTGCCTGGGTGAGGGGCAGGCCCCCTCAGCATCCTGCTTCCAGCCACTTCTGGGCCTCTTCCCGTTGCTTGTCTCCTTACAGGTTTGTGCCACAAACTCAGGAGAGTTCTTCCCCTGGCAGCAGTGACTTCCCAGGCCCCATTAGCCAGGGCAGCCCAATGCCCTGGGAGACTTTCTCAGCCACCTTTGGCAAAAGAATCCATGCAGACTCCCTAGCCCCCTTCTCTGGCCTTGGATACAGCCTCGCTTGAGAGGCTGGGCAGATAACAACCTAGCATTACTGCTCTGTCACTCTCTTCATCTAGGAAATGACCAGATTTCCCCGTCAGGCTGGGGTGGGGCATCTCTCCAAGCACTTGTACTCTCTTCTCAGACTTAGGTTTTGTTCTGCCTTTTAGGATTTGGGGCCATCTGAGGTGTGCTTTCATTGAGAGCCTCTCAGGCAAGGTGGAAGAATATGAGCTTTAGGGAGAAAAATTTTTTTTCTGGCAGAAGAAGCCTTGCCCAGGATCCAGCCTGAAATGAGAGGTGGTTTCATGACCTTGCTTCCCCAGGAGTGTTCATGGGACCTTACAAGCAATCAGTCAGTCAGAAAGCATTTAGGAAATGCCTACCATATGCCAGGTATTGTGCTAAACACTGGGTATACAGAGACACAAAAGACGGTCCTTGCCTTCAAGGAACTCACAGTCTGATAGAGGAGAGAAATATATATATATATATATATATACATGTATATATATATGCACACACACATATACATATATGCATATATATGCATGTATGTATGTATACATTGCATATATATAAATATATGTATATATGCAAATAAATGTCTATCTGTATATGTATAAATAAGAGATATACAGGATAAACTAGAAAATGATAAACAGACGTAAAGTACTAGGAGTAAGGGGGACTGGGAAAGGTTTCCTGTGGAAGATTAAATTTTAGTCAGGCCTTGAAGGAAACCTTAAAGGAGGCCCATAGTCAACTAAGAGGAGGGAGAGAGTTGTGGGCCTGGGGAATAACAGGAGAGAATACCTGGAGCTGAGAGATGAAGGGGCTTGTTGGTGGGACAGCCAGAAGGTTGGTGTCTGCCACCAGATTGAAGGGTGAGGTGTAACAAGATTGGAAAGGTGGAAGGGGACCAGGTTCTGAAGGGCTTTGAATGCCAAACATTTCACCTTGGAGACAATAGGGAGCTACTGAGGTTTGTTGAGCAGGGGGTGACGTGGTTCAACTTGAACTTTAGGTAAATTGCTTTGAGGGCTGAACGGAGGATGTACATCTAATTAACTCCTCTGATTTTCCCATTAGATTATAAGTTCCTTCAGGTCAGGGACTGTCTTTTTCATCTTTTTGTTTCTCTGACACTTAGCACAGTGATTGGCATATAGTTGGTGCTTAATAAATGTTTATTGATTAATTGATTGATTGGGTTGAACTGGAGTGGGGAGAGACTTGAGGTGGGTAACCCCTCCCCAAGCAGCTATTGCCATAGACCAGGTGTGAGGAGGTGATGAGGGTCTTCACTGAAGTGGGGGCAGGTTCAGAGAAGGGAGAGATGCTGCAGAAGTAAAATCAACAAGAGATGCTGCAGGGGTGAAATCGACTAGAGATGCTGCAGCGGTGAAATTGACCAGAGATGCTGCAGACGTGAAACTGACCAGAGATGCTGCAGAGGTGAAATTGACCAGAGATGTTAACATCAACCAGAGATGGTGAAATTAATAGGCTTTGGCATCATATTGGATGGGGGTCTCTGTGGGAGAGCCCTTGGCTCCAGGGTTTTACCCAGAATGATTATTGACGGCCATTGTGTTGGCTGCTTGACAGGAGGGCTCTCAGCCTGGAGGATACCTCCCCAGCACTCCCAGCTGCTCAGTTGTTATCATTGACTGCCCATGGGTTGGTTCCCTGCTTATGATGTCCAGAAATTAGTGGCCAACCTGGTAATTGGCCCATGCCCAGCTAGGCCTGCCACCTCATCCATTGGCTGTTGTTAATGGTACTTATATGGAAAGCGATGCCATCTCCCACATCCAGGCTTCAGCCAGGGCCCATGCCTGTGGCCTCTTGGGGGTCTCATGAAGGGCTGCTCATGAGTTTATGAGAATTCTCCTGAATTCCTGGAGTCTGTGCCAGAGATAGAATGGTGTTTGGAGTGGACTGGGCTGGGCCCTGCCAGAACAGTGACCCTCTAGGTGAAGGAGAAGTTCTGTGGAATACTCTGCCAGTGCACCCATTCTTGCTTTAATCTGGGCGGTTTTATTTGTTTGTGAGTGTTCGAGTGGCCCTCCCACCGGGGGCTCCAGTGTGCCGAGGGGAGTGCTGACCTTTTAATGGGAAACAGCAGGAAGGAGATGAGCTAAGAGGTAGGCTCCAGCTCTGCCCATTCGTCTTTGGTTATTGGACACTTTTAGAGGGAACATCTGTCTGTCTGCTCACTCCCCTCAGCACAGGCACCATTGGAGGGCTGGCTCAGCCAGATCCCCGACAGAACCATCAATCAGAGACTGTGGAATGAACCAAGGACTGATGTCAGTGTGGCTGAAGGAAGGGGTGTCAGTGACAGCTGGCTGCTCCATAATGAATGAGGTACAATTTGCCCCAAGGGATGCCAGTGGCTCTTTCAGGTTAATAGCCCCCCCCCAAACAGGAAGGGGCTTGGAAATCAAGGAGCCCACTCCATTGAAATATTGCAAGCTTATCCCTGAGTGTTGATGCCTTGGCTGTTGGTCTGATTGATGAGTATATCCTCAGCCTTGCCCAGGCCATGGGAGGTGAGAGAATTGAGAGCTAGACCTCCCATGACAGGTCAGAGAAAACCAGAGATCATAGCCCAGAGAAGGTCCCAGAGGGGCTGATGCCCATGTCTTCTCCCTCATCCGCTCTTCCTTTCTGTTCACTTTAAAACTCTAGCCTCTCATTACTGGAAGGAATAGCCATGTTTATAGGAGGGCACACCCATCACTGAACTCGTAGGTTGTTGTGGAGGGATGCATAGACAGATATTGGCTCCCTTTGGAAACTAGTGGATAAGGATCATACAAGGGGAAAAGCTGGGTTCCCGGTTAAGTTGTTAATGGTATTTATACAGAAAGAGACTCCATAAGACAATCTGCAAACATCCCCAGCCTCCCTTGAGATCTCACATTTGCTGCTTCTCCATGCCTTAGCCACTCAGCCCAGAACCTCTGGAGTCCCTCCCAGCTCTCCAACAGACTTCATAATGTGCCATCTCCCTCTATCCCTCAAGCCAGTGCTTCCTCTGAGTGGCTTCATTCTGTTCAATCATTGGTCACCCAAGCTTCAGGTCCATCACTCTCTCCCTTAGCCATCCATCCATCCATCTCTCCTTCCTCGCATAGCCTTCAGTTGCCTTCCTATGCATCCTCCACTCTAGCCCCATATAGGAGCATCCTGAAACACCCCTTTCATCACATAGTCCGCCTGTTCCAAGATATACTAAGACTCCATCACCTGTGTTAAAAATTCGAAGTCTCTATTCTAGCACTGGGTCTGCCCTTTCAAATGTTTCCCCACTTGTATAGATAAGCCCTCTCTGCCAGCCAAACTGGTGGGCTCTCTGATCTGCAAACATTTGGTACATTCCAGTTGTTGCAGCTTTGCACAAGGCAGTCCCCTCATCTGGAGCACCCAATCCTCCATCTTTTACTCTAAAGTTCTCCTTGGCCACCCCAGCCTACAACAAGCTCCCTCTTTTCTAAGATGCCACAGTATATCCTCTTTGGGCCCCGAGCCCAGACAGTCCTGTTTGGCATATGACCTAAGAATGTTTCTCTTTTCTCCTCAGTGAGACTCCACATTCCTTGGGTCCAGGGAGCAGGTCTCTCTGATACTAAGACTCAGAAGATGGAATGTGGGGACTTAGGACATCATGTGATATATGTAGGCTGTGGCATAAACCAAGATTAAAGAGACAGTATGGCCTCATAGGAGAACACTGAACCCAGAGTATGGAAGAGCTGGTTCCCAGCCTGCTTCAGATCCTTCACATCTGTGTGACCCTGGGCCAGTCACTTAAAACCTTAGTTTCCTGATTGGCAAAATGAGGGACCTGAGCTCAATGGCCTCCTTCTACCTCCTGATCTAAGTATGTACAAGGACAGCTCTTCCTGGGATCCCCATTGCCTTCTGGCAGGATGAGGAACAAGGGGAGGAGGAGCAAGGGACAGTAACTGAAAAGGAGATTTAGGCTTTTTATCAGACCTGCTTCTTAATAATCACAAAAGGCAGCCTCTCCCCTCAAGGAGCTTCTGGTCTAAGGCTGAAGACAACCCATCAAAATGTTGCTGTAGCTCATCTCTCCTTTCAAAGACCACTGGCATCACAGGGTCTTGACTTGTTTATGAATTAGACTGAAGTGAGGCAGAGCTGTGTGAAGTTGATGGCCTCACTGTCCTCCAGAGCCATCAAAGTCCAGTGGCAGGACAAAAGTCTGGATGACAACCATCCTGGATGGCCAGGATGAAATGGATGACCTTGGGCTCTTTATGTCTGACTGAGCTCTAAGCTCTCCATCGTGCCTGCCTGCTTCAGCTGCCTTCATGCCCATTGGGACAGATTCTCATTCGCCCATTCTGCCAAGGAGTTCCACAGGGGGAAGTCTTCACATGCTTGGTGAAGCCTAACTCACCTATGGGTTTGAAGCCTCCTGGTTCCCTTCAGTCTAGTTTAGCCATCTTCCAAGACAGTTTTATTGAGGTGTGGCTGCTGTGCACGCTCCAGCTTCGTGGAGCCGCAGGCAAGGGGTAGGGACAAAGTGGACCCCAAAGGCGGGTGAGAAGCCCTCACCCCAGAGGGACTAGTCCTCCCTTAACACCTCCATACACTTCACCACCAAAATATAAAAGGAATTTGAAAGGGAGGAGGAGGTGAATGTAGCCATCCTTGAGTTTGGTGGGGAAGTCTGGGAAAACACGAGATGAGCCCAGAGGGGAATAAAGGCAGGTCCTCCACAAAATAGAGACCCTAGATGGAGCTCTCCAATGGGAGAAAGGGGCAGCCTGGATAAGAGGTGTCACAGAGTGAGAAGACTGACTATGGTTGACTATGGTTGGATGTTCCAGAGGCTGAGGGAAGTTCCAGGATGAGGTGGGGCATGGGGTTCTGAAATCCAGAAAGCATGAGAGGTGTCCTGGAGTGGGCCGGGCTGCTCTCCTCCTCCCAGGGGGCTTCAAGCACAGGCTGGAGGCTCACCCATTGGGTATGTTAGAGAGTGGATGATGGTTCAGATGTGGAGGGATTATGTGCCTTCCCACATGGCTGATGCTTTATCTTCAGAGGCTCCAACTCCCTGATTGCCTTCACCTGTTCCTTCCACTCTCCAGCTGCCCGAGAGAAAGCCGAGAAGGCTCTGTCCTGCAGGCAGCCTCCCAGAGGTCACCTATTAGACTATGTGCCTCTTGTGGGTGGGTGGGACTTGGCTTCCTTCAAGTTGTATTCCTTAGGTCCTGGCATTGGGCCCCAATGCATGAGAAATGCAGAGACGAAAACAAATCAAACCTAGTCCAGTTCTCTGCCCGTGAGACTTAATCCTCTCCACTATTTCCTGAAGAGAATTTGCTGTCTTCTTGAACACCTCCAGCTTCCTGGGGAGCTCACTACCTTATGAGGTAGTCCATTGCACTGTTGGACATGGCTGGGTAGGTCTGATATGTTCTGTCTGTAACCCTTTTTCCCTTTTTTCCCAGTTCTGCTCTCTATTGGAATAGAAATGGGCCCCATCACATTCTACACGAGGCTCCTGCAGACCTTGGACTGACTTAGAAACCCGCCCATTAACATCATCTGCATTTGTTTGATTGAATTTGGTTTTGTCCAGTATCTGCCAATGACATTTCTGTCTGCCTGGGCTGTGCCAGGGCTGGGAGTGGGACGCTTCTCATCTAGAGCTGCACGGACTAAATCCAGGGCCTCTCCCTCAAAACCAGAGCTAAGGACAAACCACGGAGCCGCCGACTCCACCGGGGATGGCCAAGTGAGCCGGGCTGCGTGACTGCACTGGGCTATTAGGCAGTTGGGAGGAAATGAGCTCAGGAAGCTCCAGGAGCTGGTGCCTAGAGGAGGGGTGGAGGCTGGAAAACAGCAGCTGGGAGTGACCACAGCTGCCCGGCCAGGGCAGGGAGGGGAGCGCAGATGAGGCTCTCATGTCTGTGGCCATGTGGCAGGTATTTGGAGGTGTGAGATTAATGGTCAGCAGAGAAACTGGGGCAGGACAAGTAGACCTGAGGATCATCAGCATGGAGATGGTAGTTAAATCCATGGGAGATGATGGGATAACCCGGGTGGACATTAACCGTGGATGAGCAGCCCTGAGAAGGGCAGGCAACCCTCCCACCAGAGGTGCTAGGCTTCCTTGAATACCCCACACGCCTCGAAAGGCACAGGTGGGCAGATAACTGAGAACAGTACTGATAATGATGGACGTTTCTGTGGGGCCCCCCCCGGGTGCCAGGTGCTGTGCTAAGCACTTTACAGATATTATCTCATCTTATTTCTATTATTTACACAAAGTCTTAGCATGTCCTTTAGGAAAAATATCAGGACACCAAAGCCTAGTGTGAGTTGAGATTAGCAATGACTACTGACGACAACAAAACATGAGTTTTTCTTTTATTTTATTTTGCTCCACCTTGCTTTGTTCCATTTGTTGTATGGAGAACGAGGGAAGCCCCAAAAGGAAGAATAACTCTTCGTAGTGGAAGGGGCAATGACAACAGAATTCAGTGATAAATGTGAATTACAAAGTGCTTGGCACGCAGTAGGTGCTTTAGAGAAGTGTATTCTCTCCCTTCACCATCTCAACTCTAATTTTTCTGTTTCTCTTTTTTAATGAATGGAAAGATAGCCCAGAAATAGTTAACAGGGAGTCTGGAAGTGAATGTAAGTGAAGAGTTGAGAGCATATGACTCTCTTGGATGATTTCAGTGAAGTTACTTAGTCTAAACTATGCCATAGGATATTGTGATGGCTCAGTGGGTGCCAGTGACCTCTGAAGGATCTTGGAGAGCAGTAAGGTGCTGCGGACCGAGAGAACAGCAAAAAGAGAGGAATCTCCAATCTTTAAGCCAGTGAGCTTGACCTAAATTCCTGGCAAAATTCTGGCATGCATTATTAAAGGATGAATTGTGAGCTGTAATGTGAATGGCATTAAAGATCTTCCCCACCCAATAGGCCTCTCATGGAGCCGATTAAGGGAGGCTTGCTTGCAGGAAGGCTTTCACACCTTTTGCTAATTTCTAATTAGGCCCTCAGTCATGAAGATTGTGATGCCTTCTAGCTCTCAGAAGGGTATATATACTCCTAGTTGGTTTGGGGGCTTGCTTATGAGAAGGGTCTTGTGATTCCCTGGTCCAGATTCTAAGTGGCTGTATGTTCAGAGCTCCCCAACTGCTCAGATGAAAAGGATCTCTCCATCCAGGGAGGAATGTAAAGTGTATGGTTGATTCCGATTGTCAGAGCCCTGTCTGTTGGTCTTTATTTTTCTGCTTGTATTTTCTCTGAAGTTCAGAGACTTTTCAGCTGACCTTTCCCCTGAACTAATGAATACAATTAAAAAAGACTGTTGACCCCTTAAACAGCTCTCTTTCCTAGTAAAGCAGATCTAAGAACCTGTGCCAGCAGCTGTCCTGGGGATGCCAGTGTGGTTGCCATTACATGAGCCTTTAGGAAGGGAGGCAGCGATCACCAAAAACCCAACAGGGCTTCATCAAGAATAGGTCTTTCCAGACTAACCCCACTTCCTTTTTTGTCAAAAAAAACTGGACTGTCAGATGGGGGGAAAGATGAGGGTGTAGTGTGCTGAGGTTCCAGCCCAGTTTTTTGCAATCTCGTGGATACAGTAGGTCCATTGCTCTGCGTGGCAGGACGGCAGTCAGAATGAGCTAAATGGCCAGGTCCAAGAGTCTGGGCTTGGCTCTCTGCTGTGGTCCTGCTGTTGTGGTCGTCATTCTTATCCAAGGTCTTGGGTAAAGCTATAGAGGAGAGCTTGTAAAACATGACACCAAACAGGGCTGGGTCTTAGGGTCCAGAGAGGCCTTTGCATGCCAGAGCAACAGGCTGACCACTAGGATGAAATTTAATCAACGCCAGTGTATAATTCTGCACCCCAGTTCGAGCAATTAATCTTACAAGCAGAGGTCATGGCTAGACAGAGCTTCATCTGAGGGGCTGCCATGTGGAAGAGGGCCACCAAGGAAAGCACCAGGAGCAATGGTGGGGGAGCATTCACAGAACATTTGATTGAGGGTGGATGTAAGGAAAACATTAGAGCACCTTGATGGGCGCCCCGAGAACTCATTCTTAGCAAAGGCCAATGCGATATTTGGGGGTGATGTGGGGGAGGGGGTTGTTGAAGGCCCCTTTGCCTTTGTGGGGAGAACAATAAGGCCGGAGGGGGGAATGGCACTTTACGAAATGCTTCCTCTTCCAGGAGTGGTGAGACACTGTGCTGACTTATTAAATTGGGTGCCCTGGGTTCTAGTCTGAGCTCCGGTTCTGGGCAAGGGTCTTCCTCTTCTAGGGGCCTCAGTTTTTGTTGCTTTTTTATGTGGGTAAAGGAGGGTCAAGACTAAAGGTTCTCTCCAGTCTTCTCCAGTTCTGACTTAGAAGGTGGCAGGCTGAGGTGGGGGAAGGGGCTTTAGAGGGAGCCTTGCTGACCCCGATGCCATGGAGAGCCAAGTCTGGCAGGGCCGCAGGCAGGAATCACTGGCCAGCTAATCTTTGGAAGGCTGAGGTCAGTGTGTGACTGATCAGAATGTGTCAGTGCTCCCTAACGCGTTTCCAGGAGAGGGCTCTCTGTGGTTTAGGAGGAACTCGTCACTCAGCCCAAGGAGATGTAATAAACAACTCATTTATTTGTACTTTCCAAGTCCAGCAAGATAATTCAGATTATAATTTTCATTCTCCCCCCCCCCCAAAGCCCTAGTTCCACAAAGTCCAGACACCCTGATTAGTAGCACCTGTAACCATTCTAATCCCATCTCTTTTAATCATATGCCCTTGGATGAGGAGAGTTCTTTGTGAGGGGGAGGCCCATGAACTCCAATCTCTCCCAGGGCGAGGGGTGCCATCTTTGAATGCACTACAAGAACACGGTGACTCAGGCCTCGATTGGCCTCTTCAGCTGCCCAACAAGCAGCTGCCCCGTGAGCCAGCCATTGGCAAAGGGCTGATCCTTGACTCTCTCCTGGTCTTCCTTCTTTTTGGAGTTGCCTTCTGTGTGTCCCTGAAGGTTTTCCCCAAGGACATCACCCTTTAGTTTGGGCTGTTTGGTGAATTAGTGCTAGTGAAAAGGGTAAGGCACACTGATGGTCAGACGGTGGGTCTGAACATAGCTGTTCAGACCACCGGCAGTGGCCCCCTGCAGGCGATGGAGAAGCTCAGCCACGTACCTGAGGAGGGCATGGAAGCCTTGGACAGAGAGGCTGACGAGCTTCCCTGCCTTGTCACTGGCCCACTGGAGAGCCTGAGCCAGCCCATCCGAGGCGCCTTGCAGCTGGATGGCGAGCTGCTCCCAGTGCTGGGCAACCTTCCTCTTGGCTGCTGCGGCCCACGTGCTGATCTTCTCCTGGGCCATCAGGGAGACCTCCTGGAGCCTCCCTTTTCCTTGTCCTTCAGCATCCTGGAGGAGGGTGAGGAACTCCTGGACATCGGTGCTCTTGAGTCTTTCCACTTCGTCTGACAGTCTGGAAGTCCAGGTGAGAAAGCCCTCAAAGGCTTTAGACTGGAGATCCTTCAGGGCGGTGACGATTTTTCTGACCAAATTGATGAACTTGTCTTCAATTTCATAGTATTTCACTGTCCATCCAATGACGTTCGGGTCAAAATATTCTTCCCAAAGAGTCTTGATGTAGTCATGAAGCTGGCTTAGTTTTCTAGAAATTTCTTGCAATTGGGTCAGAACGAATGCATGCAGACCCTTGAGATCGTCCCTCAGGTCCGTAAGTGCCTGTGAAGTGAAATTGAGAATGGAGCCAACAGAGTCCAGGAAGTCGCTTTTGAAAGAAGCAAATGTCTTCTCCTTGGAAACTTCTATACTTTCTTCTACTATGTAGAAAACACGGTCAGTGAATGACCGCAGAGAAAGCAAAATGTCTGAAAATTTGGCTTCTTGAAGCTGATTGAGGCTGCGTTGGACATTCTTGGAAAAATCCTCCAGTCTCTCCCTGAGCTCTGTGGGTTGGAGGCCCAGGAAGACTGCCTTTTCATCCAGATCCTTTACATAGGAAATCAGTGCTTCTAAGGCCCAATGGACTCTGGAATAAGCCCAGGACAAGGCCTTCCCAGCTTGGTGCAGGACCATGGAGTAGAGCTCATCTCCCGTGTACCCGCTGGCCTGCCCCGGCAGCTGGAACCAGCTGACTTGCAGCCTCTGGAGGCCTGAGTCCATCAGTAGCAGGGTGTTCTTGTGCTGTTCCCGTGTGAGCCGCAGGACCCAGTCGAAGGCCTTGTTCTTCAGATCTTGGAAGTTGGCATGGTCTGCCTGGTAGAGGTGCTGGGCACTGTCCTCCCACTGCTGGAAGGCAGCGGCGGCCCGGCGCAGCCCCAAGTCCACCTTGTCTATCTGGCCCACTGCCCCCTCATAGGCTTTGTCAGCTCTCTTCTGGAGGAGCCTCCGCAGCTTGCCTGAGGCACTGCTGATGTCCAGGCCGGTCTGCTCCCAGTGACACCTGTCCACATAGCGATAGAGGCTCTCTCCTGCCCGGTGCCAGGCAGCTCTCAGGGTCGGCGCCAGCTGAGAGGCCGTCTCCTCGTGCCAGTTCATGCTGAGCTGAAGGACGCCGGGGCTCTCCTGGGACATCACCATCTCCATGAGCTCCAGCTTCTGTTCAGGAGAGGCCTGAGCAAAGAAACAGGGTGAGGGTGGGGCTCCTGGGAACCTGCCTGTCGAGGGCATTTGGTTTCCAGAGCGGCTGACTCCCTCCTAACCACTTCCCAATGGAATTTGTACTTAAGCTTCCATTGATTGGCACTCCCACGTATCTCTACTTCTTTTTCAGACAATTCCATCTACAGGATTCCCCTTCTTCATGGGCATCATTCATACCCTTCAGCCAGAAATCACAAGGTGCTGATGCAGAAGGGCTCTCATCACCTCCTGCCCGGCCCCCTCCTCTCCTCTGACTTTGACACCCCCTGGCACTGCCCCTCCTCCTCTCCTGCCCAGCCCCCTCCTCTTCTCTGACTCTGACACCCCTTGGTGCTGCCCTTCCTCCCCTCACACCTAGAGGGTCTGCCTGCCTTGGGTCCCTCCCCATTCCAGTCCATCCTCCACTCAGCCACAAAGGGATTTTCCTAAAGTACAGGCCTGGGCACATCACTCCCCCTCCTCAGTAAACCCCAGTGGCTCCCTCTCACCTTCTGGAGTAAGATAAAGAGTTCTCTTGGCTTTGAAGACCCTTTCCACCTGCCCCTTCCCCTCCTTCCTGGCTTCTTCTCTCTTATTTCCTGATATCTCTACAATTCTGGGACTCCTCCCATGGGAGACCCTATCTCTCCTCCCTGGCTGCCTCCTTCCTCACCTCACTGCCCAAAATTCTGACAGCCGACTCTAGAGGAGTCAGCACAAACAGCTCCTGTGGCCGCCCTTTCTGGTCTCCACAGCCACCAGAGTCCTCCCTCTCAAAATGATTTTGTGTTTATACTGTGTGCTCTTATCTAAGGGCCTGAGTGGGAAATAAGCCCTTGGAGGGCAAGTTCCATGTCCTTTTCTGTCCTTGTATGTCTGGCATCTGCCAAGACCTGGGGCACGGTAGGGGCATGATTAATGCATGCTGATGGCCCAGTGGATTGGAGGCCCAGGCAGTTTCCTCCCCAAATTCTCCTCTGCCAAGCAGAGGGAGGCAGATGCAGCTGAGGAGGCCCAGCCTCTCCTGGGATGAAGGAGGTGAAATGGCTCTGCCAGGACCCCACAGAGGCGTGGAAGCTCAGGCCCCTGACTCTCTATCTCACCTCTTTTCCTGTGACAGGTCTGGCACACCTTTTATCTGCTGGGGGAGAGGGTGTCGAGGACCAACTGAAGGCACTGAGGAAGGGACAAGAGGCCTTCCCGAGGCCAAGCCAAGACCCAGCCCAGGGCGGGCCCTTCCTGCCTCTGCCACTGGGGGCTGTTCTAAACTGAGGGAAGGACACAGGACATCTGGGAAAGGGGGGGAAAGGGGAGTGGCTCGGGAAGGAGAAGGGCACCATCCCACTGAGCCTCTGACAAGCTTCAGAAAGCAGCTGGAGATCAAGGGTCCAGTGACCTCTTTTCAGCCAATTCTTCCTGGCCCTGTTTGCCAACAGTGAGGGTTTATGGTGAGAGCCCTGGGGTGAGAGTCAGAGGCCCTGGGTTCTAATCCCGACTTGTTCCTTTTCTAGCTGTGGAATCTTAGCTACTTTGCTGGCAGGCCTTGGTTTTCTCTTAAGTAAGTCTGGGAAGGAAGGAGCCGGACTAATGACCAATGGTGTGATCTCCTTTCCAGTCCGATCAGAAATCTGGTAATTCCCTGTTTGCCTCTGTTGGCAATGGGGCTTTGGAGACTGGAGCCCCCTGGGGAAGTGCTGGCCCTCACAGGCTTAGCTGGAGTGGCTGTCCGCGGAGACACAAAACCATCCCATATGTAGCTTCATCAATAAAATAATGACTCCTGAGGACAAAACAAATGAACCTGCCTCAGTTTCCAGAAAGCAGTCCTTTTGGGCACTCCTGGCTCTGTGGAACATTCCTGGGGCACTTTGCCCCCTGCCCCGCTGGGCGGGCTCACCCTACCTCTGCTGTACCCAGGGCCCTCACCTCGGGACGGTAGTATATCTTTTCTTGAAGAACCTTGGGGCTTTTCTGGGAATCCAGGCCCAGGGTGCCGATAGGGGGAGAGGAGATCGTCAGGGAGAGGCTGTTTCTGTCTTCCTGGTAGTTCATGAGGACATTGGTGAATGTGGGACTGGTGACTTTGAGGGTTGTGCTTTCCTCCAAGATTCTGGAAAGTAACAGTCTGTCCTCAGCCGGTGGTACTGAGCCCTGGCCCACCTCCTTCTGCTCTGCAGGGGCTCATCTTAGCAGATCCCACGCCTTGCCCGACAGAGGCCAATGGCCCCACACCCCCAACTGGAAATGCCCAGTACCTCCTCTGGATTGACATTCTGCATTTTTACTGAACTGAATCCCGGCTCCCCCTTCTCCACAAGAGGCCATACTTACTCAAGGCCTTGAGCTCTGAAGCTGTCTTCATACTCAGCACTCAGCTCCTTATGGGAGAATGTACCCGAAGCCTTCCCCACCAAGACACCATCTTCAAACGCATACGTGGCACCGTCTGTGGGAGAGAGATTGCCCGGGTCACCAGCTGAGCAAGGGAGCCCCCTGAATGTGCGCAGACCCAACAGGTAAGAGTCCAGCTGGGGGCTCCCCATGGTATGGACTGCTGGGCCTGGAATTGGACAGACCTGTTCCAGTTCAGCCTCGTGTTCTTGCTGGCTGCCTGCTCCCTCCACTGTAAAGTGGAGATGATCCCCTCTTTCCCAGGGCACTTATGAGACCAAATGAGGAAGTGTTTGTGAAGTGCTTTGTGAACTGTAAAGCTACTGATAAAATTATAATTAATTATTCTAAATTTCCGACTGGTCAGAAATAAAATTGCCATGATCTTGGAAAAACAAAAGATTGTTTATAAAAAAAGGCCATGACTTGAATATTCCCAGGCCTGGCCTGGGCAATGGCTTGTGTGGATTCAGTTCTCTCTGAGGAGAACCCATGTAGGGCTGCCCATTGCCAAGCCACACTGTCTGCCTCTGAGGAGGCAGCCCTGCCCACCACAAGAGCTGCGTTTGAAGTGTCTGCACAGGATGAGGAGCAGGAGGAAGAAGAAGAGGAGGAGGAGGAAGAGGAGGAGGAGGAGGAGGAGGAGGAAGAGGAAGAGGAAGAGGGAGAGGAGGAAGCCCTGCCCCCCATGAGAGCTGCTTTTGAAGTGTCTGCACAGGAGGAGGAAGAAGGAGGAGGAGAAGGAAGAGGAGGAGGAGGAGGAGGAAGAAGAAGAAGAGGAGGAAGAGGAGGAGGAGGAAGCCCTGCCCCCCATGAGAGCTGCATTTGAAATGTCTGCACAAGAGGAGGAGGAGGAAGAAGAAGAGGAGGAGGAGGAGGAGGAGGAAGAGGAGGAGGAGGCAGGGCGGTGGCAGCTTCTCAGTGCCAGATCCTGCCATCAGGGGCATGTGAATGGCTGCTGCTTGCTTAATAAGCCAAGTTGTCCTTATAATGGTCAATTACTCTAGGGTAGTGAAAAAAACCTTATTATTCCATTGCAATGGGGCATAGGTAGAGTGTGTGGGCCAGATCCTGGGCAAAGCTTCACCTCACATAAACATCTGGGAGATGTTTATTATTATATGAACCAACCAGTCCCAAAGGTTTCTTTGGATCCTGTTGTTTTTCAACTGGTTTTTGTCAAGGACTTTCTTTAATTCTGAGGTGCTGCCACCTGGGTGCATGCTTCCTTCCTGGCTCACCCGGTGGGGACCCCCAGCTCGGAGGAGAGAGAGTAAACCTTGTGCTTACAGTTGAGATCAAACTCCAGCGGCTGCACCGTGCTGCTGCACGTGGCCTCAAGTGTGGTCTCCACGTGGTCTTCTCTCTTCTTCAGGCTGGCACTCCAGGATGTGTTGTAGACTGGTGACGCCACTTGGAAGTCTCCAGCCAGGGCACCAAAGGAAGGCAGGAAGATCCCGGCAGGCAGCCAGAAGGTTAGAGTTGGGACCCTGATGTTCTGCTCAGGCATGGTGATACTCGGCAGGTCAAAGTCAGCAGTTCTGTTAGTCACCTCATTCAGATCCAGGATGGCTCCAGCGAGGGGGAGCTTTTTGGGAAGAGTGAGTGGAGACAGGGTTACCTGGAACTCAGGCACAGTCACCCCAAAGAAGGAAAGTGTGGACCCTTCTGGAGCAGAGTATTCTGTGGACACTTCCACTCTGGGGAATTTTACTTGGGGCAGTGATGGTAAATTGAGGGCAAATGGCGCCATGCTGGTCTTCTTGGCTAATCTTACATAGCCGCTCTCAAGGCTGGAGGATGGTGTGACCAAAGACTTCAGTTCTGGTGCAGGGATGATGAATTCATCAGCTGTTTCTTTCACAGGGATGGAAAACCAATAGCCAGTGTCGCTTTTGGTATAAACAAGGGCGCTTGAAATCTGGAGGTGCTGTTTCTTGTCGGCACTGGTGGTCACGTCCAGCTTCAAGATGTCCCACAGACTACTGTCATAAACTGGCAGGAGAGTGTCCCTCAGGAAGGACATATAGCCTTCTAAGGAGCCGGCCGCACTCAGACGGATTTCGGTTGGGTCATTAGACAGCTGGATGTTGTGACTGAGGGACACTGTCTGAATCTGGCCCTCTCCTTTCCAGCTGGCCCGCTGCTCCTTGAGGCCAGCAGTCAGGGTCACCGCTTGCCCAAGGGAGGCCTTCTTGAAGAGAGAACTGGGCTGGCTGGAGTGTACTTGAATCACACTGGATGCCGTCCATGGGGTCAACTCTAATGTCACTTTGCTATTCTGTTCCCCACTTGTTGAAAACCCTCTCCTCAACTGTACATGGTTTTTCCCACTGTGCTCCCAGACTGTGTAGAAGTGCCCAACAGAGGCCTCCCCGGCAAAGTTTTCCTTTGCCTCCACGTTCCAGATGCCGTCCACTTTGGAGGACCCTTCGAGTTTCACTGAAGAGCGCATGCTCTTAGCGTCCAAGTAGGAGTTGGCCTCGTTAGAGATGGCCCCAGAATACTTTTGGGAAAGGACTGCGCCACTCATGCTGCTTTTGCATTCTGTCTCAATGGACAAGTAAGGGACGAAGCTTTCCATGGTGAGCTTGTGGTCCACGTTCCCTTTGGCACTGCTCTGCAACTGGGTGGAGTCAAAGTCATATCTGAGTGCGATGGAGGAAGAGATGGTGGGCTTGGACTTCATGTTCCCTGTGAGCTCCTGCTGGAAATTCACTTTGAGGACTGGACACTGGACTTTGGCTGTGGTGGTCACAGAGGCTTCCAAGTTCTTCTTGGTCAGGCTGATGGTGCTGTCTTGATTCCCCTCCACAAATCTGTTACTCAGGGAGAGAGCCGTGGCTAGCTTCAGGCCCCTTTTCATGGTCAACCTTGTCGTCCCATCTAATTTATACTGTAAAGCATCGATGACGGAGAAGGAGGACGACCTGAAGTGACCCACAATATCGGAGTGATTGTACAGACCCACATTTGTGCTCAGTGTGATGACGCTTGACTTGAAGGAAAAATCGTAGGTGAAGTTCCCCAAGGCTGGGATGGGGATGTAGTCTGATGGCCGTGGAATCTCGATGTCTGGGAGGGTGAGCTTTTGGAGGCTCGTGGGCATGTGAAGCACTGGGAACTCGAGGGACGGCAGGATGAGGGTGTAAGATGGCATGGAGAAGCCAATGCCAGGGATGGTGAAGCCAGGGGTGCTCATCTCCTTGGGTACCATGTAGCCAAATGCTGGCATCTCTGCTGTGAATGGGGAGACTTTGATGTTGAGCATTGGGATGTAGTAGCCTGGCATCCTCAAGTTCCTAGGGAGCTTGTCGAGGGAGGTTTCCACTTTGTGCTTTTCAAACTTGGCCTTTGTTTCATTATATGACTTTGTGAGGAAATCTAGTGTCCTGTCCCTGCCTTTCTCAAAGTGCTGATGGAGAGCGTGGATGTCTGGGCTAAGGGCATCATAAATGGCTCCAAGGGGGGACAGGATGGAGTGACGGTCCTTGTTCTTCTTGTACTGAGCATTGACACTCAAGTCAAAGGATTGCTTGGTGGTTTTCAGGAAGCCCTTCAAGCCTGTCCTTTCCCACAAGGAGAAGTCTCTCAGCATGGGAGTTGTGATCTTGGTATAAGGCAGAGTCATTTCAGGAATTGTAAGAGGAATGTTTAAGAAATCCAGGTTGGCTTCCCCATTCATGCTCACGTGAGCTGCAAGGCTGTTGTCACAGTTTCCTGCAGAGAAATTCTGGCTGTATTTGTACTGATTGAACCTGGCCCCTGATTGCCAACTGACTTGCTGGACGTAGCAGTTCAGAACCAGGGCATAGTTGTTGAGGAAATCGATCTTCCCGGTCAGCTTCAGGGGAAAGCTCACTTTCACGTTGCCTTCATTGGTCACTTCTGCAGCAACCTCGAATGGCTGCACCACGAGGGACAGAGAGTTTTTCAAGGTTCCAGTAACTCTCCCATTTAAGCGAGCATCGTGGGTGCCTATGAGCTGTCCCCTCATCTCTCCCAGCATCCCTGAGCCTCGAACATTCAACACACTCTGACCCATGTGCTGGGACTGAACTTCAGACTGGATTTCAAATTTAGCAAAATTGAGGAAGCCAGATTCAGAGGACAGTTTTTGGTTCACTTTTATGTGCTTGCTGTTGATGGTGTTGGACACGTCCAACGAAGCTACCGGTCCTTCCACAGTGAACCTGAGTTGGGAGCCGTGCGTCCCCTCATCTGAGAAGTGGGGGCAGGCCCATTTCCATGACCCTGTCCCAGTGGAAGTCACTGCCATGCGCCCCAACACCAGCAGCATCCTCAGCTCGTGGCGCAGGTCCATCTGGCTGGAAAAGTCCACTCGAGGAAGGTTCAGTTTATGAGAATATTTTGTGTTACTCTCAAAGGTCACTTGCTGCTCTACTTTGAGAGACAGGCTGTTGTCCAGCTCCACTGTGTTCTTGTCTGTCTGGATACTGGCCAGAGTGTTTGTCTTGCTGAGGACGGAGGTTCCCAAGAACACCACCTCGCTGCCATGCTCTGCCTTCAGGTACTTGCTGGATAACTCTAGAGATTCCTTCAGAATCAGCCTTTCCAGTTCAGGGGCTGAGAGGTGTGCGTCAGCTTGAAAAGTGAAAACCAGGAGGTCCACTGTGGATCGTCCTTCAGCAGTCATGGAGGCCAAAATCTCTGGGCTCCTTTCTGAGGTAGTCGTGTTCTCAATGAACCCGCTGGCATCCAGGGTGAAAAAGGGAGATGTGATTTTTAAAGTAGCAGACACTTTGCCAAAGGTTGGGACAGCAACCACGTGGGGGATGTGGGGAAGCTGAAATTCTGGGATCTGAATATCAGGAACCTGGAATTCACTTAGGCTGAGCTTTGGAATCACAATTTCAGGGACAGTCACCTCTGGGAGACGGAAGTCTGGTAGGGTGAGTGCAGCAAGAAGCGTGTTCTTCACCTTTAGATCCTGCAGAGAGATTTCTGGTAGGGGCCATCGGAATTCACTGGACATGATCTGGTCAATGGTCCGAATGATCTTGACCTTGATTTCTAGGAGGTCAATTGTAAAGGATGGAACCATGAAGGTGTTGAGGATGGAAAATTCTGGGGTGATAAACTGGGATGGAACCCTCAATTCTTTCAATTTCTTTATGTTGATCTGAGCAGAAGGGATCCTTAGGTCTGTCAGGGGAACAATGAAATCAGGAGTCTGAAAGGTGCCTTCTTGGAGAGCTCGGAGACTGACTTCAAAGGCAGGCAGGGTGCCAAGGGCCGTTTTGATCTCAGGGATGGTAAAGCCATGCTCCACAAGACTTTTCACACTCTCAGCCCAATCTTTGATGCGGTACTGCTCAGCGAAGTCAGTCAGCCCTTTGGCAATCAGCAACCACCAGTCTACAACATAGGTGACGAAGGTGTTGTACACCTGGCTGATGGTTTGTAGGCCATGTTGGATTTCCTTCTGAATGTCCATTTTGTAGAGTCGGTCTCGTGTGTCTTCAAGGATTTCCTGAACCCTCCCTTTGATGTCAACTATAGAAGTAGAGTTCATGACATCCCAAAACCAGTCGGCGATCACAGTAAGCTGGGTGTCTTGGATCCTGTCCAGGTAGTCGGCGAGCGTGGCTCTGACCTCTGCTGCGTATGATTTGGCAGCCTCGATTTTCTGTGGAAGCTCCAGAGCCTGGATTTCTTCATTGATTTTCTGGATCAGCTCATGGATTATCTTGTTGACTTCATCCACGAACTGGTTGTAATCAAAAGACCGCAAGGCCTTTACCAAGAGGTCAAGGAATTTGTTCGCTTCATCGATCAGCTGCTCAAATTGAGCTGTCTGAGCTTTCTCGACGGCCTTATCCACAAGAGTACGCAGTTTCTCAAAGTGGGCTTTGATTTCCATTTTCTTCAAGGAGTTGGTCAGTTTCTGAGTGGTTTCTTTCAGCTGGTATTGGTTGGCCAATTGGACTAATTCATCCATTAGGACCTGGACCCGTTTGTGCACCTCATACTTGTGAATGAGCTCATGGATTTTAGCTCGAAAAGCATTGATCTTCTCAGTCACTTCAAAGTCCTCTAAAAGACTCACGACAATGTCTTTGATGCGCTCGACAACCTCGTTTAATCCCTGGGTTGGCAGCGATGTGCTCAGGAGTTCTGCGTACGCTCTGACATCAGTGTCCTCAATGTGCCCTGTCAGCCAGGCAGCCCAGGACTGGAGATCGAGATCCTGGACCTGCTGCTTCAGCTGCTGTAATTTCTCGAGGATCTGGGTTTGAAGCCAGACCGCGAGGCGGATTTTATTTATGCTGATCTTTTCAACAAATCCATACGCATCTTGGATCAATCTCATCACATAATAACGGATTTTATAATTTTCATCGAAACGCCTTAATTCTTCAACTTTCTCATTGATTAGTTCTATGATGCTTGCTTTTAATGTATGTAGGTCATAATTATCTTTAATATACTGATCAAATTGTATCAAGTGAGTCTGTAACTGAGATGCGATTTCATTGAGCCTGATTTTGGCATTATCTAACGAAATCTGTAAATCATCAACTGTTATCTTATGATTTTCCATAAAAGCGATGAGCTTCCCTTTTGCATTTATAACCTGCCCTTCCAAATCAAAGTTAACGAGGAGGTCATTAACCAGCTGTGGGAGCTTGTCCAAGGCCACACGGTACTGTTTCACCACGCGGTCAATATTGATGCTTTTCAGGTACTGCTGGAGGTTCTGGAGGGCGGCTACAATGGCCCCTCGGACCTGCTCGAAATAAGCCGGCAGGCTCTCCACGAAGGGAAGGTCGATCACGTGGACATTCAAGTTCTTGTCATACTTGATGCTGCCGGCGAGACTGAATTCCTGAGGCTTATCAACAGCAGTCCTCAAGTCAAATACATCGATCACATTAAAGGGCTCATTGAACAAAGATGGCAGCTCAATGGGTGAGTCAAGCATGGTGAGGTCAGCAAAGGCCCCAGTCCTGAGCTCCACGCCTGTCCTGTCCTTGGTGTTGTAGGTCTGGAGGTCGTGGTTGTATTCATTTTTGTTGGCTAAGGCCTTGAACTTCCAGGTGCTGGACTGCTCAGCTGGAGTGAACAGGGCACGGACTTTGTGATCCAGAGTGGTCTCCATGCTCCTCTTGGAACGGAGCTGATGGCTTGAAGAGGCTTTGTAATCATGGGAGAACGTAAGTGCCAGGGGCTCTGCTTTCAGCAGGAATTTGCTGTAGAGCTGACCCGTGTGCTTCCCGCCCAGGATCAGGTGCCCGTTGCCTGTGGTGTGAGCATCCACGGCCAGCATGAACGGCTCCATCATGGCATGGAAGATATTGCTGAAGCGCACAGACTCTGAGTCGAAGGTGGTGCTGACGTCAATGGCAGAAGCCAGTCCGGCAAGGTTGGCACTGACTCGGTGGCTCAGCTCTGTGCCCTGCACCTTGCCCACGGTGTCTGTTTTGTAACTCATAGACAGGTCAGCATAAGTCAGGGTGTAGAGGTGCTTGATTTCTTCGTTCCCATAGGTGCCTTTCACGTTTCCCCCTAGACTTAGCTTTAGTGGCTCCAGCCTCAACTTCCCGGTGTTGGCAAGATCCAGGGCGTTGTACCTGAGGTTGTTGTTCAAGGTAGCCAAGAGGGAGTAAGGCTGAAGCTGGAGATTGAAGTTCTGTTGATAAAGTTTGTTTTGGCTCAGCATGTTCTCCATTTTGGAGGTGAAGTCCAAGGACCACCCAGCAATAGCCAGGCTGTTCACATGCTCCAGCTTGGTCTCTTTATAGGACCCCATCATGTCATTAGATAATGTCAGCCCATCTTTGTTAATTCGGAAGTTGAAGAGGTTTTTGCTGTCTGTGCCCAGAACCGTGGCCTGGTACACACTTCCCAGGGCCACCTCCGTGAGAGCCACCTTTCCATCCAGAGTGTATTTTGCACTGTGTTCCTGGTAGCGCGCATTGGTCGTCACCTTCAAAGATGCTCCCAGAAGGCCCAGGGCAGCATTCACCTCGTTCTCGAACATCAGCGGGAGGATCTTGAGGTTGGTGGTAGCGCTGGTCGACACGCCGTCTCGTCCAATCCTCAAAGTGGCCTTGTGGGCTCCGCTGCTACTTTGGTCTGTGCCCAGGAGGTCAGCATTTAATTCAAGGCCACGGGAATTGAGGGACCCTGAGAGCAGGGTGAAGACCTTCAGGGTGTGGAAGTCAACCTGGTGCTCAGATCGGAGCAGAGCGCTCTGCTGGGCCAAGGTCAGGTCCAGCTTGTGGGCAGCTGCGAGGTCAGAGTACTTTCCAGTGGTACCTGATTTCAGAGTCAGTTGGCCATTTTCATACGTCAAGGAAGCAGTGTTTTTTACAATGCCATCTTGTAGGTTGGAGGAAGAGGTGACAGAGAGACTTCCGTCTCCGTACCTGCCCATCACCTGGGTGGTGGCCTGGAAGAAGGAGGAGTCAAACCTCAGGTTGGACTCTCCGGTGACCTGGCCTGTGCTGACATCTCTCTGGTAGGACAAGGCACACGAGCTCTTAGCGTACAAGGAAGAAGCTGCGAGGTGACCGTCTGCTTTGATTTCTTTGATATACAAATGAAGCTTCTTCTTCGAATCTAAGTGGACCGAAAAGGACACCCGTGGCCCCAACTCACTGGAAGCATCAAATGTTAGGAAGCCTTTGGAAGCCGGATTATTCCCAAATTTTTCCACATGACTGAGCTTGATATTTGAGTCCAGAAATTTGTGGAGCAGAGACCCGTCGCAGGATAAGGTCAATGTGTTCCCGTTGTCGTAAGTCATTTCCCCAGATCCTAAGATAAAAAAGAAATGATACTGGTTAAGTAAAGTGAGTACAGTCTGGTCCAGGGTAGCTAGGTGGCAGAGTGGAGAGAGCCTGGGTCTGGAGTCAGGCAAACCTGAGTTCAAATTCAGCCTCATACACCTGCCATCCGTGTGACCCTGGGCCAGCCCCTTCACCCGGTTTGCCTGTTTCTTCCTCTATAAAATGAGCTAGAGAAGGAAATGGCTAACTGCTCTGGGACTTTTGCTGAGAAATCCCCAAAGGGGCCATGAAGAGTCAGGCGTGACTGAAATGAATAAACAGCCACGAAAACCTGCCCCAGCCAAAATCCTGGTGAGAACTTTCCAGCGAGAGGGTGACGCCCGATTTATCCAGAAATCCGTCTCTCAGCAGCCTCAGTCCCAGAGAACACGAGCACCTCAGAGACAAGTTCACAGAGGCTGCCCAAACTTGAGAACCTCACAGCCATCACAAAGCCCAGGCACTCGACTCCGTGGGCAGGGAGGCAGGGAGCCCCCCACCAAAGCCCATCGGATGATTGTTGGGTAGACCCCGACAGCGTCTGAGGAAATCAAACAGGGCCGGCTGGATTCTTCCTGGACCGTACTGGCCGAGAAGAGGTGGGGGAAAGAGCAGATCAACAGAGGTACTGCTAAGACCGGGGGCAGTGCCAAGTGACAGGAGGGGAGAGATGGCGGGAGGGCCCACAAAGCCTTCCTCACTTGGGGCTCTTGCCTAGGGCTGGCACATACAGTGACTTGTATTTGAAAGATGATGCCACGCCATCAAAGAAAGAAGAAATGATGGCTAATCCTGACCCGTTCTCGTTCCTGGCTTTTCTGTAAAACCTCCTTTTTCAACCTAAGGGGGAAGCTCTAAAGGTGAAGTTCTTACGTCCCATTGCACCATCATGAAACTCTCCCAAAGACGCCAAGCCCCAGCCCCAGCCCCAGCCCAAGGCCACCATCAGCAGGGCCAGGGGACAGATCTGAAGCCCAGCCTCTCATGGGGATCCTTGATGGAGGATCCTCCTCGTCCGGGCTGCCGAATGATGCTCGCTGCCTTGCTCTGACCGTAATGAGGCAGATGTGGTCCTGCTGTGTCTGGGTTAGACCCTGGGCTGGGACCCAAGGAGAAAGACCCCAGGACAAGCCCATGGAGAGAGGGGGAGGGGAAGGGGGAGGATAAGCCAGGCAGAGCAGGGGGAGCCACCGTTCGTGCCTTCAGTAAATGCTGAGGACAAGGACTGGGTGTTGGGCATGGGTGTGACAAGGTCCCTGTCCTGCCCTCACAGAGCACCAGGCCTACTCGGGGCACCATGACCCCCATCCAAATCTACAACACCATATAGTAAATCCAGGACCACTGCCCAGAAGAGAGGAGGGTGGAGGGAGGCAGGCTCATTCTCAATAAGGCCAGCCTTATTGAGGGTGGCACAGAGGGTGGCCCTCAGAGCCTGGCCTTGAGCAGCTCAGCAGGTGGAGGTGAGGGACAAGCTGGCCCAGGCATCCAAAGTCAGGCAAGCATAGGATGAGATCCAGTGGGGCTAGTACAGGTATCCTTTGGGGGCATCAGGGAGGGGAAGGTGCCAAGGGTGTTTGGGCACCATTTAGCAGGCACTGGACTGGGTTTGAGGCAAGAAGTGCCAGCAGCAGATCGAAGGATGGCCTGCAGAGGGAATGGCAAGAGGCAGGGAGGCCAGCAAGGAGGCTGCACCCACAGGAAGTGAGAGGAAGAGAAGCGTATCACAGATACTTCAGTGGCAGAGACGCAGCCTGGGAGCTGGCTGGATGGGGCAGGGAGATAGGGGATGAGGCCAAGAAGAGGCAGAGGCCCTGGCCTTGAGGCAGCAGGAGGGTGTCAGGATGAAGCCTGGAGCCCCAAGGAACCTCAGAAAGAAAGGCAGAGAGCTCTGGCGTGGAATGTAGAGCATCTGAGGTGTTGGAGGGCCAGGCACCAGGACTGGGCTCTGAGGCTCAAGACGGCTAGAGGTAGAGATTGGCGAATCCTCAGCATGGGCAGCAGTGAAGACTTGGGCTGTGAAGGACCCTGCTAAAATGGGGAGTGGGGAGAGAGAGAGAGAGAGAGAGAGAGAGAGAGAGAGAGAGAGAGAGAGAGAGAGAGAGAGAGAGAGAGAGAGAGAGAGAGAGAGAGAGAGAGAGAAATGTGGGGGAAGGGCTGGCCCTTCTGCAAAAGGAGCATGCCAGAGGACCTGATGACACCCAGCTCCAGATCTGCATCATGTCATGCCCAGCCTGCCTGGGGGAGGGTTGTGGTAGATGCCATCCCTCTGGTAGACAGACTCCATCCACTTCCTAGCAAAGTCAGTAAAAGTCCATCTGTAAAATGGATGTAATAAAATGACCACCTGCTCTGCCAAGCCATGAGGCAGATCACGTTCCATAGGCTTTGGAGCACTACAGGAATGTGACCCCTCCAGACCAGCTGCTCCTCCCACTGGCCCGGGAGCCTTTGCTCAGACCTCTCCCCTCTTCTCTTTACCTAGCTATCCTTTGAGGCTGGACTTGAACCCCCCTCCTGACCAGCTTTGCCTCTAGGGACCAGCCCCTGCTATAGCCACCCCCCATGTGGCCCCTACTGAGCCTGGACAGGTATGTGCACACAGCACCTTCCCCTGGGGGCTCCCTTATGGGGTGGTTTAGTGGCAGGGACCCCAACCAGCACAGCTTCTGTGTACCCTCTTTTCCATTGCTGGGTATGACTCCAGTGACCCTAACCTTGGGAGGGAGGGAGAGAGAGAGGAGGAGAGAGGGCCAAGCCATTCAAGCCTGCCCTGGCAAGGTGAGGCTTAGGTCGGAGACCAACGCCAGCTCCTGTCGCTGCCCCCTCCTCTGCTCTCACAGCGGCTGCCCTCACTCTCCTCCTCACTGGCCTCCCTGCTTCTCCAGCCTGTCCTCCACATGCCCTCCAAAGGGATTCTCCCGAAGCAGGAGGTGGAGCTGGCCCCGTCACACCCACACCCCTAGGGTCCCCAAATACACATCCCTCTGCTTAGAGCTCAAAGGCTCCTCCTGCTCAGCGCACAGGCCTCCCCTTCCGGCCACACTGGCCCACTTCCTCTTCTCCATCCATACAAGACCCTCCTTCTCCTCCTGCCCTGCCTTTGCAGAGGCTGTGACTTGTCAGCCTGGAATGCCCTCCCTCCTCATCTCCCCCTTTCCTAATACTGAGGCTCCTTCAAGGGCCCCTCTCCTGCCTAGGGCTTGTTCCGCCCATCTCAGTGGTGACTATCTCTGCCATGCCCTCTCCCCACCCTCACAAATATCTTTGTATGTATTCAGTACATAGCTGGGACTTGCTTCCCTGGGCATATCTAGGGTCTACATAGCAGAAGAGAAGCTTCTTCAAGCCCAAAGGGACCGTTTCATTTTTGTCTTTGGGGCCTCAGGACGGGGCCCAAGGAATGGCACATAGCGGCCACTCTAATGAATGCTTGTTGAAACAGTGAACGAATGAATGAATGCATGCATGGATGAATGGATGAAGGGAAGAAGGATAGATGGAGGAATGGGTGGAGGGATGGATGGATGGAAAGATAGACAGATGAATGGGTGGAAGGATGGATGGAGGAATGGAAGGACAGACAGACACGGACGGGCGTCTGAGTGAGTGGATGGATGGATGGGTGAAATGTTTCTATCTTTCACATCTCTAAAGAGAGAGCAGCAGACAGAGAGCTGGGCCTGGACTCATGAAGACTCATGACCCTGAGCTGAAATCCAGCCTCAGCCACTGGCTGGATGATGCTGGGTAAGGCCTTGTCTGCCTCAGTTTCCTCATCTGTAAAATGAGCTGGAGAAGGAAATGGCAAACCCTCCAGTGTCTCTGCCAAGGAAACCCCAAATAGGGTCATGAAGAGTCAGACACGACTGAACAAGTCAAGGACAACAGAGACAAAGCACAGACAGTTGATGAACAAAGTTCAGAACCTGAGGCTTGTAGGAGGAGCCAGAAGCCCAGCATGGGGCCCACTGCCCTTCTCCTTCCTAGGAAGCTCCCTGGTACCACGGCCAGGGTCTAGCTAGATGCCCGTCTTGGCCATGGCGCCTCCCGAGTCACACAGAATGGGCAGAGGACTCATTCTCATGCTGACCCCGAACCTTCTCCTCTCCAGGAGATGCACCCTCATCTCTTCCAAGAATGCTTCCACGCCAGCACCCCGCTGTCCCCTGGCTGGTCCCTTCCTCAGGCTCGCAGACCCAGCAGAGGCACCCGGCCCTCCTCACTCCAGAGGCCACTCCTAATCACCCAGTACATAGGCACTGCCATCGATTCCCAGAACCCCTGGTAAAATGAGTCCCACGGGTGGGGCACTGGCTCACCTTGCAGACTGTAGGAGAAGAGACTGAGGGCAGAGTCGGCTTTCATGTGATACCGGGACTTGAAGCTGACGTGTTCAGCCACATCAGTGGTGGTGTTTCCGCCAGTGTAGGAAGCTGACCAGTTGTAGAGGTTGCTGTAGATGTTGGCGGAGAGCTCCAGGACGCCCAGGAGGGGCACCCTAAGGGGGTAGGACTTGGGGATGGTCAGTGGCGGCAGCTTGAACTTTTGAGCAGGCCACTGGAGCCCGATGACCTGGAGGTCCACAGCTGGCATCTGGATCACTGGGTCTAGCTGGAGCTGCTCCAGTGACTTCCCACCAAAAAGCAAAGGAATGTCGACCTTCACGTGATTCTTGTTCAGAATGTACCTGACGCGGCCGTCACTGTAAGCAACCAAGGAGGGATGAAGGGAGCAGTGAGGTCACGTGCAGTGGAAGGGCTCAGATCTAAGGGCCATGGCTCTAGGCATGGCTTTGCCACTAACCAATCAATCAGCTAGCTAGCAAGCTCACTCACTAACTAGCTAGCTCACTAATTAGTTATCTATGTAACTATGCAACTAGCTAGTTCATTTACCAGCTTGCTAGCTAGCTAGTTCACTAACTAGTTATCTATCTAGCTCACTCACTAACTAGCTAGCTCACTAACTAGTTAGCTATCTAACTAGCTAGTTCACTCACCAGCTAGCTAATTAGCTAGCTGACTCACTAACTAACTAGCGAACTGACAGTGTAGCTCTAGGTCAGCCACGAACTTTCCTAGCCTTGTTTTCCTCATCTGCAGAATGGGGAGAATGGTCTGCCCACTCATGCTTTGAGGAGCCAATCTTTCCTCTTCCTCTGGAGCTTCTGAGGCTGGCCTAAGAGGGAGCCCAAAACCCATCTGTGGTGTCCACACCCACAGCTCCTCAGACCTTCCGCCCCATCCTTCCTCCCTCACCTTTTCAGGAACAGGTTGTCAGGCACCTGGAGTTCTGGCATGTCCCATTCCTGGAGGCTGCGGAGCTTCCTCTGCAGGGTCTCACTGTAAGGAAGGCCTTGCAACGCCTTCTGGAACCATGTGTCAGTCGCCTGGGGCGGGGAGAATGGGGAGAGAAGTTTCAGGGCAGCAGGGCTAGACCCGCTGTTAAGATTCTAGGAGAGGCCCGGGCCACTTTGGAGGATGTGGGCAGGGTGTGGGGCCGACAAACGTGGCAGAGGAAGGGACATGGCCTGGAACGAGCCCGCGGCACCCCCAGGAAGAGGATGCTCTGTGCCCAATCAGAGCCTGACAGGTGGAGCTGGGGCCAGGGATGGCCGATGCAGGCAGTGGGCAGTGTGTAGGTGCCTGTGGGAGGTATGGTATGAAGGCTATGGAAAGCCAAGCCCCATCTCCAAGGACCATTCTGCCAGGCCCTCACCTGGCCTCTGAAGAACCCAAGGGGAGTCTCAGCCAGAGGGCAGCAGAGAGGCTGGGGCTGGGTCCTCTCCTGTCCTTAACTCCAAAGGAGGGCAGGATGTCAGGAGGTGGGGATGGGCGGGCCTCCGACTCCCACAGGGGGGCATTGAGGGCACCCTGCTGGTGCCACACATGGGCGGAAGAGGGGAGTAAGGCCTCCAGGACACTGGCGGCCCTAGGGGAGGGTGTGGGAGGAAGGGACCATTGCATCCTTGGAGGCAACCCCCAATTCCCCAAGAGCACTGGCCCAGGGGAGCAGAGAAATGAATGCCTCAAGCCCACCGCTCCACTGCCCGGGGGCCTTTATTGTGAGGTCCACGGACATGAGCCCAAGGGATGGCCCCACACCTCTGCCAGCCAGCAGCTCCAGGGATGATGGGCGTTGAGGCAAGGTCGGTCAGTCCAGCCTCCCCTGGCCACCGCAGCCCGGCCAGACACGTGGGCGTGCCGTGTCCTCCTAGCAAGGCAGACCAATGACCAGCTTGACTCGTACTCACCGCTATGAGTTTGGAGCCGATGTGGCGGACGGTCATGTCTGTGTGGGCAACCTTGCGGTCCAGCCATTCCTCTAAGTGCAGGAACAAGCTCCCCCCATACATGGAGGCCACCATAGGGTACCCTGGCACCAGGTTCTTGGTTTCCGTGTTACTGCCCACATTCCATTCAAATTCAAGCTTCTTCTCATCTGAAAATGCAGACAGAGTCAGCGGGTGTGCTTTCTGAAGGTACCCAGTAGACACCAGGGACCCCAGCAACGCCCCTACCGTAGCGCCAGGCCACTTTCTTGGAGACGGTTGTGTCGAGGGCAGTCATGGAGCTGTCCATCTGAACCAGGAGCTTCTTGGTGGACCAGCGCACAGCGATCTCACTCCTGGCCTCAGCCTGAAAGAGTGGCACTGATAACACGATGCCGATTGTGCCCTGCTCCTTCCGGTCACACCTGTGAAGAGCCCATCAGACCACGTGAGCCGCGTAAGTGGCAGAGTCCTGCCTGGGGAGTGCGCCTGGACAAAGAGAGGGGGGCTGGAAACCAGACCCTGCCGAGTCCAGCAAGAGCTTGGCACAGAGCTTATGGGGCGCCCACTTGTGTACCCAGCATGGCACTTTAGGAATGTGACCTCATTCAGTCCTCACAGCCACGCAGCTGAGGAAACTGCGGCAGACAGGGTGAAGTGACTCACTCAGGGTCACCCAGCTAATAGGAGTTAGAGACTGGATTTGAACCCAGGTTTTCCTGACTCCAGGCCCAGTGCTTGGAACCGGGCCTGTCTTGCTGGCTCTCGTCGGGGCTGGCAGGGGCCCAGCACCCCCAGGATTACCTGACATGGCCCGTCAAGGTTGCTTCTGTGACCTTGTGGTTCTGAACGTCCAGGGTGAGGCTGTAGAGCACGTTCTCCTCATCTGACTGGTCCCGGACCCTCAGGCTGGTGCCAAGGTCCACACCCAAGTCTGGCACCTGGAGCTCGCTGGTCAAGGCCATGAGGCTTCGGTGGTATCTGAGGGTCATCGTGGCCTCACTGGGCTCTGGGCCTGAAAGAGCATCCCCTGGTGACTGCTCCGTCCCCTCCCCTGGTCCCCCGGCCTTTGTTTCTGACCCAGGACCCCATGCTGCCTGCCCAGCGGAGGGCCCCATCTCTTCTTCTGCCCCCCACCAACATGCTTCCTCTCTGTGGACCCAAGTGCTATGCCTTCTGTGAGCCCCAGGCCCCTTCCTGCCTCCACCCTCTGTCCTGGGCCACGCTCTCCACATGAACCGTGGCCCCTGCTCTGTTTGGGGGGCTGGAGGGAGGACACGCATGCACATGCACACATGCATGTAATCAGCCCAGCAATCCATGCATACTTGCACACTCACACTCACACACACACACACAGGCATCACTCCCCACACACTCAGCACAGGCACACACAGACACCCATGCACATACACCCATGCACACACAGCACACTCACACAAACACACTCATACTCATGCACACCCACACCCAGGCACACTCACACCCATGCACACCCACACCCAAGCACACACAAACACACTCACATCCACACACAACAAGCAAGGCACACTCACACCTATGCACACACACACATACACACACACACGGGCGCACTCAGCAAGGCACACTCATACACCCACAGGCGCACACCCACACTCATGTACACACACCCATGCACACACAAACACACTCACACAAGCACACTGACAGCCATGCATACACACACATGGGCACATTCACACATTCGTACCCATGCACACTGAGCACAGGCACACACCTCCATGCACACACACAGGCACACTCACACACCCACAGGTGCATACACACCCTCATGTACACACACCCACAGGCACACACACACTCAGCACAGGCACACACACTCACATACACACCCATGCACACACACGGCACACTCACATAAGCACCCACTCATGCATGCATACCCACACACACAACACTCCCACACACTGACACCCATGCACACACATGACACACAACACATTCACACAAACACACCCATGCACACCCCTACACAGGCATATTCAGCACAGGCACACTCACACACCCACAGGCACACAACACTACACACTCACACAAACACACACCCATGCACATACATGGGCACACTCACAAGCACACACACACATACAAACACACTCACACTTATGCACACACATGACA
Source organism: Pseudochirops cupreus (assembly GCA_028627135.1). Lineage (NCBI taxonomy): Eukaryota > Metazoa > Chordata > Mammalia > Diprotodontia > Pseudocheiridae > Pseudochirops > Pseudochirops cupreus. Next base: position 2,315,303 of record CM053581.1, on the reverse strand, counting down.
CACTCACACAAACACTCACACCCATGCACACTGAGCACAGGCACATTTACATCCATGCACACACATATGGGCACACTCAACACAGGCACACTCACACACCCACAGGCACGTACATACACCCACAGGCACACACACACTCAGCACAGGCACACACACTCATGTACACACCTATGCACACACATGGCACATTTACACAAGCACACACCCACTCAACCAAGCACAGGCATACTCAAACCTATGTACACACACACGGGCACATTCAGCACACACACTCATGTACACACACTGATGCACACACATGACACACTCACAGAAACACACTCACACCCATGCACACACACAGCACACTCACACCCATGCACACCCACACATGGGCACACTCAGCACAGGCACACTCACACACCCACAGGCACACACACACAAGGGCACACTCAGTACACACACTCATGTACACACACTGATGCACACATGACACTCATGCAAACACACTCACACCCATGCACACACGACACACTCACACCCATGCACACACAACACACTCACACACTCACACCCATGCACACCCACACATGGGCACACTCAGCACAGGCATACTCACACAGCAGGCACACACACTCACACAAACAGACTCACTCATGCACACCCACACACAGGCACACTCAGCACAGGCACACTCACACACCCATGGGCACACTCAGCACAGGCACATACACACTCACACAAATACACACACTCATGCACACCCACACATGGGCACACTCAGCACAGGCACGCTCACACACCCACAGGTGCACACACACTCATGTACACACACCCATGCACACACACAACACACTTACAGAAACATACACACCCATGCACACACACATGGGCATACTCAGCACAGGCACACTCACATACCCACAGGAACACAGACCCATGCACACTCAGCACACACACTCACGTACACACACTGATGCACACACACAACACACTCATACAAACACACTCACACCCATACATATACATGACACACTCATGCAAACACATACCCATGCACACCTACACACACAACAGACTCACACAAACACACTCACACTCATGCACACTCCCACATGGGCACACCCACACAAGCACAGTGACACCCTGAAGGGGGGCACTCACCTTCAGCCTGCACAGCGAACCTCAGCTGATCCACCAGGCCCCCCTCTTGCTGCTGCAGCTCATAATTCACGCTCGCTGTGTACTCCTCCACGTCCCCCGTGGACTGCAGCTCCAGCTCAAACCTGAGGACGGGATGGGGCAGGTCACAGCTGCTGCTTGGAGAGGATGGCTTTAGGCCCAGGACAGAGGGGCTGCCCCCACCCCTGCCATGGGGCTGGGAAACCCTGGGGGTCCCAGAGTCAGCAGGGGAGAAGGAGGGGCAGAGGCTACCTCACTGAGCCCTTTGCAGACCCCACTGGGACAATTAGGCATCATATCTTTGCGTGACTAGAGAGACTCTCCCTTGTGTGGTACAAGGCTGGGGCCGCTCACCTGTAGAGCTTCCCGGGTACCCTGTAAGGGGCCGGGCTATGGGTGCGAGGGAGGCCCAGCAGATGGGTCCCACCTGTGCCTTTCCTGGGGAGGAGATAGGAGCAGAGAAGAGAAGCCCCCCCCCCCCATCCTTGGCAGGGCCAGGGATGAAGGCCACTCTTTAAGAATGGCGGTGCTGGAGCACCAGCTGGGCAGGGGAAGGGGAGACCCCATGGGGCCACCTGGGGCTGGCAGGGCAGCACCTGGTGTCTCCAGTGAGCGGGTAGTAGGGGGCAGCTTCGATGGAGCTGGCATTGGAGTAAGCCAGGGTGGAGCAGTAGTTGAGGCCCCAGAGGAGGAGTCTACAGTCTGTCCAGGATTTCCTGTTCTCAATCAAGGGTGGGATCACCTTCGAATACGTCGTGGTGGAGACCAGGTGGAGGGTGTTACTGCAAGAGGGGCAGTGCCCAGTTAGCTCTGGACCTGGGCAGGGCCCCTGGCCGAGGACCAGGTCCTCACTCCCAGCTGGCCTGGGCTCCCAGGGCTTCTCTTCACAGCTTTGCCTCCTTGCATCCTGACTCAGGCAGACATGGCCCTCCTCCCTCCCTCCCTGCAGAGGGGGCTCCCGGCCAGGGGTAGGCCTCACATCTCTGGGGGCCTCTCCCCAGGACCAGCCCTGGGTGTTGCAGCCCAGGTGCGAGGCGTACCTGGCTTTGAAGATCTTGACAGGGTTCTTGGGGGCGGGGATGGAAAGCTTGAGCTGGCCCTTGGTCAGAGCCAAGCGGACCTCCAGGCCAGATTCATGGTACAGGTTGGAATTCATCTGGACCCCACTCCAGGCAAAGTCTGGGACGATGACCCCCAGGCGGGTCACAAACTCCACAGACACTGAGGGCTTGGCCACCAGCTCTGCCTGCATCTGGGGGGGTGGGTAGAGAGAAGAGATGCAGCGGGTCTACCTCAGGCCGGACCATCTGTAGCCTCCTCAGGCTCCCAGGAGGTCTCTGGTCCCCGCCAGAGCCCAGGCAGAGGGCAGGGCTTGGCCTGATGCCGTTGGGGGGTAGCCACCTGTCCCTTGTCTGTGAGTCTATGCTGCCCTTACAGAAGGAAGCTGTGGCTTATCTGGCTCCTGCCCCAAACCCCAGCTGACCAGAGGACATCTGTTCTCAGGGTGCCTGACCTCTAGGGTCCCCAAAGCCTCCCCCCACCCCGTGGGCTTGCCCTGGCCATGTGACCTGGGGCCAGCCTTCCCAGCTCATCCATGCCAAGAAGACGGGAGCCCCGCGTGCTCTCTTGGTGAGGATGCCCACCCACCTCCTCCTTCCTTCCTGCCCTCTCCAGCTCCACGCCTGCACCCTGCACCAAGCCTCACGTTAGCCACTTGAAGCTTCATCCCAGCCTTGACTCCAGGGGTGACCAGGCCAGATGTGGACAGCTGGAGCGGCAGCCCGACTCCGGTGGGGAGCTCAATGGTGTTTTCCATGAAGATGTAGTGAACAAAGAGGTCACTCTTGGAGCCCTGGGTGAGGGCCTGGGTGATCTGGGGGCACCGGAGAAGCCAAGTAAGTGGGGTGTATGGCTCCCTCCCATGACCTGAGTGCCTGGCACTAAGTGTCTTCCAGGCACCAGAGAACTGCCCAGAAGCTCATGGGGAATAGCCACACGTCCTGGCCAGACTGAACACCCCGTCTATCCTGGAGGCTCCCTAAGACTGCTCGGGGCCCGGCTGCCGGAGGTCTAGGTGTCTAGGGTGTCTGGGATGCCCTGGGGTGTCGGGGATGCTGGGGTTTCTGAGATGTCTGGGATGCCAGGGTGCCAGGGGGTGTCTGGAGTTCCAGGGCTCTGGGATGCCAGGAGTCTGGGGTGTCCCTTGTCTGCCTTCAAGGCCCAGTTTGGGAGCTACCTCCTCCCAGAAGCTTCTAGGATTGTCCCAATCTGTGAGAGCCTTCCCCTTTCTCAGACTGTCTTCTCAGGCCCATCCCTCCTGACCTGGGGCAGGCCTCTTTTCACCCCCATGGCCCAGAAGAAGACAGCACCCTCAGACACGTGCTGGCCCAGTGGGCCCCAGACTCAGGCATGGAGGCCTTGCCGGGGACCGCTGGGCCAGGCTGCAGCCTGGGTTCTCAGTGTGCCCCCAGGCCAGAGCAGCAGGCCGCCAGGCCCAGGCACTCACCAGCTGAGGAAGGCCCCGCAAGGCCTTCAGCGCCCCAAGCAGCGCCGTGCCCATGCCTTTGAGGTCCTCCAGCCGGACATAGCCCAGCTCCTGGCCCAGAAGGCGCAGGTAGGCCTGGGCCTCGGGAGCTTCCTTGGAGCCCAAGTCCTTGAGGAGCTTCTGGAAGCTGAGCAGGAGCCCGTTCACCATGTCCTGCGGATCAGGAGAAAGAAGACAGAGGCCAATGACTGCCGGCCCGTCCGGCGACGATAACGGCATTCCAGCACCCATTAAATGGCAGAACTGGACAACTGTCAGAGCTGGGGGAGCAGTGGGGGGACCCAGAGAGAGCCAGGGTCAAGATGTCTTTGCCAGGGGTGGGGAGCCTGTGATCTCACAGCCACGTGTGGCCTTCTAGGTCCTCAAGGGCAGCCTCTGACTGAATCCAAACATCCCAGAATGAAGACTCTTCATAAAGGGATTTGTTCTGTGAAGCCTGGACTCAGTCCAAAGGCCATGCCTGAGGACTTAGAGGGCCATGTGTGGTCATCCCCACTCCCAGTCTAAGCATCTGTGGAAGGACTCAGGGGAGAGGGGAGAGTGGCCTGGGGTTTCACAGGGGCTGGCCTGGAAGCAGAAATAACGGGGCGGGGGGCAAGATGCCAAGAGGAAGACAGAGCCTGCAGGGGCCTTCCAGACAGAGGTGCCCCCTCCCCGAGGTCTGGATGGCCACAGGTCGGGGGAGCTGCTTCGAGGATTCCTGGCCAGGTATGGTCAGATGAGGCACTTCCGGCTCCCACGTTCCACCAATTTGTGGGCCAGCTCCAATGGCCCACCCACGGTAGAGATGAGCAAAGCAGAGGCCCAGGCTGACCTGCCTCACCACCCTGCAGCACCCAGGGACAGCAGCCATGGTGGTCAGGGCCCTCCACAGTGAGGAGCTTCCTGGGTACCCCAGGGACCTTCCTACAGTGGAGGGGAAATGAGTTCTCTTTTTCCCAGAAGCCTGTGGGCCAGAGGGACCTAATCTTATGCCAGCTGGGAATTAGGAAAGAGAATGACACTGGCTCCCTTCAGAGAGAAGCATCGTGGAGAGCTGGATGGGAATTCTGGAGTGTGACTGAGGCACGGCAGGGGTCGGAGTACCTGGTCCTTCTTCTCTTCCTTGGTGTAGCCAAAGTGGTCCACTAAGACCTGGGAGACCTGGTCAGGAACTCGGCCATCCACCCAGTACAAGGCTTTGGTGGCACTGTCTGGGAAGAAGCCCTGCTTTCCAAAGAGTGCCTCCAGGGTGGGCTCATAGCCCTTCCCCTCCAGGCCAATCTGAGGAGAGAAGAGACAGCATGCTCCACCTTGGGCACCTCCCCTAGGAAAGCACTCCCTTCTGGGGGGTCATAAAGACAGGGGGCCCCTCGAGATGGGGCGCCTCCCAGCCTGGCCAAGAGCAAACTCCCCGGGGCAGGTGCATGCCCCCCCTGCCTGTCTCCCCTGGGGCACCCTTGCCCATTGTGAGAGCCCTTAGCCAGCAGGGGCAGAGGGAGGCCCCCCCACACAGGCACCCAGGGGACACTCTGCCCACGGAGGCTGGGGGGTGCACGACATACCTCAAAGAGGTCAGTGGGATGGAAGCCAAAGACCGAGAGGGTGGTTTTCAGCATGGCCTCCTTGGGCAGAGAATTGTGGGAGTCGAACAGGAGGTTCCCCTCCACCTTGGTGGAGAAGGGGCTGAAGGTGGGGACAGAAAAGGTCTTGGAGAACTGATAGTTCTGGGAAAGCCTCCTGAAGTCTGTGGCATCTGGGAGCTGGGAGTCCTGGAGAGCTGCCTCCACTTGGCTTCTGAGGCTGCAAAGGAAATCGGGGCTCATGGGGACACCCCAAGGCATTGTAGCCCCTGGGCCAGCTTTGGGTTTTGACACAGACTTGAGCTGTCATTCCCCACCTTCTCTAATACACATCCCCTCCTCTGACAGCGCCACCCCCCAATCCCCCTCCTCTGACAGCGCCACCCCTGGGGCCCCCCTCCTCTGACAGCACCACCCCCCAATCCCCCTCCTCTGACAGCGCCACCCCCCAATCCCCCTCCTCTGACAGTGCCACCCCCCGATCCCCCTCCTCTGACAGTGCCACCCCCAATCCCCCTCCTCTGACAGTGCCACCCCCTCAATCTCCCTCCTCTGACAGCGCCACCCCTGAGGGCCCCCCTCCTCTGACAGTGCCACCCTGGGGGTCCCCTCCTCTGACAGCACCCCTCAGCAGCACCCCTCCTTTGACAGTGCCACCTCTGGGTGGTCCCTCTTCTCTGACAGTGCCACCTCCAGGGGCAGGCCCCCATCCCCTGGCCTCCTCCTCTCCTCTGACTCTGCTCTACCCTGGGGCAACCCCTCATCACCTCACACCTGGAGGCTCTGCTTGCCTCAGGTCTCTCCCCTCCAGCCCATGCTCTACTCAGTCACTAAAGAGATTTTCCTAAAGCACAGGTGTGACCATGTCACCCCCTGCTCTGTAGCCTCCTGTGGCTCCCCGTTATCTCTCCCGACCCCAGGGCATTCCTCACTCAGGATCTTCCCTCCCCTTCTCCATCTCCTGGCTTCCTTCTAGACTCTGCTCAAAGCCCACCTTAGCAGAAGCTTCTCCTGGTGTGCTCCCCCCTTCCCAGCCCCAGGGCCCAGCCTGGCTCAGTCTGACAGCCTGTCTGGCCCTGTGCTGCCAGGGGTCCTCTCCCCCAGACTCTGCACTCCTGGAGGGCAGGGATGCTCATTTGCCTTTCCGGCTATTCCCAGCGCTTTGTAAACAGTAAGCATTTAATAAATGCTTTTGACTGACAAATCTGACTGTGCCAGGTCTCTGCTCACAGACCCTCAGCGACTCCTGCCTGGCATTCCAGGCATTCCCACTAGAACACCCCCTGACTGCCTTCTCTCCAGGCCCTCAGCACCCCCACGCCCCCTGGCTTCTCACCTCCACGCTTTTGCTCACACAGTTCCCAAAGGCAGGCATACCCTCCTTGCCTCTCTGGGCCCGTCTTAAAGGCTGACTCCAGGAAGTCTGCTTTGCCCTCGTCTGTCCCTTGCACCAAACTCTGCCACTGACCCTGGTCCCGCATCCCTTGGGGGATGGCAGCTGGCCTGGCCTTTGCCCTTAGACCCCATCTATGTGGCCCCCTGGGTCCCTCCCTGCACCCAAGCATGGAGGGCTGGCTGGTGGGGTCTCCCTCTGGCTTACTCCTGGACGCTCAGATCCTCTGATGCCAGGACGTTGACCACGTGTGACACCACGAAGCTCCGAACTTGCTCACTCTTCTCGGTCTGCAGAGCAAGGAGCACGTGCCTTATGCTGTGGAGGGTGGGCTGCCTCATCAGCAGGAGGTAGGCAGCCAGCCGCTTCTCTTCAGGGGACGTGTCATCCAGGAAGGTCAGGAGAAGGACGTTCTGTACCTGCAGCCCAAAGAGGAGGCACAGAGCCTTGACGCATCATCGGGTGCTTGGCCAGACAAGTCCTGGGGCCTCCATTTCCCCCTGTTAAATGAGCCCAGTCACACCCGAACACCTGACCTCAGAAGGTGGCTGTGAGGGAAGTGTTTGAAGCAAACATGCCAAAAATTTGGCTGTACTCATTATACCGGAGGAAGAGCGCTGAGAATGAACCTGTATGAAGCACCCACTATGAGCTGGGCTCCTTAGGAAGCACCCACTATGTGCCAGGTCTTCTATGAAGCACCTACTGCATGCCAGGCCCTTTATGACACGCCCACTATGAGCCGGGCTCCTTAGGAAGTACCTACACTATGCACCAGGCTCTCTGCTGAGCACTTTACAATTAGAATCTCACTTGATCTTCCCAACAACTTGGGGAGGCAGGTGCTGTTATTATTCCCACTTTACAGGTGAGGAAACTGAGGCAATCAGAGGTTAAGTGACTTGCCCAGGGTCACACACAGCTTTTAAGTCCTGGGCTGCATTTGAACTCAGGTTTCCCATATCCAGGCCCAGAGCTCTAACCACTGGACCCTCTTGCTGCCCAGCACCCAACTCTCCCCAGCGCTCTGCCCAGAGTCCAGTCCAGGTGCAGGCCCGCAGGAGACATTCAGGAATTCTGGTGCCAGGGATCTTAGAGGACAGAGACCCAAAGGAACCGTCCCCGGGCCCTGCATTCTCCCTCTTACTCAGCCCACCATCGAGAAAACAGGGTTTGTTTCAAGTCCGCTTTGCTCTGGACTGGGAGGTGAGAATGGAGGGGAAGAACAGACGGGGAGGCTCAGGGGCTTCTTGGACCTCCACCCTCTGGGGAACCTGCCCACAGACCCCCCTGGGCCAGGCCAGGGGAACCCCAGGCAGAGAAGAACAGAAGAAGTGGGCTCGACCTTGCTGCAGACATGCAGACTGAGTGGGTGCCCCTACCCCCAGGCCCGCCATGTGCCAAAGCCTCACCTCCTCGGTCAGCTCCATCTTCCGCAGGGCCTGGATGGCAGCCTTCTGCACCGCAAGGGACGGCACTGGACTCTGGATGCATTTCAGAAGGGAAGCTTTCAGCTGTGGACTGGCCTCCTCCAAGACTCTGCCCATGTTGCCGATGACCTACCAGGAGAGGAAGGAGGGGGTCGCCATCAGAGGAAGGCAGGGGAAACTGAGGATGGGCGAGCGGGGCTCTGCTTAGGGAGAGCGTGTCCAGTACCCGGAGGGTCAGGTAGGTGGCTTCCTCACTGCTGGCACATTCGTCTCCAAGCCGGGAGGCTAGGTAGTCAGCGATCTCCATCAGCTCCTGTGACACTGTGGTGCTTTGCTGGTGGAATCTGGGGGGCAGATAGCAGAGTTAGCAGGGGTGCCACCCATACCTGAAGACCCTGGGCAGGGGTGCCGCACCTCTCAGAGACTCAGGTTCCTCCCCTGTCACACGGCTTAATACTAGCTGCAATGGCCACCTCACAGAAGTATTGGGAGGAAGAGGCTTTATACATCTCCAAGTACCCTGCTAAGGTGAGGTGGGTGAGCCCAGGCCTCCCTCTACCAGGGGCCATCCTCAAGCACATGGATCAGGGGGCACTCACTTGTTCACCACATGGCTCAGGGCATAGAGAGTGATGCGGCTTGGCCGCTCCTGGGCCACTCTGAAGATCTCGCGCAGCCTCTGGGCAGAGGGGTTGGGCATCAGCGCCATGATGTAGGAGGCAGCATCCATCAGCAAAGGGTGGGCTTTCTCAGTTTGCAGCCAGTGCAGGATGTGGGAGTAGCACTGGGACCGCCCACACTGTACCAGGGCCTGCAGGGCCACGGGGCTGGGGAGGGGGCAAGAGGACACAGGGCTTGACTCATCCATCCATTTTTGGCCCCTCCAGCCCAATGGGACAACTCCACAATCTCCAGACACACTTGGCCTTTGCTCGTCGGCAGGGTGGCACAGCTTCATCTCCCTTTCCACTCACTGTCTGATGCCTGGACCCTGCTGGCCTGCTCTGCCTCCCCAGAGCCTTGGCCAGGAAGGATCTCCCCTCTCGGGCCCCTCTCTCATATATGTGACATGAAACGTTCTGACCTGGGCTCTTGTCCCCCCACAGGCTGTGCACCCCTGAAGGCAGGGGCGTCATCTGACCTAAGCTTCGGTGGCTCCTCAGGGCCCAGGCCCTGCCCCCCAAATGCAGCTGATGGTTCCTTGGGCCACGGCCACTGGAATCTCATTCCTGCCTCTGTCCCCTTCTGTACTCTTTGCCCTGTTTTTCCTCCCAGGGAAGTTTCCTTTGGCCTCTCATTAGTCAAATCCTTCCTTCCCTTCCTGGCCCTGCTCAAATCCCACTTCCTCCATGGAACTCTCTGCCCCCCCCCCCAGTGCAGAGATCACCCCCATACCAAAGTCTTCCCTGACCCCCCAGCGTAGTGATCACCCCCGTACTGAAGCCTTCCCTGACCCCCCCCAGTGCAGGGATCACCCCCGTACTGAAGCCTTCCCTGACCCCCAGTGCAGGGATCACCCCCATACCAAAGCCTTCCCTGACCCCCCAGTGTAGCAGTCACCCTTCCCTCAGTTCCCAGGACCTACAGGCTCATGGGCCATTGTTGCATGTTCAGATCTAGGCTGTGTGGTGCCAGGGATTCCCTGAAGGGCATGGGCTGTGCCTGCTTCCCATTCCAAAGTTGGCATAGGAGGCACTCTCTACAGGCCACCTGAGTAGGGGCACCCACAGTACCAATTCTGAGATCCTAGGCAGGTCTCTGTGTCTGTGTACGGGTCTTGTGTCCTTGAGCACTGTAAGCTCCCCAAGGGCAAGTCCACGTCCTCACAGAGGACACCTACAACAAGCTGTGCCCAGCTGGAGGCCCCTCTTTGACCTCTCTGACAAGCAGCCATGCAGCCTCTCCTAGGGTCCCCCCCATGAGAGGGAGGTCATCCCTTCCACCCTGGGCTAGCTTCCCCCCCTCTCTGTCTTGCCCCTTTTCCACAAATACTTGAACACTCCCCAACCAGGTCCCAGGCTTCGCCTTTCCCAGCTAAATGCCAGCCACTCCTCCCCTTCATCTGTGTCTGCTTCGTGTGGGCCCCGGTCCCTGCCCCAGCCTGGTCCCCCTCCCAGCTCTCTGGCCCTCCATGGCTTTCTGTGCCCACTACCTCCTCTCCAGAGTCATTCTCTGATTTGGAGTCCATCTGTCTTGTAATCTAGCTCTCATCCCTTCAGATAAAATGGGGGCCGGGGGCTGCCCATCTGTGTCCTGTGCCCAGCCCCAGGGCCTTCTCAGGCCCCGCCGCTGGCCAGTTCAAAGTCCCCTCTGGATTTCACAGCCGTGCTGGACACAGGCCTGGCCCTCTCCTGCTCCGGCCTCCCAGGCCCAGTGCCCCTGGTGACATTACCTTGAGACTTCAAGAAGCTTGGGCCAAAGGGAAGTGATGGTCTCTTCGTTGAGGGCCCTCAGGCCAGTGATCAGTCTGCTGAAGAGCTTGGCTTGGTGCTCATTCTGCTCCGAGGCCGACAGCTTCTGCAGCTCCTGGAGGGTCTTCAGAACCATATCCCCTCCCTCCTTGGAAGGAGCTGCAGCCTCCACGCTCTCCAAGGCAAGGCCTCTCTTCTGAAAAGCATCTGGAAGGGGGAAGGGCCACGCCCAGGATTCAGGACTGGAAGGAGCCCCTGTGTCTGTGGACCCACCTCCCTTGGCCAGTGCCTTGGCATGGAATTGTTGGTTGGCCCTTTCTGGCCACAGGGAGCTCACTACCTCCAGAGTCCGTCCACTGTGTGGTCAGCAGATTGGGCTCCTTGCCACTCTCTCCCAGGGGGTAGGTCCCTTCCTCTCCCTAGGCCTCACACTCCTAATCCATGTCCAGAGGATCTCTATAGCACCCCCAGCTCTGAACTCTGGGTCCCCACCATCACTGATGCTGGCTGGCAGAGGGGAGGGCAGACCGATGTCCAGAGAAACCTGATCGGGCCAGGGCTAGGCCGCTCACACCCAGTATCTTTTCAGTCTCTCACGCCCACTCCCATCCCTCCCAGAGTTCACCCCACCCATAGAGGACACCTCTGGGAAGGGCTTGTGATGATTGCAGAGCTGGACCAGCAGAAGCACAGAGCCCAGACTGCAGAAGGAGGCCAGGCACCCAAGGACCAGGGCCCAGAACCCACATGCCCTGACTCTAGATCCTGGGCTCTCCCCACTGTCCAGCCCACCTTGGCCAGGCTTCCATGGCCACATAGCCCACCTTCATCAAAGAAGCGGCTGTTGATCTTGGGGGTGTCTTCAAGTTTCAGGGTCTGTGTGATGTGGGCCATCATGCCATACTGATTCCTGGAATGCAGAACACGGCCTCTCCTCAACTGCCCAGATCTGAACCCCTTCCCTCACCACCTCTCCAAATGCTGCCCATCTGTCCTTCCTGGCTTGCTCGGGCCAGGCTTCCTCCAGGAGGCCTTCCCCAACCTTCTGGCCAACCCCAACTCTTAAGCACTGCCTGTCTGTGTCCTTCACCAGGCCTCCTGGTGTGTAGGGCTCTGGCTGGTGCCCTCAGCCAGACTCTGGCCTTGCCTGGTCACCACCCACACAGGCAGGGGCCCAGCATGGGGCTCCCCTTGGATGACTGCTGATTGGTTGATGACCAATCTCACTCTTCAAGTCAGACCTCCTTTATTGGTGACTAATCCCACAGCCCAGGCAGGGCCTCCTTCCTCCTGTACAAGCTGCAAGGACCTTCTCCCCTCTGACTGTTCTAGGACAAACTCTCTCTACCTCTGGCCCCACTGGGCTCAGCGAGGTCCTAGCACAATCTGGACAGTCTTGTTCACTTGGCCCTCCTGCCCCATTCCTCGCCCAAGACAGGGCTGGGCACACAGTGAAAGCCGGGTGGCTCACAGACTGCTGGCCAGGGACACATACTTGTAAGAAAAGGGCAGGAAGAGATGCTGCTCCCTGCAGACAGCTTCTGCCACATGCTTCCTCCGAGGGTCCAGAGTGTACACACATTCCTGCCGGCTGCTGAGCAGCTTTGACAAGGGGCCACCCTGGAAATGAGAATCGGGAAGTGTCTGCCCTGAAGCCAGGATGGGACCTGGGCCACCCTTCTCAGCTCTAGCACCAGCCCCTTCCCTTTCACATGTGCAGGGGCTGATAAAGGGCAGAGCTCTGGGCCCACTCTGGAGAAAGTCTTCTTCCCAGAGATCCTGGCACCCTGATCTCCTGCCTTCCCTGGCTTTGCAGAATCCTTGCCATGCTCCTGAACTGGGCAGCCTCACACCTGCTCTCACCATCATCATCATCATCACCACTATCATCACCATCATCATCATCACCACTATAATCACCATCACCATCATCACCATCACCATCATCATCATCATCACCATCACCATCATCACCATCATCATCATCACCATCACCATCATCACCATCATCATCACCATCATCATCACCATCGCCATCATCACTATCACCATCATCACCATCGCCATCACCATAATCGTCATCACCATCACCATCTCCATCATCATCACCATCATCACCACCATCATCATCACCATCTCCATCGTCATCACCATCATCACCATCACCACCATCATCATCACCATCTCCATCATCATCATCACCATCGTCACCATCATCATCACCATCACCATCATCATCATCACAATCACCATCATCGTCATCACCATCTCCATCATCACCATCACCATCATCATCACCACCATCACCATCATCATCACCATCATCACCATCACCACCATCATCATCACCACCATCACCATCATCATCATCACCATCATCACCATCATCATCATTACCATCATCACCATCACCATCATCACCATCACCATCACCATCATCACCATCACCATCACCATCATCACCATCATCACCATCACCATCACCATCATCATCATCATCACCATCATCACCATCATCATCACCATCATCATCATCACCATCACCATCATCATCACCATCATCACCATCATCATCATCACCATCATCATCATCACCATCATCACCATCATCATCACCATCATCACCATCACCATCACCATCATC
>CM053581.1:2286468-2301657 GCA_028627135.1 Pseudochirops cupreus | reverse complement strand
CATCACCATCATCATCACCATCATCACCATCATCATCACCATCATCACCATCATCATCATCATCATCACCATCATCACCATCACCATCATAACCACCATCATCATCACCATCATCATCACCATCATCACCATCATCATCATCACCATCACCATCATCATCACCATCACCATCATCACCATCATCATCACCATCATCATCACCACCACTATCACCATCACCATCACCATCATCATCACCATCGCCATCATCACTATCACCATCATCACCATCGCCATCACCATAATCGTCATCACCATCACCATCTCCATCATCATCACCATCATCATCATCATCATCACCATCATCATCCCCAATATCATCATTGGAGAGATTCAATTCCAGCCTCTGTGCGATGGGGTCATCCTCCTCCTTGAGACCCAGACACAGCTGCCCACCTCCTCCAAGGGCCATTGGGCATCACTGTCTGATGCCCACAAAGGCCCATTCTCCATGCAAAGAGCCCTGGGATGGTAGGTAGTGGCAGCTGGGTATCCTAGTCCCAGGGTGTGGCCTTGGATCAGCGCCCCCCCCCCCCCGAGTTCCAAGGGTCCTGGGTGACATCCCTCCCAGGTCTGAGGTTTGGAGGTTTTATTGACCATGACTCTGGACCCCAAGGACCTACAAGGACAGGCACTCACCAGGCCTTTGATGAGGGCAATTGGACTAGCAGCTTTGCTGATGGCCTTGAATCCATCACATTTTTCTAGGTTTCTGTCAATCAATATTTCAGTTGCAACATTTCCTTTCCTTGCCCGGACCGAGACGTCACTGGAGCAGTTACCATACACGGTGTCCTGAGCGGGAGAGAAGGAAGCAAGTTGGGGATCAGTGTACACAGTGGCCCCTGGGGCAGGAGACTGGGGGTTGGCAGCAGGAGAGCAGTAGAAAGGTGGGAAGCCTCTCCCTGCCCAGGAAGTGTGAGGGAGAGGGGCCAGACTCAGAGGCTTCCAGGAGCCACAACCTGGGACAGTGCTACAATAAAAATTGTCAGAAAATCCTCAAAAACCATTTCAGTTCTTTTGGAAATGAGTGCTGTTCTGAGAGCAATGGGTGGTGACTGCACGCTGACATCTCAGCATGGAGATGCTCCATCCCTCTGGTCAGAGGGACCTGCCAGGCAGGGCTGTCTGCATGCCAGGAGGAGACCCAGCTCCTTCCCTGTCCAAGTCCAGGGTAGTGAGGAAGGTAGGTCAGGATTAGGACAAAAAGGACACCTGCAGCTGACAGCGTGGCCTTTAGCTCGAAGCCACCAGACACTGGTTTTCTTAGAGACTGTTCTCAATTCCCCATTTGGCTTGGGCAGAGAGGACACTGCCAGCATGGGCTTAGGCACATGATAGGGCATCTAGGTGGCACACAGTAGGCACAGAGCCTGGAGTTAGGAAGAACTGAGTTCAAATTCTGTTTAGCTGTGTGACCTGGGGCAAGTCACTTTCACCTCTGCCTCAGTTTCCCCAACTATAAAATGGGTCCATTTGAGGCTCCCACGAGGAAGCCTGTAAAGGGTGGTTTCTGTCAGCAGATGGGCACACGTTCTCACCAGGTTCAGCACCCGCTTGTCCTCTTCGGTGTCCATGGGCACCAGCAGCGCAGAGACCATGCCTCGCTTGATGTTGAGAATGTGCGCTGGCTCCTCCTTCTCAGGGTACAGGAGTACCTGCTTCCCACCGGGGATGCTGAGACGGAGCTCGTACCTGTGCCAAGAGAGACAACCGTGGCCGGCCTGGGCTCGGCCTGCCCTCCGGGCTCTTCCCCATGGGTTCGGCCGGTGGACACCAGTTCCAGTAACGTCTCTGCTTCTTTCCTCCCTGGACCTCCGTGGTCACTGGGCGGCGACCCTGGACTGGACGACCTCGGGACGCTAGGTCTATCTCCCTCCTCCCGTTGGGGATCCATCCCTCCTCCTATTGGGAGCCCCTCCCCCGGCCAGTCGGGGGTCCCTCCCCCTGCCCTTTGGGGATCCATCCCCCCCACCCTGACCGTCACGGGGATCCATCCCCCCTCCCACCGGGAGCCCCTCCCCAGGCCCGTCGGGGATCCATCCCGCTGTTCGTCGGAGGGCCCTCCACGCGCCAGCTGCTTCCAGGGCCGGTCCAGCCTGGCCGAGGGGAGCACAGACTCGCACTCCTCACCTGGACAGGGCTGCGGCGAATTCATCCGAGTTCTTGGTCTTCCTCAGCAGGGCTTTGCCGTCTGGGTCGAAGCCGTACACCTCCTTGAGCGTGCACTGGCTCACCTTCAGGATGAAGCTGCACAGCTGGGGGACCTCCAACTCCACCTGAAAACAGAGATCTCCCTGAGCACCCGCGGGCCGGCCCAGGGCTGGACTCAGAGAGCCCGTCAGGCCTCCTGGCCTCGGTGGCCTAGCTCATCTCCTGCCTCCCAGAGGGGCTGAAGGGCTGGGCAAACGCCTCCTTGTCCTGCCCTGTGGGGGCTCCGCAGGGGAGTAGGAGGCCTAACAGCCAGTCACAAGCTTTGGTCCCAGCAGGAGCCCACCGATCCTCCCCAAGGAGTGTGGGAGGAGCCGCCAACGTTTGTTGATTGACTGACTGACAGTTACTCCCAAGAATGAGCAGGGGGTGATTGGACCGTTTGGCCCTGTTCGGGCGGATGCCAGGGGGATCTGTGGGAAAGAGGGTCAGCACCCCAAACTTCTTGAGAGAGCTCCCTGCCCCCTGCTCCCCTTGGCGGTACCAAACCCCGCAGCTTACTCCTTGCTGAGCATTGTCTAAGCTTATCTTGATTTTCGGGATCAGGGGGCTGGGCCAGGGGCCACGGGAGGTGAGAGGGCGCTTCACAGGAGATCTACCTCCATCCCCACCTGGCTTTTCCTCCATCGAGCCAACGTCCAGGCCTTTCCTTGGCTCCCTCACCCGCAGCTCCCAGGGCTCACCTCCACTCAGGCGCCTCCCACGCGTGGTCTCCACTAACCCACCCCTCTTAGCAGCCTCTTGGGCAGCTCTGGCTGAGTGGCTTGCCTTTCCTCTGCCTTCCTCTCCAGCCTGTCAGTCCTCAGACCAGAGGCCTTCTCTGACTGCCCCAGGCCAGAGCTGACCTTTCCTCAGCCAGATTCTCCCACATGCCAGTGGCCTTCACCATCTGCTCATTTCTGTGCCTTGTTTTCCTTCCCGGACTGGAAGCTCCATGCAGGCAGGCTATCTGCATCCCAGTGTCCATGGGGAGATTCACTTAGGGTTTGCTAATGGGGGTTTCCCAGAGGGAGAGGGGAATTTTGAGGTCATGCTTTTTGCCCCTCCCACCCCGACCAAACTGTCAATAACCCCATACTAATAATCTCCCAGCGCCCAGTTTTCTTTTGAAGCCTCTGGACATGGGGACGAGTTGGTATTCCTCGGGCGGGTGAGGACGGCCTGCATGGTGGTGCATGCACAAATGGTTCTGAAAGCCCCATCAAGCTCAGCACAGGTGCTGCTGGCCTCTACCCACATCCTCAGTGTGGCTGGCAAAGCTGGGCAGAGCTCCTGCCCAGGGCTCCTTCCAGGCCATGCCAAGAGGGAAATAGAGAGAGTGCAAGTCCAGACTGGCCCTTCCTGAACTCCGAGGGGAGCAGCGAGGGAAGACGGGGAAGGGAGGCAGCCAGCCCAGATCTGAGGAGGCTCCCGACCCCATGGCACCTTCAAAGGTGAGGGAGATTCTCTTCTTCAAATGCTGAAGAAGGGGGAGAGGACAAGGGTCTCCATTCTGTGCCCTGGCCTAAGCACCTTCTTCACAATCCAAACCCGACGTCAGCCTCCAGGATTCGAGATTGCCCCCAGATCTCTGTGACAATGACACTGGCTCCGGCAGACTCTAGAGAGCCCCC
This sequence comes from Pseudochirops cupreus, assembly GCA_028627135.1. Taxonomy (NCBI): domain Eukaryota; kingdom Metazoa; phylum Chordata; class Mammalia; order Diprotodontia; family Pseudocheiridae; genus Pseudochirops; species Pseudochirops cupreus. Next base: position 2,297,794 of record CM053581.1, on the reverse strand, counting down.
CCCCCCCCCGAACTGGGGCGGGGCCTTGGGCAGAGCATGCAAAATGCTTCCTTTGCCCACCTCAAATACCTGGACATAGCTGGGCTGGCTGAGAGCATCTCCCCAACCTGCTCCTGCCTCATGCCTACTGCAGTGAGACCAAAGGATTCAGCAGGCACTTTCCTGGACAGGTAACTGGAGGCAGGCAGATAGTCTGTCAGTAAGCATTGATTAGGCCCCTCCTGGGTCCTGAGCTCTGTGCTAAGAGCGACAGATGCAAAGGTTGGCTGGTGACTGACTGGCAAAGCCTGGCCTTTCATAGGGGGAAGCAGCCAGGGATGCTGGCCCGGAAGGCCCTCCCTCCTGTGTGGGCACAGGGCCCTGGGGCACGGAGGCCACTCCCCTGGCATTCCTGGGGGCTACAGACCTTGCAATTGATTCTTGTGGCGCTATAAGAGTCTGCAGTACCAGCCACGCTGTTGGCACTCTCGGCTTCATAGCTGTAGACATATTTTCTGAGGTGCTTGAAGCGGGTAGTATCTTCTGAAAGGAAAAGGGCTCCTGAGGAGCTGGGGGCCTCCATCTGCACACTCACTACTGGTGCCCTAGCCTCCCAAACTAAGGCTTCCTGCTGATGGGACAGGCGAGAACACATGCTCCTGGCAAGCCTTTCCCAGCACAGTGAAGACCCAGTGCCAGGGTGGCTGTCCTGGATGGCTCTGGGCAGCTCAGCGGCAGAGGCCCAGGAGGGCCATCCCTGTGAGCCTAGCTCCTCGATGGCTGCGCAGCCCCTGCACTGCAGCTACAGGGCAGCTGAGCATGCAGGGGGCCTGGCCTCAGGGTCTGAGTGCGAGCAGAGGGCTGGTCTGGCCAGCAGGTGGCACCAGGGCCCTGACAAAGGAAGGCGACCCTCGTTATTTGACTAAGGGTGGCTGCACCAAGCCAGACTCCAAAGGTCCCTGGGGGCCCCAGGGGTGGGGGGAGGGGACAGGATGGGTGGGAGTGGGGGAGGCGGTCTGGCCTTCCCATCAGAGGCCACTCAGCAGCCGACTGATCAATGATTAATTATCCCACCCACGACAGCAACAGCAACACAATGTTGACTTTGGAGAGCTCAGCCCCGGGAGCCCAAGGGAGGAGCTGGGGCCCTGAGCCCCCTGGGCCTGGGCCCTTGTCCCCCCAGAGTCAGCCCCAATCCCTCCACCCCCAGCACCCGGGCTCTCCAGCAACTTACTTGGACAGGTCAGGCTCTGGTTTTCTGACCCCTCCTCTTCTGGAGGGAAAGAAGAGAAATTAGCCATGGTGAGAGCCTGATCCCATCCCCTGCAGGCTCCCCACCCTTCCCCCAAAGTGCACCAGACCATGCTCCCCGATCTCATCCGTGCTCCAAACTATGATGTCCCCCGGGAAGAGCCTGTTGGCTAACAGCGCCCTTGCTGCTCTGCTGTGGACCCTGGCCATTAGTGCCCCCTGAGGCAGGTCTCCTGCCTGTATACCCCACCTCCAGAGCCTGGGGCTAAGCTTAGCTCTAGGGGAATTCTGGGGGCTGCTCCTCCCATACCCACTGCCACCCTGGGGAGTGCTCCCTCCCAATCCTGGGGGTCTCCACCTCTGGTATCATCATTGTGCTGTAGGACCTCAGAGAAGGGGAAACAGCCCCTTCCCAAACTGCCCACTCAGAAGCAGGGCCCTCTGGCCTGCAGGCCAAACAAACATCTAGAGTTTTCTTTCTCCAGATCAGATCGCGGGTTTCTCCTTGGGCCATTGCCTAGCGCCCATCCCCATGGGCCCAGCACTTACGAGAGGAGCTGCCACCCAGGAGCAGCAGCAGGAGCAGGAGGGTGCCCCAGGGACCCATGGTGGCCCGCCAGGGAGGGGGCCTCCTGGGAGCTCCTGAACCCGTCTCGAGTCCCTTTGGGCTGGCGGGCTGGCGGGCTGGCGGGCTGCTCACTGTGTTCTCCTGCTGCTGGCTGCCTGCTGGGGAAATGAGCCCCCTCATTTGGAACTGCCCTTATATAGTCCTCAGCCGCTGAGCTCATTGGGATAAGAAGTTCACGGAAGATTGCAAAAGGTCCAAAGGGCAGAGGCCTGGGTCCTCCCGAGTTTCCACATTAGGTTTGCCTGGACTGAGGGCCCCAGCAGGAAAGGCAGGAGGGACAGAGGAGAAAGTAGAGCCTGAAAACTGCCTGAAGGCCCAGACTGACCACCAGCCATTCTGAAGCACCTTCCCTTCTCAAAGGGCTCTCGGAAACTACTTGGCGGTGGAGGATGAGTCCCCGACCAACCCTCGGTCTTGGAGGCTTCTGGGCTGTGGAAGGGTCTGTTAGAGGTAGTTTAATCTACAGCTCTTGTCATGAGTACAGAAGGAAACAGACCCAGGCAGGGAAATGGGTTGCCTGCCTTTTTCTAGAGAAAAGAAACAGCTCATTGGAATAAAAAAATAAACTTTTAATCCCTATTTGAATGACTGACTCTACTGGGAGCAGCCCAGCTTTCCAAATTCTCCCTTTTACAGCTTTCATCTCTCTTTGTGTCTTTCTTTCTGTCTCTGTCTGTCTGTCTCTATCTCTGTCTCTCCATCTCTTTCTGCCTCTTTGCCTTTCTCTCTGTCTTCGTCTCTCTGTCTCTTTGTATCTGTCTCTTTCTCCTCCTCCCTCTACCCTCTCTTTCTGGGCCCAGGGCTCTTGAAACCCCACCATCCAAGGACAAGTTGAAGGATCTGGGGCTGTTTAGCTTGGGCAAGAGAAGCCTTAGGAGGCATCGTCTCATGGTCTCCCATGACCTGAAGATCTGGCCTGGGACAGAAGTGTTCATTCACCTTTCTGTGCTCGGTCTTGGGGGCAGAACAGAAACAGTGGGTGGAAACAGCCAAGAGGCCGATCAAGGCTTCACAGCATGAAGAGCCCCCTCACCTGCAGGGCACCTCCAAAGCAGACTAAGACTGCCAGCTAAGGAAGGAACTGTCCTTCCCTAGGGTCTTCAGGCAATGGTCGGATGACCACTGATCAGGGAGAGGGTCAAGGGATTCTTGGTTAGAGCAGCTAGCTTCTGGGGGCCCTTCCAACTCTGGGATACTGAGGCAGTAAGGGTGTGGGAGGTTAGATGGGTGTGGGCATGCCATTACAAGCATTGGGAAAAGCACTGTCTGGACTCTTGGAAGGGAAAAGAAAAAGCAAAGGGCCAGTGAACTGGCCAGGAGCCGGAGACCAAAGAGAGGGGTGAGGGAGCCTGGAGCTCAGGTCAGCTCCCTATGGGCCACTGCTGGTTGGTGGAAAGCCCCTGCTAACGAGCACCACCAGCCTTAGACACTTGCAGCACACACCTTTCAAGGAGAAGGGCAAACCAAGCCCTGGCCCAGGAGGGACAATAGGCCCCTTGGTCTCCTTCCTCCAGGGCCTTCCCTCTGGTTCCCCAGGAATCAGGGTCAGGAACCTTTCTGTAAACAGCCCTCCTGTATTCATTCCCAAGCATTTAGGAAAAGTACTAGAGGGGAAGGGAGCAGGCCCAGTCCAGCAACTCCTCTGGGCAAGGGAAAGAGCCTGGACCCTAGCACCTGTACCTCCTGCAGAGATGTGTGACCCTGGGCATGTCATGTCCCCACAGAGTCTTCGTCTCCCAACTCTAGAATGTTCATGACTCTTGTTGTCCAGTCTTTCTCTCTGAATTGTGGAGGGGAAAGCATTCTGAAAATGTTAAAGTGACCATTGAGCTCTTTTTAAAATTCTCCCAAAGCAGATTAGCAAGAGGAACTTCCCTCATCTCTGGGCCTGGTCCCAAAGCCAGGCCCCCCAGGATATTCACCCAGGCATCCCAAGCACCGTTCATCGAGGGTCAGGGGATCAGACCTGAGGAGCTCTCAAACTATCAAGGAGCCTAGCAGAAGTGTCCCAATTCACTAATGCCAAGAGAAATTCGAAACAGAGCCTCTCGGGGGCAAATTGGCAAAGAGGAGCAAAGCAATGGCTTGAGAAGATTCAGGACCTCAGGCTTGGGAGGGACCTAGGCCCAAAGTGACGGTGGGTGGGTGGGAAAGAGCCTCTGGGGTTCCCATGGGAGCAGGCAGGAAGCTTGGTTCAGTCACTGCTGGGTGGGAAGAGCCCTGCCTCAGGGGGCACTAATGCCCACAGTCAGGGCTTTCAGCCAGGAAACATATGTGTACTCATACCCTCAACCACAGCAGGCAAACCCACCAGAAAACAACTTGGATTTCTATTTGGAAAGTCCCTCACTTCTCTTTGCCCCAGCTACCCCTTTCCTTGGGTACATGTCCTCCATCCATCTCCAAACAGTGACAGTAGCACCTTTTGTGGTTGCACCAAACTGGAAACAAGGTGGGTGCCCATTGACCAGGGAATTCAGAAAGGTGGGAAGAACTTTATGAAGAAAGCAGAACCAGGAGAAAAATGCAGGCACCAAGCCCAACACAGTATGGGAATGGGACCTTGGGTTTGTGTGCAAACAAAGCCAATGGAGCCAAGATTAGGAGGGAAGCAAAGAGCTGGGAAACAATCTTACAACCAGTGTCTCTGATAAAAGCCTAATTTCTAAAACCTATGAAGAACTGAGCCAAATTTATAAGAATATAAGTCATTACATGATGGATAAATGGTCAGAGGATATGAACAGGCAGTTTTCGGATGAACATATTAAACTATCTAGAGTTATACAAAAATACTCTAAATCACTATTGATTGGAGAAATGAAAATCAAAACAACTCTGAGATATCATATCAGACCTATCCGATTGGCTAACATGGCAAAACAGGAAAATGACAAGTGCTGGAGAAGATGTGGGAAAATTGTAACACTAACGCATTGTTGGTGGAGTTGTGAACTGGTTCAACCATTCTAAAGAGCAATTTGGAACTATGCCCAAAGGGCTATAAAATGTGCATACCCTTCGACCCAGCAATAGGGCTCTATCCCAAAGAGATCATAAAAATGGGAAAAGGGCCTGTATGTACAAAAATATTTATAGTGGCTCTTTTTGTGGTGGCCAAGAATGGGAACTGGAGGGGATGCCCCTCAGTTGGGGAATGGCCCAACACGCTACGGTATGTGAATGTAATGGAATACTACACTGTGCTGTAAGAAAGGATGACAGGCGGATTTCAGAGAAGCCTGGAAAGACTTAGATGGACTGATGCAGAGTGAGGGGCGCAGAACCAGGAGCACACTGCAAGCAGTGACAGCAGCATCGTGCAGTGACTGGCTTTGATAGACTGAGCTCTCCTCAGCAACGCAGGGACCTGAAACAGTCCCAAAGGACTCGTGACGGAAAACGCAATGAGAGAGAGACAGAGAGACAGAGAGATGGGGGGGAGGGGAAGAGAGAGAAGGGGGGGAGAGAGAGAGAGCGAGCGAGCGAGAGAGAGAGAGAGAGAGACAGAGAGACAGAGAGAGAGAGAGAGAGAGAGAGAGAGACAGAGAGACAGAGAGAGAGAGCGAGAGACAGAGAGAGAGACAGAGAGAGAGAGAAAGAGAGACAGAGAGAGACAGAGAGAGAGAGAGAACGCGCGAGAGAGCTACGGAGCGGGAGTGCGGATCGAAGCAGGCTGTTTTCCATTTTAATTTTGTTTTTGTCTCTTCTCTCTCAGGGTTCCTCCCGTTGGTTCTAATTCATTACAACATGACGAATGTGAAAATTTGTTTAATATGGAAAAAATAAAAAGGAATGGAACGTTGGGCACCAAGCCCAGCTTGGAGCAGGGATGAAACCTGAACCACGGCTTCACTGGCACCAGGCGCCATGGCCAGCCTTGGTCCTGGAGAGCTTCCGTCCAAGTCCATTCGGTCCAATCCAGTCAGCATTTCTTACAGCCCTCTTCTGAGGCAAGGCAGGGTCAGGGACCCAGAGGCCCACAGCCGGGGCCCATGCTGTAGGATGGGGGGAAGGGGCTCAGCTGGTGCCACCTGGAATGATGGGGTTGGCACAGTCTGTGTGCACTGGGGAGAATGATGCCCATGGATCGTAGCATCTGGAAGACTCCCCCCTGAGCAGCCCCAAATCTTCCTCCAAGTGTTGTCCAGCACCACCAGGCTGCAGGAATCACAGATACTGACAGCTACCATTATTTCTATGGTGGTCTCAGGTCTATACATGTTTCTTACAATTCTAATGGCCACCATTGGTATCCAATTGTAAGGTCTGCAAAGAGGTTTGTAAATGACCCTCACAACGATCCTGAGAGGGAGGTGCATTATGATCCCCATTTCACAGATGAAAAGACTGAGGCAGACAGAGGCTCCAGGACTTGTCCAGGGTCATGCTGTTAACTGTCTGAGGCTGGATTTGAACTCAGATCCTCTCAATGCCAGGCCCCACACTTCAGGCAGCGTGCTGCCTAGTAGCCCCCAACCACAGCTTAAAGCAGAGTCTTAGGATGGGAAGACAGTGGAGGGGCTTTCTAATCTAAGTGACCCCTGCATTTGAAGCCCAGACCGGGAGAGATGACAAGAAGTGTCACAGTTGGTGTCTGAAGCTAAGCCTCTGGTTCAAATCTGGCTCTTCTTCCCATATGTCATGTGCAGCCCCATTTTACAGAGGTTCTGGACTCGGGCCCCAAGCCAGTTCTTAACGGCCGCCCTTCAGAAGCCCTGTTGGCTGGCCTCCCATGGGCCAGATCAGCCATGGCAGGAACACACCTCAAAGACGCAGCCTTGACCTCAAGGAACTCGCCACAGGGGCAGAGCACCCAGCAGCCAAAGTCTATGGCAATGGCAAATGACAAGGGCAGGCTTCCTTGCCTGTGTGGGTGTCCTGGAGGCGGTGGCACAAGGGACAGATGGCTGTTTACCACAGTTTATCGGGTTGTCGTGCACCAGACTAACACACGCCACAGCCTTTGGGAGCCTCTGGGGCTCAGCTGTGTCCTAGACTGGCACTGAAGAGTCCCAAGGACCCTGGGCCTCAGCTTGGCTGCATCAGAAGTGACCCTGGCTCCCACGAAACAGCACCAGAAGGTGGGGGGCAGAGCCCTGGGCATGAGCTAGAGGCTCTGCCTTGAGATCCCAGCTCGGGGATTCTGGCCAAGTCCCTTTCTCCCTCTGGGTCTCGGCTCAGTCACCTGCCCCATGAGACAGTGGGCCATGCCCCAGAGGTCCCTTCCAAGGCCCCTCCATGATCCCGCCCTAGTGCTCTGGCTGCAGTCTGTGTGGGGAAGCTCTCTATGATCCTGGTCACCGTCACTGCTGAACCCCTTCTTGCCTGGGTGCCAGGCCCATAGAACACCCTTGGGGAGGTGTGCTCAGCCCAGGAAGGTGTGCAGCTGGGGCTCTCAGCATGGAAGGTCCCCTTTCCTAGGCACACTGTCTGCTTGCTGCCCTCTTGACTGTGACCTCAAGGAAGACAGGGCTGGCTCTTCTCCCCCCTCCCCACCTGGAGCTCTCTGTGCCCACCTCTGTGAGGGATTAGCCCCCAAGCAGGCCCTCCACTCACGAGGCAGCTCCTTCTCAGAAGCTGCCTTCCAGCCATGAGCCTGGCCTCTGACAGCTTGGCCTTTGTCCCTGACTTTGTCCCCAGTGCAAAGATGGGGAGAGAAATCAGCTCAGTCACCGAGCCTTTCTCAGCCTCTTCATCCTGTGCCGGGGTGGGGAGCCACAAACCGGCCCTGTGCCCCGTGGAGCAATAGGCAGTAAAGTCAGTGCAGGAGCGTATATCAAGCGCCGACTGCGCCGGGCAGTGCCCGAGGGGCTGGGGGCACAAAAGCCCCCGGGAGCCCGCCTTCCTGGCCGTTTTGTTTGTCCACTTCTTAGTTTTCAGCACTCGCTTCCATAAGATTTTGAGCTCCAGAGCTTCTGCCCCCTCCCCCAGATGCGCAATCTCACATGGCAGAGTGGAGGGGATCTGCTGGGAACAAGAGACTGCAAGGGGGCAGAAGGCAGCCCAGGGGCTTATCATTTGGATTTATTTGTTTGTTTTTTGCATTTTGAAGCAGGGAAGGCAGTGCAGTTGGAGTTAAGTGACTTGCCCAAGGTCATACAACTAGTAAGTGTTAAGCGTTAAGTATCTGAGGTCAGATTTGAACTCAGATCCTCCTGACTCCAGGGCTGGTGCTCTATTCACTGTGCCACCTAGCCGCCCCTCCAGGGGCTTGCTTGTCTTTAACCCTCCAGCCAAGAGGGAGCCTCTGGGGGAGGCAGGAAATCCCCTTGGCCGCTGTGTGGAGCCAGCTCCAGAGAAGGGACTGGAATGGGAGGGGAGAGCGGGAAGGACAAGGAGCTGTCCAGGAAAGCTAACAACAGCTTAAGCCAGGCTGGTGGTGGGGAGGCCGATATGCTGGGGCCTGGCCAGGGAGGGGAGAGAATGGGGGGGCGTGGCTGAAGGATGAGGAGCCCAATCTGGGGGGCACGCCCCAGCCAAGCTGATGGCCACACACTCTTGCCCATGTAACTCTGTGTTTACCATCCAGGGATCAAAGCTGTCAGATAAGCCAGCACCCAGAAAAGCCCCACAGCCTGAGGGTGTCTCCCGGGGCAGTCACCATTCTCCAGAAGGATGACCCTCCGTCTTTTCCTTCAGCTGCGCCCCTTGACTCCCTCCACTCCCAGGAAAGGTCCCTGTCTTGGGCCTGGACCACTCTGCCTGGAAACTACAGGCCTGGGGGCGGGGGGGGGGGGGCTCGTAGGCAAAAGGCTCCTGTTCCAGGCCCGGCTCCATCCCACCACTAGAGTGCTGTGTGGCCCTGGGAAAGTCACTTTCCATCTCTGAGCCTTGGGCTCTTCAGCTGCTGCTGCCCAGGCTCGTTGTGAAGCCTTACTACATTACTGAGTGGTTGGCACAGAGCTCATGCTCAATGAAGCCCACATATACTTTGGTGCCCTGGGGTAGGCAGGAAGACCAGAGTTCAAATCCAGCCTCAGACATTCCTAGCAAAATGGGGCTAATAACAGACATCCCTCCCAGGACTGTGAGAATAGGAGACGGCACAGAGTGGGAGCAGCCTGGTACAGAGCACGCGATGAGTAAAGGCTTGTTTCCTTGCTCCCACCCTCTGTCCCTCCCTCCCTCTTTTCCCTCCCTCCCTCTTTTCCCTCCCTCCCTTTGTCCTTCCCTCCCTCCCTCCTTCCTTCTTTCCTTCCCTCCCTCTCTCCCTCCTTCTCTACTTCCTGAGAGGTTGTGGGTTGCCCAGGACCACCCAGCTAGTTTTCAGCAGTGCTAGGACAAGATCTGAGGACCCCAGACTCCCAGCCTCAGGTTCTTTCCATCCCACCACACTTCCTGTACAAATGTCTGGGGAGGAAAGGGAGACTTGGCCCCCCAAAGCAGCACTGGTGGGTCTCGCTGCCCAGCACAGAAACATTATAACCTCCCTCTCACCCACCCAGGGAAAGCCCAGTGTTGCCCAAACCATGGCCTATTGCTGGACAGGGAGCCCAGGGGTCCACAGAATGAAGAGATGAAACCATCTGCGCTGTGTTTGGTGAGTCCTAAAGCTCCACCTACATGAACACTCCCTCCTAGAGGTTGTGCAGGGAGGGCCAGCCCCTCTGGGGGGAGGGCTGCTCCTCCACCCTTGGGGTCCATCCGCACCCACACCACCCCGTGGTTCCAGGAAGCAGCCATGTCCTTCTCAAACTATCTGGGAAGAAGGGCTAAATCAGGTTGAGGGTGATCAACAGACCTCAAACCCACTGCTGAGCCAGGGGTTATCTACCCCAAGTATGGGAGGACTCCACAGCAGATGAGAATAGTTTGTTCCAACAGCCATGAAGGTGACTGAAGCAGGAGCTTGGAGTGCTCAGAGCTTGGTCAGACAGCTCAGACACCCAAGGCAGACACCTACTGCATCTGGGCCATCCCTGTCACCCAGGCTTTTGTCCCGGCACTAGACTTCAGTGATTCTGGAGGAGAGTGAGGAGGCAAATTCCCATGGCTCTGTCTCTTTTAAGTCCAATTCACATTCCCGTGAAGACGTTACCCCAGGAGGTCACTGGTCCTTTTCAAAAATGAAGAATGAACATCACCATTATTATGAACCACGATCGATCAATCCACCCATCCCTGAGCATTTGGGAAACTCCAGGAAGGGGCCAGCTCAGGGCGAAGGACAGGGAGCCTGCAGACACAAAGGAGAGTCCCTGCTCAGCCAGGACAGATGGAGAGGGAGAGTGGCCCATGTGCACACTCACACACTCTCCCACACTCTTACACACACACAGACACACATATAGACACATGCAGATACAGGCAGATACACACATACAGACTCATACACACACGGGCACATGATACAAGACACACACACACACACACACACACACGCACACACACACACACACACACCCCTTGGGTTTTATGTCCCTGTGTCCAGCACACAGTAGGCATTTCATAAGTGATTACTGTTTATGATGAGGTGCCCATATAGGATGTAAAATCAATCGGTACAATTTTACAGGGTGCTTGGTGTTGTCCTGACCTGAGATCAGCCCCTCAAAAACAGAAAACTCTGCCATTCAAAGTAATTGCTCTGCACCCCAGAAGTCCCTGTCAGGCCAGGTCTTAGGCCCGTGTGCTCCCCCACCCCATCCCCCGAGAAGTTGCTCCAGCCATTGGGGTTGGAGGGCTCCAGAGAAGGGGAGCTCAGCACATTCCGGTGGCCCAGAGCACTTTGGCCAAGCCCAGCTGGTCACTGCCTCTTCTCCTCTGTGGTCAGAAGCTGCCTCTCCAGTTTCCCTCAGTGCCTCCTCATTCTGAATTGCCTAGAAGCCTTCAAAAGGCAGGGATGCTCTTGGGAAGCCATCCAGCCCAGAGCCCTAGCTCAAAGCCTCCCTCTGATGCTGGGGTCTGTCTGACCTTGAGGGGCCCCTTTTGCCCTCTGGGCTTCTTTCCTCGTCTGCAAATGAAGGGGCTTGGAGCGGATGGTCTGAGTTCCCTTCCAACTCAAAATCTACGATGCTCCTCATCTGAGCTCTCCTGGCAGGACTCCAAGGATGCCCCTTTTCCATGTGGGTCACCGGGACGTATTAGGCAGGTTAATGTCGCTTCCACTTAGTGTAGAAGATGCTGAATTTGGAGTCAGCAGACCAGACTTTGAATCCTCACTGCCATGTGCTAGCTCGGAATCCTCAGTGGCCTTTTCTGCAACTTCATTCCCCCTGCCTCTCTGAAGCCTCTAACACCGTTGGTCTCGCTCTCTTCCCCCATACTCTCTTTTCTCTGGGCTTTTGCCAACCCTCCCAATTTTCCTCCTCTCTTTCTGACCATTCCTTCTCTGATTCCTTTGCTGGACCCTCTTCCAGATCACACCCTTTAACCTCAGGTGTCTGTCCTGGGCCCTCCCCCCTTCCCTTTCCCCTTCCCTTCCCTTTCCTTCCTTTCCCTTCCCTTCCCTTCCCCATTCCCTTC